>UFQX01000295.1:464577-492497 GCA_900497675.1 Arapaima gigas | reverse complement strand
ACCCCCCCCCCCCCCCCCAAGTCCTCCGCGCCCGCTGGACGGGACGTTTATTTGAACGTCGGGCTGACGTGTCCTGGCACAGCAGTCCGACGGCGCCTCGTTACCTGGGTCGTCCTCGTCGCGCGGGACCTTCTTGAAGCAGTCGTTGAGCGACAGGTTGTGGCGGATCGAGTTCTGCCAGCCCGCCTTGCTGCGCTTGTAGAAGGGGAAGTTGTCGGCCACGTAGCCGTAGATCTGGCTCAGCGTGAGCTTCCTGTCCGGCGCGCTCTGGATCGCCATGGCGATGAGCGCCGAGTACGAGTACGGCGGCCGCACGAGCTTCAGCAGCTCCTCCTGGCTCGCGAGCGACAGCCAGCCCAGGTCGGCGCCCGAGAAGCCCGGCGAGCCGCCCAGCAGCTGCCGCTGGGGGCCGTAGGAGGGCGCGGCGAACGGGGCCGCGCTCCCCGCGTGCACGTACGGCGCGGTCGGGCTCACGGTCGGCCCGTTGAGCCACAGGTAAGTGCTGGACGGGGGCGCGTAGTCGGGCAGCGCGTACGCGCCGGCTCGGTGCGCGCCGGGGGGGACCCCCTGCTGCGGCTGCTGATGCTGATGCTGCTGGTGATGCTGCTGCTGCTGCTGCTGCTGGTGCTGCTGCTGGTGCTGCTGCTGCTGCTGCTGCTGCTGCTGGTGGTGGTGGTGGTGGTACATGGAGAAGTTGTCGTAGTAAACGGCCATGTCGGGCGCGCTCGCGCTCTCGGGCTGCGGATGCTGCGGGGTCGCGGCGGGAGACGCGTGATGATGGTGAGCGTCCGGCTCAGCGGAGTTCATGCTCTGCGCGCTCTTCTCTCTCTCTCTCTCTCTCTCTCACACACACACACACACACACACACACACACACACACACAGAGCCCCCCTCTTCCTCTCTCTCTCTCTCTCTCTCTCTCTCTCTCTGCCGACACACAGCAACAAGTGGCGGCCCGCAGCTCTTTATACGGCCGCCGGTACGCGAGGCTTTCCGTCCGCTAGGGGGCGCTCCCCTGGGGGGGGGGGGGGGGGGGGGTGGGGGGGGCGGGATGGGGTGATGATATACAGATTCTTACGAAATTGTTTATGTTTATACTGAGCTGTACCAATAAACTTGTTTCTANGGGGGGTGGGGGGGGGGGGGGGGGGGGGCTCGCTGTCTGCTCCGCGTTGTAGTGGTACTGCCAGCATTGACCAGTAGGGGCGCTGTGCCTTTGGAACGAGACAGCGCTTCAGTTCATTCATGCTTTTAACACCAGAGCAACAGTTTCATTCATTCATTAATCCATTCATTCATTCATGCATTATTTGAAGAAGGTGTATTTTAAAATTGTGAAAAAACATTGGAAAAAAACTGTTGTTTTGCCGCACTTGCTCTTTTGTGAGGGGATTGTTTGAACAGCCCGGGTTTTTGGGACCCCCGTAGTTCCATTTCGGTTATGTGGCGGATTCATTTTTTTTAAAACGCACCTCTTGGATTCTGTGGCGGGTTTTTTGAAGAATGCCACTTGTAATCTTCCTTGACTGAATTTTCCGTTCATAAAAAGCAGCATTTCATCATCCAGTGACCAGAGAGCCGTGGAGACTATTGAATATTAGAGACTTTTCAACCTGTTCGTGTGAATTTTCTTTTGTGGTCCCAGTGTTTCTCTTCCTCTGAATTTCTGTCGGGGGGGGGGCGGTCAGCACTGTTTTTCTCACACTTTTCTCCATAACATCTGAAATACAACAAAAATCCAGCGAAAATCCAGCCTATTGATTATTAATTTGCACCAAACAAATGAGGCATAATATTTCAAATTAAATGTTTAATTTTTATGAATAATTTATTAATAATTACATCAATAATTAATTTTTGAACTTTTACTCCGTTTGTTCAGGGTGAGCACCACGCTTAGGGGCGCCGCAGCCGGAGGTGGGACTCAAGCCCCCCCGTCGCGCCCCCTGCTGCCCCCGCCTTGCGGGATGTGCGGTTTGTGGGCCACTGAGCTGCGAGGGTTGCGATGGGGGAGTTGTTTATTCGTTCAGGACATCAAGTCCAAAGTCTCTTTCTGTGTTTACAGAATTCTGACACTTAGCTGGAAAAATATGGAAAAGATTAATATGGCCACACATTTGTGTTAAACTAAAAAAATGGAAATTTATTTTAAAAATTACATTTGGCCTTAAGAAACGTCCAAATTGGTCAGTAGAACTGCTTAAAAACGTATTTATATTATTTGATTTCTAATTTTTATTTAATTTTTAAGTTATTAGCATGGCTGCTCAAGCTAAGCCCAGCTACGCCTGGTTACTACTGTGCCTGGATGGGAGTCGCTATTAGTTCTGCTCAGACAGGGTGGGCAGCCGGTGGCTTTCAGACTTCCCCAGAGGTCGTGTTATTGTTTCCTTTCTTTTGTTTGGTTTCCCCCCCCCCCCCCCCCCAACACTGCAATGCTGAACATGCTTGCTTTTACTTTCTGTGTGTCTCTGCTTTTTGTTAAAGTCCCCGGCAACCTGTTGATGCTGTGCAGAAATGATCGGAAGGGGCTGCCAGGTGGGGTGCAGGGATGCAGATTCCAATACTGGGCAGAGCTGCATGTTAAAGGCACGTTATTCTGAAAAAACCGGCCTACAATATGTACGAAATATATGCTTTTCCACCTTTGGCCGCCTGCTTATCCCATTAAGAATGAGTCTAAAGCTGAAAGCAGGAAAGTTCTCCGTCTAGGCCTCCATGATTTGGAATGATCTCCCTCTGTCCCTCAGAGCGGCTGAATCCCTGCCAACATCCGGGAGTCTCAGGAATCATCTCCTACAGACCCAGATCCCCCCTGAGCAACTGACAGTTTTGCAAGTTAGTCCTTTGCTACCTGTTATGAATTTACTGCACGTTTTTAATGTCACCTCTTTGGTCTACGGATGGACTACATATGTCAGGAAATCTGGTATCAAACAAATATCCAGCGCTTTAATAACGGTGCGTTTGTGACAAATCTCTTTGCTGGTTGTGGGATTCAGTCTATTCTATCATTTGTATGACAGTTTGGAGAAAGGTGTCAACCTCAATGCAGTGAACATTTAAGACAACATATTTCTTCACCTCTTTTTTGTGGCATCAGCAATTCAACTGTTCAAATGGTCTCTTGAATAAGCAGATAAAATGACGATAAAGTGCAGCACAGTAAGGAACAAAAACATCATCTCCATCATTGAAAAGTTGCATTTATTGCATTTACATGACATTAAAAACTTAACACCATGAATTAAAATATCCAGATGTCATATTGCTCTTACAGAAACAAAATTAGTGTTTACAAAACAAAAACAAACCTTTAATAAATAGCATTTAGTCCTTTAAATATGCTTTTATTTATACAGAGAAATTAATACATTTTAAATGTTAATCTTTGTATTTATTTATTATAAAAGCACTTTTAATGTTTTTTGTTGTTTTTTTGCTGAAAGGTTTTAGTTTTTCTTTTTAATAAAAATAAAACTTGCAATCTTAGCAATGTAAAGCCTGAGATCAAGCTAGAAGATCAAGCAGAGTCTGTGTTGGTTACTTCCTTCATACCGCAGCCCGGAGACACACGAACAGCCGTGCAGTTCCACCGACCCAAAGGTTAAATAAAGAGAAAAGAAACTCGACAAACGAAACAATTGCGCTCGTTCGGTTCGTGTCGGCTTGCTGCGCCCGTGGGGGTAATACGCCAGCTAGCGTACGTTCTCTGAGGGGGGGACTGAGCAACTCAGACAAACCTGGGAGAATGGAATGGCAGGAGGTGCGTGAAGGTCAAGTGAGAAACAAGCCGCAGCATCCAGGGCCACTGCGGGTTTGTGGAAGAGCACATCTGTCAGTGTTGGGTTTAAAGGCCAGATCTGTTTGGAGACTCAACAGAACTTGGTCTGTCGCTGTGGTTTGGAAAAACGAAGCAAAGATCGGACATTTGGACAGGCAAACTTATCGTGCCAGTCTGCCATGGAAGACTGTGAGACATGCGTTCTGCACAAAGGTAAATGTGTCCCTTCCTTCAGAGTCCCTCCCATACTGGACACACGTTTTCCACAGTGTTAGTCCGGTACTGACCGGCTCACTTTCACAAAAATACACTTTTGTGCTGTTCTGCAGTTCAACTTGATAGTCAAAGCCAAAGTGCTCCTGAGAAGGTCTTTTCTAGGTATCTCAGCCTGGAAGCCTGCAGTGCTGTAACTGCATCACACTGACATTTACATGACTGTCACAGCGTGGACTGACAGCCGCTGAGGAGCAAAGGAACACCCTTCTGGGCCTTTGCCAAGGTTTTAATTTATATACCGGGGCGTGAAACAAGGACCACTGGGTCTCAGGGTTTTGCTGAGCTACACGTGAATATCAAGCCAACAAGCAGATTTGGCCCTTAGATGAGTCACTGTGATTATTACATCTTTATAACAGCATTTCAGCGTTTATTTTTGCTTCTTCTAGTCCACCAGAGCACGTAAACTTGCCAAAATAAAACTTGTAAGTAGTTACGGGCTGGGCAACATTTGCTTGTAAGAGAGCATTCATAGTCGCAGAACAATAATTCTCTTCTCAGCCGATATTAGTCACTGACATCACGGCGTATGGAGTTGACATCACTGGGCTGAACACCTGACACCTCACCACAATTTAACCAGACGTCCTAGAATTTACTGTATGAGTTGATGCTGTGAGCTCTAAATGGCTGAAATGGGAAGATTTAATACACAGACGAGATCCAAAAGGCACAAGAGCTTCTGGATTTTTTTCAGTGATGCAAAACATCCAGTTTCCAGTTTCAGCAGAGCAGCAGAGGAAACTTTCGAGAGGTTCCAGACGCCTTATACCGTAACAGCTAACGTCGTCCGTAAAAATGAAGTAACGTGAACTATTTTTCTCATTTGAAATGCACTGGAAAAGGAATTCTAGAAACTATCCGTTACGGGGACCCTTCTGCAGTTATAGCTTTTACATTTAAACATAAAAAAATACTGGACGGGATAATTAAAATGTTATTAACCCAGTCTAGATTTTTGCAGGGGTGCCGATAAAAATGTGATGGAATCATTATCTAAGGCACAATAATAAAGCGGGATTAAGGAACTAGTACAAACAAAATTATTCAAGGTATTATCTTTATTGAACATACTGGTTAAATTTTCAAGGTCAAGATTGGTAAAAGGTTAGTGAAACCCTTTCTAGCAGCTACAACCTCAACCAGATGCTTCCAGGCATTGCTGATCAGACCTGTGTACAGCTTAGAATGAGTTCTGTGTTGACATTCCAAAATGCAGAATTTCTTCTGTTAAATCCAGTTTGTTGGTTTACTCCTGTGTTCGAGATCATCGTCGTGCTTCACACTGATTTACCCTGTAGAACCCACTGGAATTTATTGTTATCTCAATGATTACAAGATCTTCAAAGCCCTAAGGACACAGAGCGGCCCCACACCATGATGCTCCCTCCACCATATTTCCCAACTGGGATGAGGACTTGTATTGGGTGTTCTTTTTCCTTCACATATAATGCTGTGAATGTTAACAAAAAGGCTTGTCTAATCTGCCCATACAACACTGGAACTAGAACATGGTGTTGTAGAACATCCAGACAATCTTTATAAAACTTGAGGTGGAAGGCCTTATTTTTTCTTGTAAGGCAACCTCCCATGACCTCTTGCTCTGTGTTTTTCTTCATGTAGACCTGGACAGACATTGTTATGTATAAAGGATGCCAGAAGGTCCTTAGCTGTCATTCTAGGGTTCTCTGTGACGTTCACTATGACATGTTCTTGCAGCGATCTTTGCAAGATGGGGAAAGTAGTTTAACCAGACCTCACGGCACTTTAACTTCTGCTTGACTGACTAATAGAGACAGGTCTTCAGATACTTTTCTATAACTCTTGCCAATTTTCTAAGCTTCGGTAACTGTGGGTCTGAGGTCCTATGAATTTTTTTTTTTTTTTTTTGATCGGGCTATGTTGTACTTGGCAGATTTCTGCTGTGAACCAGCATTGAGGGATTCTTGGGCAAGGGACCTTAAACCCACACCTGGCGGTCATTTCGTTGAAAAAAAACCTCTGAGTCCATTGACCTTCTTCTACATACCCTTTCATAGAGGTTTACAAGCTTTTTCCATCCTTGACCTTGAACTTTTAAACAATATGTTCAGTGAAAATGATGGGTAAAATGCAGTTTGTTTAATCAGACTAGCTTTATGTACCAGAAGGAATTAGATGAAGATTAGGTCACATTTTAGATGGCATTTATGCAGAAATCCAGATACTTCCAAAAGGATTTATGTAGTTTTTTTTTCCCCTCACAAATGCATACATCCTTATTCACTAGTAATACGTACAACATTGATGCAGCAAATGTGCATTTTTTAAAAGTCAGCAAACGGTTCTGTGAGGTTAAAAGCCGAGGTGGAGGGACAAGGTGGAAAGAACTACAGTGGACGGATTCTCCACTGTAGATGGATGGATAAGTTGTAAATGTCTGGTTTTTAGGGTTGAACATTTCCTGATTTAATGTGCACAACGTTTTAAGAACCCCTAAGCGTCGTTTTCACCAACACCAACGTTCGCATATCAGGTGGCCAGACCATCATGAGCTTGTCGTAGTTCCTTTGAAGAGTCAGTTGTTAATGGACATAAGCGGATCAGACGGGGTTAAAGGCGCCCATTAAAGCTGAAAGAGTGAGAATTGTAGAAGATACAGCAGTGACCTGGGAAAGGGGGTGGTAGCCTGAGAGATGCAAAGAGGGAGGCTGACGGAATAGCTGAGGTACGTCGTGCTGAGGAGGTTGGAGAAAGTGTACTGATTTGACACGGCTTAGAGAGAACGCAGACAGAACGGGAAAGAGGAGTCCTGTAAATCCAGCAGATAGTCATGATCTACACACACGGACATTATGGAAATCCAACACAAAATACTGAGTTTCACATTCATTTCCAGGTTTGAACCACAAGCAGGAGGTGAGTGTGCTTCAGCCGTACCAGTAGCCGCTGTCGAATCTGGCTCTTAGTTTAGAGCTACATCACCAAAGAAAAAATAATTGATTTTCAGTAACTGCTTATCCAGACAGAAATCTGGAGCCTTTTCTGGGAAGCACAGATCTCAAAGCAGGTTACAGCCTGGATGAGACAACAGTCCACCCAGAGTCTTGACACAAAGGACAATCCGGATTCACCAGTTCACCTGAACCACAAGTCTTTGGAAATAGGGAGGAAACTCGTGCAAACGTGGGAAGAACATGCAAGCCCTGCATGAGAGAGAGAGAGAGAGAGAGAGAGAGAGAGAGAGAGCGAGAGAGCGAGAGAGCAAGACCTGGGGCTGGATGCGATCCTGTAACCCTGGAGCTGTAAGGCGACTGCGCTGCCCACTGAGCAACCATGGTGCCCAACAGAAGAAAAATGTGGAACAAAAAGAATCGTTTCTCATCCTCATGCTGACAAAATAATTATATTCACCATAATTCTCACTTTCTCGGTCCATTTTGGTATTAAAGATCGACGTATGCCAAGAGAGACGAGGTCCTCCATTTCTCGCCAACGGCAAAACCAGCGTCTCTGTAGTCAGTGTCCAACAATCAACAAAAATGGAGAGAAGCTTCCTGGAGGCAACTTAACAGAAGCTTGCTGCTGAGGTGTAAAAGGAAAGAACACTTCATAGAAAAAAATCCACAGCCTGTTTTATAATATTTCTACATTTTATCAAAATGTGTGTATGTACTTCTGTTGCTTTAACTGTAGTAGATCCACATACTCCCAAGGCAAATGCTGAGCTGCCGGGGGGCACAGGGCAGCTCTTCCTGTGCTGACTGGGTGGCCTCTTGCAGTCACACACCGGTCTGGTCGCTGTAGAATGGCGTGACATGGAACATGTAGCAGTGTGTGCACACGCGGACGGGCTTCACCTGGCCGTAGCGTGGCAGAGGGGCCGAGTGAGAGGAGCAGCGGGAGCAGAAGATCTGAAAAAAAAAAAAATCCTGCCAAAAAGGTTCATGTACAGTTTAATATGACTGGGGTATAATATCCATCCATCGATCCATCCGCTCATCCATCGATCTAACCAACAATCCATCCACCCACTCTTCCAACCATCCATCCAACCAACAATCCATCCGCCCACTTTTCCATCTATCCATCCACTCATCCATCCACCCACTCTTCCATCCATCCAACAATCCATCCACCCACTCTTCCATCTATCCATCCACTCATCCATCTACCCACTCTTCCATCCATCCATCCATCCATCCATCCATCCAACAAACCACCCATCCACCCACTCTTCCATCCATCCAACAATCCACCCACCCACTCTTCCATCCATCCATCTAACAAACCATCCATCTACCCACTCTTCCATCCATCCATCCAGCCAACAATCCATCCATCCACTCTTTCATCCATCCATCTACTCAATTTCTGTTAACCACTTACTCTGACCGAGGGTGCAGCACTCCAGAGCCTACATGCAGGTTTGTTCAAAGACACGACTATTGTCAAGGACATATTTAAGACCGTGGCCCCTCAAGTGGACATTAATGGAGATGGTCCAAATAGGGTCTGGTTAACCGTACAGTGCCTGCATTTACACATGTGTGAACATGCAGTGGCTCACCTTGCCACAGCTCCTACAGTGGTGTTTCCTGCGGATCACAGTAAAGGGGGCTTTACACGTGGTGCAGCAGCTGCAGGCTTCGTCCGGGACCCAGTCTGGAAGATCTAAAGCACCAAAGATCCTTTTTTTACTGACACACAGTCACTAACTGAAGTACGAGAGCCATCTGCTGGCTGTAGAAAGTAAAACCCATCAGTTCAAATCCAACCTTCTGTTATAGCACCTTTGTTTAAGGTATAAAAAATCTCCTGAAAGCAATGGGCAGTGAAGCAGTGCTGGTCAATAAACACCCATTTGTTAGATACAGAGCAGCAGAGGATAAAACAATAAGAATAAAGGTCACGGGCAGAAATGAAAAAACTGAACAGTTCAGGCTCTAAAAACTGAACGGTTTCCATGACACAACTATTGGCTCCTTTAGAACAATTCAAATGTGTTTGATCAGAATAACTAGATTCTCGCTGCGGTGAAAGTAGTCTCTCCTGAGATAAACTGCCAGTGACTCACATGACATGAATGAACCAGCGATTGACCAGTGAATGACGGCTTTAATGCTTAAAAAGGTCACTTTCATTCCCTGTTCCTTTCTGTCAGTGGTGAAGATGAGAGACCATCAGAAAAACTATTATCACCAAACATGAAAATTCAAAAGGGTACAAGGCCTGCAGGGACCTTGGCATCCCTGTTTCCGCAGTTAGCAAATGGTGTTAAGAAGTTTGCTGCTCATGGAGCTATCAGGAACCTCCCAGGATGTGGTGGGAAAAGAAACATTTTTTCAAAGACCTCTTAGAAGGTTTGTACGAACTGCTGAAAAAACACACCTAAAACATCCATCCAAAGAGCTAAAAGGTGACCTGGTGTGATGGTTTCAACCTGTACCATGAACTACACGCTAAACTGAGATAGGCTTTATAGGTGAAGATCAAGAAGGACCCAGCTGTTGAAAAACATATATAAAAAGGCAGGACTGAGCTTTACTCAAACCTATTTAGAGGAACCAACATCCTTCTGGGAAAATGTTCTCTGGACTGGTGAAGCCAAAACAGAGCTCTTTGGAAATGTAGAGAGGTGAGATGTTTATAGGCAACAAAATGAAGCTCAGAAGGAAAAGACCAGCCTACCTACAGTTAAATATGGTGCAGGTTCCATAACGCTGTGAGTCTGCTTTGCTGCCACTGGTAATGAAGGCCTTGAACATCTTAAGTCAACCATGAAATTGATATTTTAGGGCAAAATGTGCTGCCCGGTGTCAGAAAAGTAGATACAGGTCAAAGATCATGTCCAGCAGGACAGAATCCCAAAGCACAAAAAAAAGGACAGTGTTAAACTGACCAGCGATAAGTTCTGATCTCAGTCTAACTGAAAACCTTTAGAAAGATCTGAAATCTTTTATTCAATCCTGCAGACACTCAAAGTGCAGCTGAAGAATGAAGAAACCAGCACAATGGTGCGAGAAACACATAGATGCTGCAAGAAACTTCTGGAGGCTGTGATCATTGTCAAGGGTTGAGCAACCAAGTATTAAGGGAGGCAGCTTTATAATACTGCCCAGGTCATAACTTTTTTAAAAATGTTTTATTTAGGCCAACTTGTTAAAGTATAAAACGAATGTGACAGGTTAGGTTGGAAAACAGAGTCGGCGCTCTCACCTTCAAACTGACCGTCTCGAGCCTTGGCTGCCAGTTCGGAGGAGGACACCGTCTCCTGACACAAGGCACAGTCGTCCAGGATGGCTCGCCGCAGCCCGGGGACCGCTAGGGCGACAGACACCTTCAGCAAACTGCTCCGTGTGGGCAGGAAACTTTTAAATATCTATTATAAATATTTAAATTACCCAACTCCCAAACTGTAACCGAGTTATAAACGGCTAAATCTGCAGTGCTGAGAAATGTGGTTCTTCTCCTTTCGGTTTTTTTTCTATGTTCAAGGTAAGCAGATGTGAAATCCTCAAGTGTAAAAATTCAAAATCAACCTCATTCACGTTCCCTGCAGCTCACTGTCTGTCTGGGTACAAAATGAGTTCAGAAGTGAATGTCGAAAAAACGTTTGAATTAAATTATCCAAGTATGATGTAAAATATAATAAACTGTGCCCCCCCCCCACTGCTGTACAGACAGATCGGGGGATACATCACCCCGTATTTTTCACCATGTCTCACTGTAAGTCAAGTTCGTTCTGTAGACACGTCACCAGATTCGCGACGGCACCTTTCTGCTGGAGAGCCAAACCTGCAGAGGCCTTTAAAAGGATTGTTCTCTGCACGACTGTACATATAGCGCAGTATATCCAGGTATCCTACTACTTACGGACGGCTCGCGAGGCGAAATCCATCAGCCGTGGATGTAGTTACCATTACGGCATGAACTTTGAAAATTCCCCTCACGTTCGGCTCGGTACTTGTAAAACCGAAAAAGGGAATGAAATAAATTCACTCATATACCCGTAAAGTCGTAAGACTCGTATCTCGAGGGATACCTGTCAGGTGCAAGTTAAAAGTCACCTGGAATTTGTTTAAATATATGTTGCAGATACTTTTTGACTCAACCTTGTATCTTCTCTATAAACTCTATATTGTCCCCAAATTTTTCAGCAGATTAATCTACAAGATAAAGAAAGTCTAAGGTGCTTCTCAGTCCACAGAACACTGTTTTCCGCTATTTGGTCTCTGTTAGCACAGCTGTCAGACGGACCAAACTGCGCTCATCTCTTTCCACAGACAGTACTTTTCTTCGGCTTGTCCGTGTCATCCAGCTCCGGCTTTGTTGCCATCACTTCAAACAGCGTCTTTAAGATGCTACGTAGATCACTGGCGTAGTTGCTCTGCAACTGGTCAGCAACACCTGGGCAGGGAAAAAGAAATCACTGCCTTGCACAGGATGCTGGGAACAAGTCTTGGTGAGTAAAAAAAAAAACGAAATGAAATAAATCATTAATCATGACCTCAGGTAAATCACCGCAGCACACCTGAACACTCGGAATCCCTTTTTTTCCATTTCCTCCTCAGCAAATGTGCAATGGGGTGGGATATTTAAAGATGATGGAGCTACACAAATCAGTGACAGTCTAGATTCCGTCACAAACAGGGGGTTTCTGGGTGGATGAAATTTATGCCGATCAAAACGCCAAAGTCAATCAAAATCTTTTGCAAAGTTTACCGCATACATCAAAGTTTGCAGCTACTGATGATCCATGCATAAAATTAAGCCGAATTAACCCCCCATGGACAGAAAGAGAAGCTAGAAATTGCAACCAACTCAACATGGGTCCATGAAGCTTGATAAAGAGATTAAGCGTGAAAGAAATTGATCTGGAGAAGCTCCGCATGCCCCCACCCCCACCCCTTCCAGTGCCGTCTGAGTCTGAACACGTTGTGCTGCCAACTAATGGAATAAAGCAGAAAAACGGACCATGTGTGCTGTGCAACAGAGACATTTTAGAACTGTACAGCTGACAAACAAACTGGAAATCTTTTGCACCTTTGTAAATTCCAAACAAGGGCACAGAGTTGGAGGTGTACCTGAGATGCAAACAAAGAGGCGATGAATGAGGTCACTGCTGCCATGGAAACGGGAACGAATCTTTTCCCGAGCAGCCATCTTGGCTGCCTGCAGGGCAAGTTGTATCTCCTGGTGTTCCAGGTCCTCGGACGTACCAGAGCCGCGGGTCAGGCTGGCGGCTGAGATGTCACAGCTGGCACAGTGGGAGGACCAGGCGTTAGTATGGTTACTCGTATATTTAGCTGTAAATATACTCCACTGGACTTACAGCCGTACACTCCTGAGGAGGTTGTTTAGTAAAAAGTAGCCTCTGTAAGGGGTCTATTTGCATCACTAATATTTATGGATTTCTTACCACCGGCTGCAACAGCTGGGTTCCAATCTCTTTCACGCAGCCTTCGATTTGCCAATATCCATATTTAACCTTTCGTCTCAGTCATTTGAGTCCATTTTATCTGGCTCCTCTCAGTCTGGAACAGCCGCAACACTATCCTGAGGGCCGTTCCTGGTTGCTGAGCTCCTTACCCTGTTCCTGAACCGCCCTGCAGAAAGACCTCATTTCCACCAGATGTACCTGTGGTCACGTTTGTTTGGTCGCTACCCAAACACCGTGAGGATGGGCTTTACAGCAACTGAACCAATGCAACTCTGTCAAAAGAGAGTGGTCCTCTGCACATGGGGTGCAAAACTGACACTCCATAGGTTCTTGGTTTTGGCCCCATTGTGGTGAGATGAGCTCCCTCTCTCACTCAGACCTGCTGACCACCTCTCAACACTTAAAGTTTCACAGAAGGTTCAAATTACTGTGTAACTACTGCTTTAAGCGCAGGCGAGAATCCTTGCAAGTATGTAGTTAATGAAAATACTAGGTCCCCTCACATAATATCTGTCCATTTAACTGACAAATCAAAGCGGCGTAAAAAGTTGAGCTACTTAATTATTTACCCCTTTTATACGGTTGGCTAAGTTTTACTACAGCGTTTCAGGGCGAGTTTCTCGCCCAAAGGTTTTACAGCGCAGTTACCTGGGTGCACATGTACTTGTCAGGCTACAAGTTGTGACCGACACACTTTCACAGTCATTTCTGGAGGTGCTGTGTAGTTGGGAATCTGGAGAACTGAATAACACAGGAGGAAAACAAACGGAGTTGAAAACACAGCAGCCAAAGGAGAAAACAACGTGCGCCAACCAAATGTGACAGAACAACAGAATTATACGCAGCGGTTAACATCTATACATCCAGTGGTGGACGTGGGCCGTGGCATTTCAACCACTACTTTTGCTTTTTTCCCCCCGGCATCGGTACTTTTTCCTCATACTCCGGCTCTTTTCGGTCCCCAGCCGCCCGACTCTCCAGCGGAGCGTCTCCCCCAGCAAAACCCTGCCGTAGCAAATGGCCTTTATTCACAACAGCCTTCGCCACGCCTTTTCATCACCCAGGGTGCAACTGGGCTCACACGCCTCTTTCCTACCTTGGGTCAAAATTTGTGTCCCCCTCGCAGAAATTTAGTGAGCGTCAGCAGTATCTCAGCTAGCGTCTCCGCGGAAATTCAAAGTTCAACACTGAACAGTTTGCCCACCGTGACTGACATTCACGCCGACGTGTCAGCAAAGACGATACCAGCACTTTTTTCTCCACTTTAAGCACTAAATCCATGAAAAACAACAAAAAATCTTTAAGTAATTCCAAAGACTCTTAGACAGACCCCTCTTAGACAGTTAGGGGTCCGACCATCATCTTAACTATCGACTGGCCTATTCCATCCATGCAGCAGGGGTGACCTGGACATGCAGGGCCCTCCTACGATAATGTCTCAATATGCTGCCTGTTCCCCAGAATCCCTGAACCACTCCATGGAAGCAACCCTGTTCACCTGCACCTCACGATCTGCTCAGATCCACCTGGTCTACGTGGTGCACAAGCAGTTAGCAAATGTGAAACTCCAAGTCACTGTTTTCTAATTCGTTACATGATGATCGAACATCTAAAACTTGCCCAACAGTTAGAAACATGCTTTACATTTATTTTTTCATTCTGCTGACACTTCTCTCCAAAGCAACTTAGAATGTTGAGCCACTTGCAGAGATTTACTCATTTTTCCACTGTCACTCCACTGTCACCGTGGCACCTGCCCAGGTCTCTTCCACAAACACACGGCACCAAGCTTGGGGTACCAGTCTGTCACTGGGTAACCGCACAAACACACATTCAAATACTACGGGCGATTTAGAGTTACCAGTTGAGGAGATACAGATATTTGGACTGCGGGAGGACATGCTACCTCTTATCTCACACATCTGCTGGGACAGCTCAATAAGTGGACATCCTAAGGAAACCACGTAGAATAAAATGCAATAATTGTCCAGCAGATTTAACCAAATATGGTCGCCCCAGCATCCCAGCTGGGAGAAGATGTCCAACGCCATATGACACTTGCTCACACCTACCTGGACCCGCTGTTAATCCTGCTGTCCATTCTGTTGCCCTCCTCTTCTTCCCTCGCTGTCCTGCCAGACCCTGTACTTTCCGACTCCATCCTCCTCTCCTGTTTCTGCCTCTCTGTTCTCCTCTGCTGGCTACAGGGCCCCGAGTCCCCCGTCTGAAGGCCTCTGTCTCCGGGTGCCGTAGACACAGAGCCTGAGATCAGGCACTTCTGGCAGGGGCCTTTGGGACCTGGTCTCTCTCCAGCCTGGGGAGAACAGCACAGCCCACTCCTCTTGACAGCCAAATCTTTGCCGGGCACCAGACAGCCTGAGGCATGGACCACCGGGCCTGGTGGGAGACCCTTGCCCTTGTCCAGACAGGGCTCCGTGGCATCTTCACAGCTGCCACAGCAGACACATGAGTTGAGCAAGCAGTGTGAAGCAACCAGGCCCCCCAGCCTGTGGTGCGGGCTGGGGGACGGGGAGGGGCCAGGACAGGCATCGCCATCCTGGGGCAGGAACGTGTCAGCTACATCATCCCTCACGACACCCGAGAGGCTGGGGCAGTTTGGGTTGAAAATGACTGTCGAGGACAACTTCATCCCCCCTGTGCGGTGGGCGATCAACTCTGCCGTTTCCACGTCAACAGCTGAGTCCCAGCTGTTGATGTGGTTGGGGGGTTCGGGAGAGCTGGACAGCTGGGGCTTTGGAGAAGAGTGAATGTAGTTTTTACCGTGCTGGATGGCTGGTTCCACAACGCTGTCCCTGGAGCAGCCATTCTGGAGGGAGACTGGCCTAGTGTGGTGTGCAGGTGAGGGATCGTCTCTCCAAGCAGGAAGCTGGGTCCGCTCCACCCCTGGTAGCAACTCCCCTGCTCCGTCCAGATCCTCCATGAAAAAGACGCGACCCTCCTCTTCCTGTCCCGAACCCTGCGAGACAAGCCTCCTGCCCACAATGGGCATTTTGCATGGTGAGACCTCCTTGCTAGAGCTGCCAGAGCCCCTGCTGTGGTGGGCCGGGGACTGGCCCTGGCTCGGGGGAGAGAGCAGCGAAGACATCTCATCTCCCACCCGGTGCACCATGATGCTAAGCTGCTCGAGCTCCTGCTCGTCGTACTGCATGGAGCAAGCAAGCTCTTCTTCCGGGTCCTCTCCCAGCACTGAGTTCAGCCAGTAATCCTCTTCTTCTTGATCTTGGGGAGACAGACTCAACACCTTCTCCTTCTCCTCCTCGCCGGCTGAGGGTTTCAAGGATGTGTCGGCAGAGGACATGGAAGTTGTCGGTTGAGGGACCACCAACTCTTCGTCTTGGGAGACGCAGAGGCTACGCTCCAGAGTTTGAAGTTCTTGCTCCGTCAGAGTCTGCAGGAGGTCTCTGTAAGCATATTGAAGGCCCTCGTCAGACAAACAGTCTACACACACACACACACACACACACACACACACACCAGCGAGACAAAACAGTGATAAAGGTATGTATATAAACTGTACAATAGTGCGTGTTGTTTGTTCTTCATGCGCGGCTTTGTTCTGAAAGCCGCAGACTTGAAATTGGGCACAGAGGTACTTCTCACCCTAACTGAGGTTTTTATGCACTGTGAATACCTGTAACTAACAACATTTAACGTCCAGGTCAGAGTCACTCCTTCTTTGCCAGGTACCTCTTGAGCACTTGTACGGTGTATTTTGGGTGGGATTGCTGCTGAAGCGCAAGGGGCGATTTCAATGGAGCTGGTAACGCTGAGCAGCTCTGTGACCAGTAAAACAGCCTCATACGCGCTTGAGAGGAATCGGTGAGTGTAAATTTTACTTGGTGTCTGGCTGTGTGTCCGACATCCCGTGCGGGAAGTGAACCGGTGGGCTAAGGGCCCAGATCTCAGCGAGACAAGTACCGGATCTTCCTCAGCAACGAACGGAATGGTTGAAAGAGCTCCGACATGTCCTCCGGTTTGCAGCCGAGGTTCAAGGGGCCTTCCGTGTACACGACCAGTCCGCTGAAAGGGAAAAGGAGAGGATTTCAACTAGATTACCTGTTCGGCAACAAACGTTTAAATGAGCTTCTGCACAAGGCTTAAAGGTCACTTCATTTCATTTGGTATAGATTATGGAAGCTGAGAAATGGGGAGAAGAAGGCAGTATGGGCGCTGGCCCAGTAAAGTACTGTATTATTGAAGGTATAGTAATGCGGTACAACTCAACATGAGGTTACATATAGAGAACAATGAAATGGATTCATATTGTGGGTGCAGATTAACACTCACCACACAATGGCTAGTCTGGGAATGGTAAACATCAAAGCAGGTTCATAGTCGTCAATCATGTCCTGCGTGAGGTACCCCAGCTTTAGCGCCCTACAAAACCACCAGAGAAGGGAATTACTCTAATTTCCGAGGTCGACCTTCAAGTTTTCATGTCTATATTGTGTCTTTTTCGACATTTTTAAATCTATATATCTCTGACACGTGTCATGTTCACGACTGTTTTTGTTCAGCTCAGAGAAGATGAACTTAGCTTTTCTCCTGCTTGTCATCTCAGTTACAGCCCTTCAACTGCTTGACATCTCAACAACCCCTGCTCTGCACATACACAGTACCTTGAAAAGCCCAGTAGGCCTTAAGGGGGGTGATTTTCGACTTCTGTGACACTCACCTCTCTACTGTCTCACAGAAGAGCACAATCACCTCCTGCTGAACATAATACTCCTTTGGAGACTTCACTGGTACCATGGCTGACACGTAACTGAGAAGAAACAATATGGTGTTACATCTGTTACATTGCATTCAGAAGTCACACACCTGCGCAAGAGTCCCACCTTCCCAAATGATAAATATTATATAAAGTAACTGGCAGAAATCAAACAAACAGGTACAGTCAGGTTCCACGGCTCTCCAGTTGTAGACTCTTGGTCCTGCATATCTCATAATGATCACTGTGGTCATATCACTCCACTTTCACAGTGAAGGACTCACACTCACCATCTCATATCGCTGTTCACCTAATCGCACTCTTCTCTTCCACACCGCACACACCATGAGCCACGCTATCCCTCCCAGTCCTACCTGAGCTCAAATTCAGCAAAGAGGCCGTCAAAGTGGCGCAGGGCGTCGCACATGCGGTCAGTGTACAGGTTGAGGTCGCGCAAGGCCTGGTCGCGGATGATGTTGCGCACCTCCTCGAGGCTGCGCGTCAGCTCCTTTGCCAGTGGCCGCATGGCCATGCTCTCCACCTCGCGGTTCATGATGATAGAACCAGCGGCCAAGCACTGCAGAGGGGGACGGGGCACAAAACACGGGCCTTAGTTCCAGTAACTGAGGGTCAACGGGTGGCTTTTATTGTAGACCTGCCACGAATGCTACACATTTATAACTGTTCACTGAGAAAGTGGGTAAGAATACATTTTTTAACTGTCTAAATACACCACAAATGTGCACATTATTGCAGCATAATGAAGGAAAGGCTTGGTTATAGACAGTGAGGATGGACCACGACTCCCTTAAGGGTGCCATGGAGAAGATGGACAACTTCATCTGAAGAAAATCTTTAGAGTTGGTGGCCAAAGTGTGTCCATCAGGAAGGCATTATTATTATTATTATAAGGAATTTTAAAATGAACTATAGAGCTCAGCATTTGAGCGGCTGAGCGAAACTCTACTGATACTTCCGAACGGGTCATCCAGCATGGGCTAGAGGTCAGTGAAGACTTTTCTGGGTGCCTCCATACCCAACGTTTTCCACATGCGTAAGACCTTGGCAGTCGGTCTATAGGTGGTCGACTGATCTCTGGTGCACAGCACGTACGGGTGGTGTACCTCAGCCCCAAACCACAGCTGCCCCGCCAGGTTGTCGTGTCTGATCTCTTCGGGAAACTTCACACAGAAATCTCTGTTGGCTCGGTCATCGGGGATACATTCATCCATAATCTGGTTGATAATGCTTAACACATTGTCCTGCAGGAAACAGAACGCAGTGAGGCGAGAATGGGCCATCCAGCAAACAGCCAGTGAGGGACACGCTCCACGTTGCTGTAAAACCTCAATGAGAACAGGTAAACCCTGGGTGTGATGTTCCTGTCAAATATGAGCCATTTACCACCTTTCTGAACAATAAATAAGGTTTCTATCTCCTGTTTGCTGTAAGGCTTTATGAGATCCTCCACACTGGGCATCTGGATGTATAAAATTACTTATCACCACTTTTTGTGTAGTTTTTTTATACACACTTGGTACATCTGTGCTGTGTCAGTCAGATCTGGCAGTCATAGTGAATGGAGAAGTGAGGCTATAATAGAGAGCAAGAGTAACCAAATGAAAAATTTAGGAGTTCACACACGGGCGGTATCATTGCAGCTAAATGAGGTCTGCAGACCTAAATTCCAAAAGGAAGTGTAGAATTGGAAAAAAGTTGGTTAAAAGTTGTAACTCAACACTAGCTGAGAACCCATATGTACCTGGCATGATTCACCCCTTCAGTCAGTCTGATGGACGAAACCGGGTTTGGCGGACACCAAAATATGCTACCTGCCTGCCTGCATAGTGATAATTGTACAATCTGGTAGTGGATGAATAATGACGTGGGGCTGTTTTTCATGGTTTGGGCCTCTTAACTCCAGCAAAGGAAAATCTTATTGCTACAGCCTACAGTGGCATTCTAGAGAAGTGTCAGCTTCCAACATTGTGGCAGCAGGTTGGGGAGAGAGGAACCTGTTCTGTTCCAGCACGACAATGACACCCACTGCACAAAGCGAGGTCCATAAAGAAATGGTTCACCGAGTCTGGTGTGGAAGAATTTGACTGTCCTGCAGAATCCAGACCTGAACCCCATCCGCTGCCTTTGGGACGATCTGGAACACTGATTGTGAGCCAGACCCCATCACCCAACATCAGCCTGACCTCACTGATGCTGTTGGATCATGAATGGGAGCAAAGCCCTGCATCCACATTCTAACATCTAGTGGGAAACCTTCCCAGAAGAGTGGAGGCTGTTAGTGCAGCAAAGGGGGCCCAACTCAATATCATAGCATCTTCCAGTATCGCTACTGAAGGAAGCTTCAGGAGTCAGGATTCCTGGAAACTGCTCTTTATTAGCTGCATACATCACTGTGCATCTTTACACAGTCAACCACCACAGGCAGTGCGAGTAACAGAACACTCCTTTCACCCCTACATGTACAGAATCTTATGGAGGGCACCCCACTACCCTTATTCCCTATTCCCGTCCTACGGTGGGGCCCTCCATCCCACGTTTTCCAGAATCTTTCCCACATCTATCGAACTTGTGCCTAAGTGGGTGGAACAACCAATTAAACATCAACATCCCAACTGGGGTAACTCAACTATGCACACAAAAGGACTGTTTACACCAACTTGACAGCACCGTTACAATATTAATACACACGGTTTTGAAACTGAAGGCTCAACAAACACACATGGGTGGGTTCTCTGTGTGTCCACACACTTTTGGCCACATAGTGCAGCTGCTTATTCAGCCTGCAAAGTGCTTCACGCAGACTGGCTCCACGTATAAAATGGTGTGAACAACGAAGACATTTTGAATAAATGTGATATGAAAAGGCTATTGTGGCAGTGATTAAGAAAAGCATCCGATTACATCCGCTGACCGTGAGACTAAACTGAGATTTTTTCAATGCTTTTAAAATCATATTTAAAGTATTGAGCGGCTTATGGTAATAAAGCAAGAGGGTTAAAAAAACAGTCCTTCCTGAGCTTCAGAATGTGCATGTGACTAAAGAGCTTTTAGCGACACACTGGGAGGTGCGCAGCCTCCTGCTGGGGGTGCGACTGTTCATCTTGGCATCCGCTTTCATTAGTCACCATGGAGTCACATGGTTGTGTCCAAAAGCCCTCTATGATTAAGGGATCTCAACCTCTCTGATAAAACCCTGCAAAGGAAATGTGAACCTTCCGACAAAAGAGGGCAAAACTCTCTCGGTATGAGCACAAAACAGAGCAACAACTTATTGGAAATATCTGGAATATATAAGCTAATAAAGCCTAGAGAAAGTGGAGCATCTGCACAGACAACATGGTATTTGTTTGTTTGTAGGCAGACAGAGATGAAAAGGCCTCACAGGAGCAGGACTGGTCAGGGTTTGACATGGTGGATGTTCTCTGGGACACATTTGACATAGAGAGCAATTTTGGCTGCAGTGCCTTGAAAAAAAAAAAATCAGTGCAAGCCAGTATGATGGCTTGCGGGGATGTTTGTGTGTAAATAATAGGGGTTCGGAGACAAAAATAGCAGCAGAACAGAGCATAAATACATGTAATTGCAGTAATGTCATGGTTTCGATGTCCCTTCGTGTCATGTTGACAAGCGACACTAGTTGAGGGCTTATGCAGGCCTCAGTTAAGCAACTAGTGGACAGAGGAGGACCAACCTGGCAGGAGCGGAACTGGTTGACCAGCAAGGTGCAGCGCTGGGGGTCCTTCCTGCCATCCAGACTGTCCAGCTCTGCAGCCACCTGGTTCAGCTCCTCATCTGCATAGTAGAACTGTGCCAGGAGCTGGGGGTCAGACCTCTGGCAAAACAGGGCCAACGACACAAGTGACAAACGGGCCTCAGGCCCTTCGGAAACCAACACGTATGACACGAACACACATTTACTTCATTGAAACACATGGCTGTAGTGCCACCTCAGAGAAAACACCAGAAAACGCAGGTAAGCACATCTACGCCGCAGGGGCTCCGCCGTCTCGGGTGCTTCCAAGACTACATGTGTCTCATTCCGTGGTGATTATTTAATGTGACAAAAAAAAAACACATTTTACATTTTTAGACGAAATCCATCGTGCATCACGAATGTCTAAAGCGCTCAGTAGCAGCTGCTTTACATTTATAAATAGGCTTAACACCTACAGCTGAAGAAAACCGTGCCAATATTAGCTGGGAATAACACGCTGGGTACATTTAAGGAAGGACGTAAAGGAAAAAAGGAGTACTGGGAAAAGCTCACGCTACACCGAGTTCCCAGAGATGACTCCGGTACCGCAAACTTGAACATCAGGAAGCTGCTTCCGTTATTTCATATGAGGAAAATTGCACTTTGTTTCAGGTCCATCCGAGAAACACCAGTTAGTTTCCGCAAAATACCACCTTGTAATACCCTGGTAAAAAAGGCAGAGGATCCCAGCAGGGTCATCTGATAACACATAAACACACGCTGTCCGCACTGCCTCGACCGGCGGTGAAATGATCACAAGCCCTGGTTCCCTTAACAATCGAGTTAACTAACCTTCACGACCGAAAATATAAATTGCGAATCATTTAAGCTGGAAAAAAGGGTAAGTTTTACAGTCCATTAATGAGGACAGTATTAAAACGTCAAAACAGCAAAAGCTGTAGCTGCTTGAGGTCTGAGAAGATGTCTTTGCAGGACAGGGGGTCTATCTGGAATGCATCTTCTAGGAGCCAGTAAATGAGGGAATGCTTTCGATGTAACCAGCAACCGCTCGGATGTTTGTTGAGACCTATTTGCAGAGCAGCAAGCTGGTGCCGGCCAAGTGAGCAGCTACCATCCCTGCTAGGTTTGTCTCCTGGAAATCACTCAGTTCCAATTTGTAGTTTGCACTTCAGTGCCAAGAACAGCATGAAAGCTTCTCGGATTCCTCTTCCGAGATACGGGGAGTACAGCACACAACCATTTCTGCTCGTAAAGACAATCCTGGTGAGAAGAATGAACTCGTAATTTTAAATGGGGGGAATAGATTATGCCTTCCTGACCCATAAAACATTCTCTTTTTTGTTGCCAGACATGCAAAATCCCCGCGATACATTTTGAACACAGAGAAACTGTCATTCAAAACCAGTCCAGAGCAGCAGGGCTGCTGTGGACGTCCTCAAATCTCAGCTCAAGACCAACACTTTCAAAAATACTTTCACATAACCCATTTGTGGGCATCTTCTTCGCTCTGCTTTCGCCACTCCCTCGTAATCCAGCTCACTTTTATTTTCTCTTTTTATGTTGCTGTTTTTCTTCGGGGGCTCGGAGGTGCCTCACAGCTCCTGGTCTGTGGGTTCAAATCCACCTCGCTTTGTGTAGAACTTACTGGTTTGCGTGGCCGTCCTCCCACAGCGCAATGAGTGTGTAACTGGACTGGTCACCTGTACCCTCCCTCACACCTTCTGCTGGACCAGCACACTTATTCTGGTTGTCAGTGTCTAAATGCTGGTTGTTTAAATTCAATGCCTTTACAGTTGTGACCCATAGATATTTTGCTTTTATTGTTTTGAGTTGCTACATTACACGTCATAATAATAATAATAATAATAATAATAAAGTAATTCTCATAATTACTATAATCACTAGTAAGTCTGAGCCATTTGTAAAGAATAATTTATGATAAATGAATATTAAATCAGATGAGTCATTTGCAATGATACTGCCCTTCAAGCCACATTACAATTATTATCGAAAAGTTCCGAGATTTCTGACCTGCTGACGGCTTGGCGGGTCTCACAACGGACATGCGCAGGAGAAGCCACGCCCACTGCGTGTGATGCTCGTGACCAAGGTGTTTCAGCTGAACTGTCCGCTCGTTCAGCTTTTCTCCTTCAGGGATTTTAGGGTACAAATTGCGTTTGTTGGTAAGTTATAATTCTTGTAAAGGCCAAAAGAAAAGAAATGGTCGGACTGTGAAAAATCTGAGCAAACATTACATAAGGATTTCTTAACATCTGGACTTTGTAATTGCGGGTTTTGCCAACTCAGCACTGATTTCAGCGACGATCTGTTTCACGGGGAACATTCAAGGTCTTCATGGAAGTTGCTGAATTTTACACTTTTTTTTAAGTGATCAGGAACCTGAATATAGTTAACAGGTTGATGGTAAAGAGAACGCGAAAAATATTTGGCATTAAATCTTACCAGTTCAAAACACTCTCTGCCATGTTCTGTCCAGGCGACACCTGCCGTGACTGGGCTGTTTTCCTCTCAATATTATGTTTTTGGAAGAGAACTGGAGTAGCTGGAGTGTTGTGGTTCCCCGACAAGGACCCGGGTCCGAAACACCCTCTGCAGTAACCCTGGACAAAGGCGCCCATCTAAAACCCGCGCCGACGTCCGAACGGGTAAACAGCGGTACCGAAATTTCACTAAAGTAACAACATCTAAAATGTTTATAATTATTTGCACAGCCGTGAAATATTTTTGTTTCCCATGAATGAAAAAAACAGCTCCAAAATGCAACTTTTAAATGACTTGTATTTATCGATTAATGCGGCGGAAATAGATTTCGAAACGTTACTGAAATAAACGGATTATCAGCAAATATGTTTCCAAGCCGTTTGTCGGTAGATATTTTAACTGTTAGTTAATAAATGGCGGCGAAATGCCCCCTCCCCCCCCCCAGCTGTCACACTTCCAACAGCAGGTGACAGATGGGTTTGGGCGCCACTGACAGCCCTGGATCCGAGATCCGAATCGGGGCCTGAGAGACGGCGCTGCCCGGGGGGGGGGGGTCGGGCGCTTCTCGTCTCGAGCCACAACCGGCGCTTCTTTACAAGCAATGAAAGATGAATTATTAACACGGATGTTTATAGATGGGCTAAAAGATTCGACACGGATGGTCGGTGCGCAAAAAAAGCGTCAGTGCGGGCCGGCGTCGCCATCCCGGCCGGGACAGCTGCGCTCCTGCGCCGACACCTCCAAGCTGTCCCGTCCGGGTCCTCAGGTACCACCGCGCTCCAGGCGCACAGCGCCCACGGACCCCGGGACGGAACGGCTGGAAAAAACGCCAGATTGATGCTCATTTCGGTTGTCCGTTAGAACGGCGCAGGTGCGGGATCCGGAGGCCTCCGAAACAACGGCGTTAAATCATGCGGCGGCCCCGCCTCTCTGCTGCTTTCCGATTATTATTATTAATAATAATAACAATAATAATAATAACAGCAGCAGTAGCGACAACAATAAACGCAACGGACAACCGCACAGCAGGTTCTCTACAGCGTGGCTCGAATCCAGCTGTTTTCTCGCCAAGGCGAACCAGCACAAACCTCGTGGAAAACAGGTCTGGAGCGGCCTTTTCGTCGCTTATCTCACTGTCCTTATCACTGTTGTCATTGTCATTCCGCTTCACGCGCCCTCGCCGCTCGCGTGCCTTATTAAAAACGCTTTATCGAGATGTGTTAAAGCGCGCCGGGCCTTGACGGCACTTTCGGCAGGTGTAACCAAAGGGCGGGCTGCTGGTTTACCTTGGGCTTGTAGAGCCACTTTCTGAAGCGGTTCATCCTGAGCTGCCCTCGGCTGCCTCGCCCCGCTCCCTCCGCCGCCGGCCTGCCTGCCTCGCGGGCTCCGGACCCCCCGCGGCGTTCTCTGTGTCGCTGCGATAAAAGCTGCTTCTCAGCGGTGCGGGAAGCCGTGAAAATTCAGAGCCCAGGCGCGCAGATCCCGGTCTGTGGAGAAGAGGGACCCGGTCCACTCGCGACCAGCCCGGGTTACTGGTTTACTGGCTGACAGATTTACAGGTTGGCTGCTGTGTGACGTCACAGTCGCCTGCGCTCCGTGTCTCCAGCGCGTTTTCCGAGTTGCGCACGCCCACTCCGGAGATAAGTCCCGCCCTCCGGCGAGTCTGCATCAATGGGAAACGTCAGCAGATATGAGTGACAGTCAAGGCGGCCAATTGCATAAAAAACGTCCTTGATTTCCGTACACTTTCCTTGGCACATACGCACAATGCAAAATAAAACAATTTATACTGATAATTCATGCAAGGACTGGGCAGCAGGGTGTGTGGCGGCCCCGAGCAGCTCTGGGGGAATGAAGAGCAGCGGGAGAAGGAACCCGCAATCGTGTGTGTATTTAGAGAAAAGTGTCGGATGGCGGCGCTGTGTTTGGGGGGGGGGGGGCGTGTTGTTCCTATTGACTGCGTGTAAACACTGCAAAAATACAGTTAACCCTCATCTGCGATAAAACGTGAATTTCAAGCAATGTGGGTAAAGTTTATTTAACTAATAAAGAGAATAATTACACAAATTGGGCGAATGAATATGCAAATAAATACGACATTTTGCCTTTGCGTAGATGGACTGCAGCCTTAATAATTTTATGCTAACATAAATACACTTCATATAGGTTTTGACGCAGCACAGCAGTTAAAAGTGTCCTTCGCAATGAAAAGACTTGGGCTTGGATCCCACCCCGTTCAACACCTTGAACTGATGCAGTAAAAATGACCCCGCTGCACAGACGGGTAGATCAGTGTGAGACGCTTCGGAGAAAAACCTGAGAGAAATGAATAAACAATTAATTTGCTAAAAACCACGTGCTTCTCAGTGATGCTGCGACTTAAAAAAAATCCTAAATATATTCTAAATGAAATAACGGTTTCCATGAATAGTTTTCATTTCACTTATATATTGCGCTTAATCTCCGTCCAACTTAATCTCTCCACTAATGAGTGTGGGACACCCCCCCCCCCATCTGCTCACAGGACCCAGGTCTGACTCCCACCTGCTGCTGAACTACCCCGAAGCAAGGCAGTTATAAAATAGCAAATAATATAATATTTAGTATAATAAATAATAATGAAGACGAGGTGCGTTCCGTACACTCGCCACCTAGTGGCGGTCACTGGTAATAACAGGTAAATCATTTGATCTCACGGCTTCCTACTGTATTTCTAAAGCAGCTGCGAGACGGTGAAACAGTGTAGATAAGGAAGAAGTTCACCTCAAAAACCACCCCAGTTTGCGCGGTTTATTGTGCGGGGCGCATAATAAAGCAACAAAGCTCGCTAACAAAGGGATCACCTTGTAAAACGTGCTGTGCATATATGTGGTGTTCTCTTTCACAGTGTGCCACAGTGCCACCTGCTGGAGCCGCGAGGAATAGCGCGTGTTACTGTTACTGTTACACTGTTACTCCAGCGCTACTTTGTTCACCGTGGGATGTACCGGGTATTTACAGATTTAAGTAAACACACGTCTTTTATGGCAGAACTGCCATTCAAGAACAGGTCTTGCCTTTTTTTTTTTTTTAATACTGATTGTTGTCTTAAAAGGGCAGTTCAATACTGTGCATGCCCTGCTACACTAAGCTCTGTCCCCTGAGTAAATCACTGAAAGTCACTTTAGAAAAAAGCATCAGATAAATGCAAATGAGACTTCAGGGGTCAGTGTAACACTTTGTAAGAATCAATCTTTATGAATATTTTTAAAAGGCCTCATCACTCCCTACGTCCCAGCGAGACCTCTTCTACCTCTGGCTGTTTGGCAGTTCCACTCACAAGAGGACCAAAAGGAAAAGTCCATAGTTTCCAGGTTTTGGCTCCAATGGAATGAGTGCCCTCTGTTCCTCAGAGCTGCTGAATCCATTTCAACATTCAAGTTTCAGATCCACATCATCGTCTAACTGCTTCATAAACGTGCATCACACCATCTGTCAAGATCACAGGACCTGTTCACCACCATCACGGACTCAACCATCACTCCCGACTGCTGCACTATATGTATTGTTTGCAGTTTCCACATCATTTACTGTAAAAACCCAATTTACTCATTGTCCCCTTTTTTTATTATCCATTTACACCAACTATCTCAATTAGTCTGCGTTGTCCTGCTGCCTGTTCCGTGTGTTGTGTGCCGTGGTCCGAGAGGAACCACTTTTTTCCCTTTTGGACATCTGTTTAAAGTGCAGAAAGACAACAGGTGAACCTTGAGCCTTGCAGTTTTGTTCAGTCTGAACTGTACATCACTTCAGAGTAAGGAGTCCTCTAGGTTAATAAATATAAGAGAAATTACTATGAACTCCAATTGCCACGTAATTCTCCAACCAAAGGTCACCGAATATACATGACTGCTTCAAAAAACCTGGCTGAATATCACTGATGGCTCCTAATGCAAATATTTATTGTACAATGCTGCTCCCATACACACACCTTAAAGCTTCTTGTGCACTAAAGCTTTGATGACCTGTGTAAACTTAAGGAAAAAAAGGAAGGAACATAAAATAGAAAAAGGAAAGAAAGGAAGAAACTGCAGACAAGAGTAAAAATGTCCTAGGATGTTTTATTAAAGTTAGACTTATAAGAAGTCACAATATTTCAATGCACTTGACAATTATTGCATGAAGTGCACTGATGTATCACCAATCCAATTGGATTGATTCTGCATTAAACATAAATAAAAGTAAAAAGAGACTTATTTACATGTCAAAAGTTGGAAAATGATTGTACAAAGAAAGTTCAGGAAGGAAGAAACTCCAAGAGCCCCGAGCCACGCTGCCTTTTCCAGTATCTAGTCCGGAGGGGGTCCGTTGCCACTGCACTCAGGTTCCGGGGCCCCCCAGAAGGCCCGGACCAAGTAACAGTCCAGAGGTGCGACCATGGTAAGCCCAGCGTACCACAGTGGGTGTGCTTGGGGGGGGGGGGGGGGG
>UFQX01000295.1:126667-464572 GCA_900497675.1 Arapaima gigas | reverse complement strand
GGGGGGGGGGGGCGGCCGGGGTGGGGGGGGGGGGGGGGGGGGGGGGGGGGGGGGGGGGGCAGCTGCATGAGCAGGTCAGACAGCAAGTTCCTCTTTCGGCAAAGAAAATATGTACATTTAAAGATACTTCTGCCGAGTTCTATACAATTTACAGTCGGCCAAGTTACTGATGTCTCTGGTGCTTAAGCAGACTTGGTAAATTTCAGCCCTGAACTCAGCTTCTTACTTTTACTGACCAAAGTCAATATGAAGAAAACAAATATCCTTTGATATTTGATACTTGATACTATTTAAGGATTTCTCTGTAGAAAATTATGCTGTTATGTGTTCTACTGATCAGCATATTTGATTTAAGGTAATACAAACGGACACCTTTTTCATTTAAGAGGTCTGCTAAACTACTGAAAATTACCAAGCCTATTTAATCAAATCAGTCAGTCAATAAGATACAACAAATTTTGTACATCCTTCCCTTTCATTTTAAAGTTTACGTATCTGTGCACATTAAGGTTCCTTCAGTCTTGCTGACAGGAAGGTGAAGGGGGGGTGGTCCTTGTTTTTATAGGAAGCAGGACAATCTCCAGCTGAAAGTGTTGCAAAGCTGTGTATAAAAACAAGCATTTTGTCAAGAGCAAGAAAAACGTGCTCTTCTGCTCTTTGCACACCCATGCAGAAAGCTTGGTCGTACAGGAGGAGCATGCTGGGCCAGGGCCTCTGCGCACACGGCAGGTCCTAGTCTGGGGGGTGGCGGCCAGTTCACGTCATTCTGAACACAGAACCCCCACAACTTGGGGAGGTGTGGGTCACCAAAGGGACAGAAGGCCACAAGTGCAAAGTGAAGTGGTCTTTTTGGCCAAGGGGCCCCAAAAGTCCAACGGGATGCCTGGGAGGGCCAGAGCACCACTGCAGAGGTCCAGTCTGGCACAAGGTGACAGCCAACAAAGCCAGGAGGTGCCTTTGCGTCCATAACAGCAGCAGAGATGCGGTGGAGCAGGGTCCAGCTGAGCAGATGGGGGTAATAAGGAAGGGAAGTGCCCCCCCCCCCCCGTATCTGCATCCTCTTTCACTGCGAGACATCTAAGAGCGAACATCCAGGCTGGCGGAGCATTTCGTGGATCACGAGAGGAATGGTCCCCCGGGGGTGAAGGAAGGAAGAGGCAGGAAGACGGAGCTCAGGTGCTGGTGTAGCGTACGGGGCGCCCCGTTGAGGACGAGCTGTAGGTGCGGGAGCGCTGTCTCACTGCCAGCCTGCAGGGCACCTCCAGCTCCTGGAAGAGGGGCGTCTCCGTGATGTCGGCCGCCTCTGGGCGCTCGCTGGGGCACAGAGACAGCATGCTGCGCACCATGCCCAGCTGGCAGACAGAGAAACGGGTGCAACCTGATTAGCAGGCGGCCACAAACCCGAACCCCGTCCGAACCGTGCCTGTTCACCATCAACAGTTCCCTCTTTCTCCGTCAGTAGTGGGTTTTTATTTTAAAAACAATTTTACAACCAGAGGGCAGAAACTCAGAGACTCACCTCCTGGGCGTTGTTGAGGGAAAAAGAGGCAGGAAATTCCATGTCCCTCACTTTAGTCAGTGTCTGGAAAGGAAAAGACACAACTTTAGAACAAAGTACAGTAAAACACACACACACACCATAAAGAATACTCTAAATGTGTTTTCAAGGAATTTAATCAAGCCATCTCTTTTTCTTGGAAGTTTATGACACCATATAACTCTTTTAAAATGCCTATCAGACACTAATGAAACTAGTTAAAGTAAACACATCTTTTAGTGAAACTACTTTCACTTATTAATGCCTTTAATACAGCGGGGCAATTTTTATCACACCAATCCAGGGTAAGTACCTTGACCGATGGTACTATAGTAGGAGGTGGGCATGAAAGCTGGGCTGAATCCAAAGGCAGCGGCTATAACCATTATGCTACCTGCTGCCTCACTTATATTACAAAATGTTAACATGCAGTTTTTACTCTCCATTTTTTAAAAAAAAGTTTGCTTAGCAACTGAATGGAGCTGGGTCACGACAACACAGACAGAGTGGATATTGTGAGAAAATGCTACTGCACACAGGCTCTTGTAGCTCAAAGGCAAAATGTTGCAAGAATTATCAGAGGTGTAAGAAAGTCCAAAAACACACTCCATTCAAACTCTCACGTGATCAAGTGACTTAACTGCGTGCTGATGTAATGCCACTCTTTTTTTTTTGCAGCATTTATGTTAAAGATTTCGAAGCAACCTACTGACACAGGTACTATTTTAAAATAAGCTGAGCTAAAATAAACAGAAGCCGAGTAGATTTTTCCCTGTAAGGCAAACGCAGTCCTACTTGCCAGCCTTACCTCCACCCGTTCCATCTGGGTCTTGAAGGGACACAGAAGCTCAAACAGGATGAGGCCCAGGGAGTAGACATCCACCTTGTGGGAGTAGGACTGGCCCAACAGCTGCAGGATGGGATTGGGTCAGAGTACAGTATGGAAACCAGCCTTCCCTGTGGAACCACCTCAGCCTGCGTTCCATATTCACTAACCTGGCATTAACCCCAATTATGCCTTCATCGCAGGGTTGTTATAAAGGGGAAAGTGGGGCAGAGCCCCTGTGTAGGGCAGCCATCTGTGGCACCACAGTATCGGTGACAGGAGAGCTCCCACCGCCAGCAATGGCACAGTGAACACAAACGTTCTTATGACAGGAGCCTATGAGGATTGGTACTAATGCAGATTTTTCAGCCTATTTGTTTTCTTAGTTCTAGCTTTGCACAACAAATCCAGCTGGTACTAATTTTTTTGGGTGAATATCTTTCTGCTAGACAAACCTGCCGGTGATCATAAGAAGGAGTGGACAGGTTAATTATTAATTAACACCCGGTGCGTTTTTCCAGTTTTTTTTATTGAGAGTTATGGTACAGAATCAATTCAGATATTGAAACTGTTTTTTTTTTTAAACAATTGTTCCATTTTCACCAATTAACCAAACGCTTAAGACAGAAATTACTAATGACCATGATGCCGTATTGGAATACAGCACGGCATCTACAACTTTTCCTTAAATCAGTACTTAAAATATTTGTATGCTAAAGTGCTTGAAAGTGTCTTAATTAATGTTCCACTTTTGCATTTTTTTATTATTTTTTCCCTCACAAATTCTGGAAAATATATTCAAATAATGTGACACACTTGGCCTGCTTGGTCATTCCAATACCTGGTCAGGTGAGGCCAGGCAAATCCACCAATAATGCTGAACTACATCTTATACTGCACTGCCCCCTAGTGGCCTCACCTGTTCAGGACTCATGTAGAGCTTGGTCCCCACTTGACCCGTGTGCCGTGCGTAGACTGGCAAGGGCATGCTGAGTTCCTCAGTCTCCTCTTCCTCCTCCTGGTCCATGGCGGTCACCAGCCCAAAGTCTCCCACCTTCACCACATCGTCCAACGTGAAGAAAATGTTGGAGGGCTGAGGAGTGGAGGGGAGATGTTCTCTGCATCAGCTCTTTGGACAGACAGTCCACAAATGACCCGAATGCTTTCAAACACGCCAGTGAAACAACCTGAACCAGCAACTGATCAGCGAAATGGGCCTGAAATAACCTGAAAGCCCTAACCAGCAGTTCCCAAACTCTGAACACAGTCTTGTCCTGCCCTGATGAACCTCAACCCGGCCATAAGTAGTTAGAAACCAATCATTCTGACAAAGTGAAAGCTTAACAAAATTACAGCACCACCTACAATATCACCTTCAGGTGAGAGTTCCATAATGGGCTCCTTGCTGATCTGCATGATACACAAGTGCTGGATGTGAACAGACCCGATTATTACTGTAATGATCAAATACAGATGCTGTACTGTTCACAACTTAACTACTAGTTCAATAATCCTCTAACCACTGTCAGTGAAAAATCCCACTGTGACACTTTAATTATTCTCTATGACACCCCCCCCATCTGAGTGGGGGCCATGGGTTGGGAACCACTGCCCTGCAGCCTACAGGAACCACACTTTTCTGAAACCGTGAAAAGCGAACGTCTGTAATCCCGACCTATTCGTCACCGATAAAGACGGTAATCCAGACTCGGCGTGAGAGAGAAACCTGCAAGAATCGGCAGGAAAGTCACCTTGAGGTCCCTGTGCATGAGCCCCTTGCTGTGCAGGAAGCCGACGGCCTCGGCGATCTGCAGGAAGATGAAGAGGCACTCGGCACGCTCCCGCTGCTCAGGAAGGCATCTCTGCGCCATCCAGTCCTTTAGGTTCTCCTTGCGGCACAGCTGCATTTGGATGTATAGGTAGACCTTGGGTGAGGGCAGGGGGCGCGGCCGCTGGGTGGCCTGGGAAGCAGCTGAGGGGCACGTGTCCAGGTTTAGGGAGTTTGGCCGAGGCTGCGAGGAGAAGTGGGCAGATCCTTGGGTGCGGGAAGTAGAGCCGACACGCTTTGTCAGGGAGTTACGGCTGTTCGTCTCATCGGGCTCTGGGGTGTGATCACAGCCCGAGTCTTCAAACACGATGTCAAAGGAGGAGGAGGTGCGGTCGCCAGAGGTGTGGGGTGGACACAGCTCGAACGAGTGGGGCGAGTCTGAGTTTTCCAGCTCCAACTGGCTGTTGCCATCGGAGACGAAGCTGAGCGAATCCTGAACCAGCGTGCTGCCAGACGGCGTGCCGCGGACATTGGAGCCCCACATCATTGCTTCGGTGCTGGATGAAAGGTCCTGGGTGAACCTGAACAGGCCTGCTGCTCTGGTCCCGCTGCCCACGGCACCCTCCACAGAGGAGTCCGAGGGCTTGGACACCGGCACCTTCACGGACAAAGCCTCCATGTGGTCAGGAGAGCTGAGCAGCCAATCTGTGGCACTGAAGAGAATTTCAGAAATGTAAGGCTAGGCCTCAACTGTGACCAAAAATCTTTATAAAGCATTTGTAACAAAAAATGCACATATTAAAACAACTTTACATTGGTACCTTGAGTTACAAATATTCGAGGCACAAGTCTTCAAAAACACAAACACTTTGCAGTGTTTTTATTTTTATCACAATTCTATTTTAGAGAACTTGGTATTGTTGAGTGAAAATGACCTGCATTTCCACCTGGCATCAATTAGTTGCACTTGGCATCAGTAAAAAGATCAAGAAATCTGCACGTTTATGAGATGAATCAGAGAGAACCGTGTTCTGACTTTCAGTTGTTTTCAAGTGCACAGAAGTACGGCACTTCTTGAAGGACAGACATTTATATTAAATGATTATTGTGCACATATTCTGTGTGCTCAAGAGTGTATTATCCCACCCAAACTCCTATACTTTTTTAAACAGAATTATAAGTGCATCTTGTAGGGAAAAAAAAAAAAAAAAAGGTCTATAAAAGCAGAAACATTTACTGATCCCTGTATTTCAATACACATCATTTCAGGATTTACAGGCAATGCGTGATCTCAACTACTCAGTCATTAGTTTAAAAGAAACAAGCCAAATTCTTCAGCTGTATAACAGCTGTAGGGTAAAGAACTGCTCTCGGCTCGGCCTGGCAAAGCCCACCTGGACTCCTTCAGCCAGCGCTGATCCATCTCTTCCTGCCAGCCTTCTGGAGGACTCTCCTGCCAAGCGTTGAAGTACCGGATGATTCCTGGGTGTTCTAGCTTAGCCAGGGCCTTCACTTCCCGCATCACCTTTTCCCTGGCCAACTCACTGCAGGAGACAACATGTTCAGCACATCTCTTCCCTGAGCACTGCAGGCTCGCTGCAACCCTTCCCCAGCACGCAACGTTCAATTCAAGCATGTATTTCTGACCACAAGCGGAACTTCACAAAATGGCACAAAGCCCACCATCAGATATGCTGAGTATCAGGCTAACAAAGAGGCCGGTACGGGACCCAAATCACGCAAAGTGACTCGAGGACATCATGGAAATACTTAACGCTACAAGTCTTAGTTACTACTGACAAAGAATGCGGTAATAGTTATCAACCAGAACAGATCTCCATATTTCATCGATTCATATGGCCATTTGTGCATGTGGTAACTGTTCCGACCTACACGACTAACATATCATACCATAATTTAAATTCCTTCACGTTCCTGCTGTCACTCTGAAGACAAAACAGATTTCAGTGACTATTTCAAGTAGCCCACAGCCTTCAAATTTTTACAAACTGTCATACATGTTTTCTACAAGGGTTTGGTCACTGAATTGTCACTGCCAAAGGAACTTTTCCAATAAGGTGAACGGAGGTAAATATTTAATTTGTAAAGTCAATAGCAATGAGCAGGAACCAGGTTAAATACCCACTGTGTGAAATGTAATCAAAGTAACAACACCAAGAGCTGGGCTGGTAACTCCAGTCTCAATCCTGAGTGTAAGGCAGCAGCTCTAACTACTACTACCTGTTATTAGCAGCAAAACCACGTTCAAACTGTACTCTAAATCCATCCTAATATATCAAAGTTTTTTTTTAGGTGTGCTGCTCGATGTGAACTGATTAAATATGCTTCTGGGCGAGCAGGTGGTGAAGATGCTTACTACAGTCCCTGCAGTCTGGACAGCTTGTGTCGAACGAGCAGCGATGGGCCACGTCAGGCTGAGCTACCTGTTTGGCAAACGGATCCTCTTGATGGCGTAGTTGCAGTCGTCCACTTTGTTGCGGGCCTCAAACACGACTCCGAAGCCCCCACGGCCCAGACACTGGACAGGGTGGAAGTCTGTCAGGTACCTGAGGGGCCAGAGTCCACACACACACACACACACACACACACACACACACAAAAAAACCCACACGCACAGTCCGGTCATTCCAAAGAGACATATACATAACACAATAATTTCTTCTAATTTTGTCGTTTTAAAAACATGATTTTAGTTATTTACTGACAGTCAGTGCTGAAAAATCCCTTTAAATAATATTTAAATTAAGTGATTTTTAATAAGATTGGTTTTATCTAAATTATTATCCAACCACTGTTTTTCCAGTTTTATTTGGAGAATTCTAGAAATAATATTTTAACAGAGTTCCCGACCATTCAAAATCTGGTCACCTGAGGACCTGTCATGACAAAAAATATTTCCTCCTTAGAATAACCATAAAATGTATTTTATAGGAGCATCGTTTCATGTCAAATCACCAGAGGCAAAGGGGCTCGGACACCATCACAAGTCTTAGAACTGCTGCACGAGGCGGTACACAGAGATGACATGGATGGTATTAGGTCATTTTTTATAAAAGCGTACTTTTGCCTGCCCTTTTGAACCATTTGATTTTAGTGAACTCGGGCTTTAGTTTGATGTTTTGCAGACATTTTGAAATTTAAAAAATATGACTCAAATATGGACCAGGTGTTATCTTACAATTAATAAAAGATTAGTAAAGGCAAAGAACTAGTGACTAGGAGTCCTCAGTAAAGTCTCTGAAGACCAAAAATTCAACATTTTTCTAAACATCATTCAACATCATTTTTGAATTAATGAACATCTTTGCAGGGGGTACTTTCTAAAATTAATCTAATCTAAGGAACCAGAGACATTAGGAAGAATTCTTTTTTCAAAGCAAGACCTATCCTTCCATTGTACGTGGACACAGAATGAGAGTTTTCCAGGGAATAATTACCTGGACACATATTCTGTGTTTCTGCCATCCACCACTGTCACCTCCCTGGGATCTTCCTGCTCCACTTCCAGCTTATTGTCAGTCTGACACTGTGTCTCAGATTCCTTCCTTTGCTAGGGAAGAAACAGCAAAGTCCCAGGTAAGGACCAGTACAGACTGGGGTAGGAAGATGGTACTTATACACACCAATCGGGTGAAGCCCTATAAGCTCACATTACAGACATTGTACCTCAACTGCCCTCCTGTTGAGCAGCATTTCCGAATCCTGAAATAAAAGAGCAAGTTCTCACCCGTACGCTGGTGCCCGATGGGTGGAAGAACTTGCGAACGATGTAGGTGGTGGCAGCAATGCAGAAGACAATGGTACCGAGGATTTCCTTCCACCACGGCAGCAGCAGCACGGGGTCCTTCCGGCGCAGCTCTGTCGGTGCCCCCGGGCCCTGCAGCAGGCTGACTGCCGTCTCCCGCCGCCCACGGTAACGTTTGCTGTACGGGAAGTAGTACCCATTGTCTGCAGGGAGACGGAGACAAAAGGTCACCTCCACCTCAGGCTGCTATTGCCTGCTGGCAATACAATGTAAAGACACATCGGCACAAATCTAGCACTTAAATGTAAGCGCTTAACTGACTTCATCGTCCACAAAAACCACAAGGTAACATTAATTCTTCAAGCCTCGAGCGTAAAATTTCATGCAGATGCTGGAGAGCAAGACAAAGGACAAAACAAGCCTTGGTCTTACCGTATGGGTACTGCAGCACAGACAGGGCCCCATTGCTATATTCCTCATGGGAAAACTTGTCGTTGTTCAGACATTTGTCAAACTCCTCTGAACCGACCAGGACTGGTGTTCGAGACGGGGAATCTGTGCAGGAAGCACAGTTGTGTTGTGAAGAGATGTTGTTACACAACCACACCAACTCACAACATCCCATTTCAGGCTTAAAGCCTGTGATCTGAGAAAGTGTGACAAACGTGATTTACCGACACGAGGGAATGTGGTGGCAGCTCTCCACTTACGGATGAGGGGTTTCCACTTGACCGTGGGCAAGGAGATGATGGTCTTTGAGCTGTGGCTGTCTAAAGCTTTGGACCTGGTGGGAAACTTCTCGGAGATCCGCACAGACGACTGTAGATACAGCTGTCCCTGGAACATACCTGGGAGGACAGACACCAGACGTCACTACTGAAGGCCCAGTGGAGTTGCATTACAGAGAAACGTACAGTTATGACCCAAGGGGAAGAGATTATGCTACATTTCTTACTTGCAAAGTCAAAGATTCATTTAGCTACACTCATGTTGGAAAACCTCCACAGGCTGTCACTTCTCGTCACTGTGACTCAGAAACACAGATTGTTCTCACTAGTCCTCTACAGCTTCTACCCTACATTATCTTCAAACACAATGTCTAGGAGATATTTTGGTTTTTATACCTCAAAACTTGCATTCTCCCAAGCTGTGCTATGGAGTTTGCATTATTTGCTTCTACAGGTCTATTTCTCTTGGGAGAATTACTGGTGCTAAAGAAAACACTGAAAGACTTCAGTCAAATCCAGCTGTCATCTATTCCCTGCTGGGCCATGCACTAGCCTTCAGTTCTTCAGAATAAAAAAATAAGCATACACAACCCATATACTCGGGCTTTGTAAGCAAGTTATTAGAATATTAGATGTTCCTTACCAAGGTAGACGCTGGATTCTGTGGCACCACGAGCTTCCTCCACAATCTCCTCATCTTCCTCAGGCAAAGAGTCAGGGCGTGTAGTGTAGGAGGTGTCATCAAACAGGCTGATGGGGGTGACCCTCCCGCCCTGTACCAGCCATGCTGAGGCGATCGGAGTACAAAACTGAAAGGGGAACACAGTCAAGACATAAGCAGAGCACAAACAACACAGTAAAAACTAGCTTGTTCCTCATACCTAATGGAGCGTCTGACGTCGCTCAAAGAAAGGCTGTTCATGTAATTTCAAACATAGTTTAACTGTGATATTCAAAGCAAATTATTATAAATTATTGCAAAGAACATTGCTTCGTGCCTAATTATTTTCAAATAAATTACTAATGTTCTAAAATGAAAAAGTCTAACACATTGATAAACCAACACAGCTGTTCCTCAGCTAAAACAACAACTTATTAGCCCAGAAACTAGAAAACAGAAAAGCTTTCAACTACTGCATTAAAAAGCTGTCTTGCTATCAAACTACAGGAATTTTTCTTCCCCACACAAGACTTTTTACAAGCTTTTTAAATTCTTGTAGGACAAAAGCAGAAAAGCCCTGGTCATTAGAAACAACCAATATACATCTCCAGTGAATGGGGATATAGTGCAGCCACCTATAGTGAGGGAAGGTGAGGCCACCGAAACTACCCTAACAGTTGACACACCATCACCTGAGGAAAAGTACGAGGATTGCTAGAAAGTGCCTCTTACCTGGTGTTCCCAGACTAGCTCTCCGCCTGGCTTGTTGTTGAAGGCCATGACTTTCCAGTCTGGAACAGATACCTTGATCACCAAATCTCGGGTCTCAGCTTTGGGCTCCTCCTCTTCATCTTGGATGACCTGCTGGCCCTCACGTTGACCTTCACGACCCATCCCTGCCCCACTGGGTTGCTCCCCTTCCAAGAAGTTAAGTCCAGGTTGTGTCTCAGGGACAAATTTTAGCTCAAAGTGACCCACACTGAAGTTCCATCTGTGGAAGCATCAGGGTGTCAGAGGTGTGCCATACGTGTAATATGCGCTTCAAGCTAAAGGCAAACAAAACCTGGTGACTCACTTTTCACTGCCGCTGCGGGGACGAACAGCACGGACCGTCTTCTGTGTCCTCTGGAGAAGCAGCACGTCTTCAGGGTCCATGTCCTCCTCGTCCCAGTGGCTGCAACCCACCGCTGAACAGATGTAACGCAGCTATAGGACAAGAACAACAAGCAGGGAAATGAAGTGAAGTCGTATGTAAGGAGTGGGTTACAATGGCTTGCAAACTCTTGCTCTAAAACTAAATAAGATTAAATTTCTAAGTTGAAAGATGCCAAGTTTGTTAGTGTAAAACAGGAATACTCTTCCATTGACTCTGCATGTTTTCAAAATCATTTATGGAGCAGCTCAGACTTGGAAATGAAATTCACTTCCACTTCTGAAATTATGATGTATAATTGTAAGTTAATTACTTGTGTTATTTTCAATTTTGTAACAGAACAAGGTTCTTTGCGTTTGCATACGAATTGCAACATCCTGCTAATCGAACGCAGTTTGTCCCTCTCGGGTGGCGAACTCCAGCAGTCTGCGCCATCTTGTCCCACAAACCAGTTGTCACATATACATTTTTCCACAAGAGAGGGAATCCTTGTTTAACTCTGGTCTGTGTTATATGGATGGCCACTCATGCAAGACCCCTTAAACCTAAAGCAATGTTTGCAGGTCCCTGCGATACTACACACCTTGCCGCTGTAGGCTCCCAGCCCATAGGTGGTGAGGGATTTACCCCCCACCAGCACTGTGTCTTCTCGGATGCGATAGGACGATTCCAGCAGCGACTCCATGCTGAAAGGCACAGATTCCATGCTTTCTCTGTCACGGTCCCACTGGAAAAGGGCGCCATCCAGCGATGGGATGATCATCTTGTTCCCAAACACCTGCAAAACACACAGAAGTGGGTGAATAACTGAATATATCACACCTGGTCACTCCTTAAACCCAGCACACTCGTGCATACTAAAGTGAATATTTTAATCTGTATTCCACTTTGCTGACGTTCCCCCCATATATTTTAAAAATATTTGTGAAGATATGTCTAAAAAATAATGTGGTTATGTACTGAAATGTCCAGTCAATACAAAATATAGTTGTTTAAGATGAGCAAATTCAGCACTATTTCCAAAGGGCCTTAACTATGCTGCTATTAATAACAATGCAGGCCTACTGTTAAAGTAGTCATGCTATATATCATAATAAAGAAAAAAAATCTTTAAAGCAAGATATCTGTTTACTAATTATGAACCTTAATCACACAATCGCGTCATGTGGGGCAACTGCAAAACTCTGACTCTGTTAGTGGCCCAAATGTGTCATAAATGAGGTAGACGGTTGGGAGGGGTGATCACGGGTGGGGGACGGGGGGCTGATAAACAAATGCAATCACAGCAGCGCAGCCTTTCACAGTGCAGCTGAGCCAGATGCACTGTCCTTGTAGCCTTCATTCGCAGGAGCTAAAGCCAGAGGAGCCTTTTCACTGACAGAGCGGACGATCTGGTGATCACGAGGTGGCAGACAGGGTGATGTAATCCATTCACACCGCCATCGGGGAGGGGGAGGGGGAGGGGCAGGGGCAGGAGGTACATACCAGGACAGGTGGTAAGAGGCTTAAGAGCAAGGGGGTTGCCACTGCAATGACTCACAGTTATTTAAACAGTTATTCTAAACTTGAGACAAAATCCTGCTGGCTGCATTGAGAACCGTTTTTTTTGACAAGGTGATCATGTCTGACTGCAGCCAAGAAGTTCATTGTTCAACACTGGATACTATCTCATAAATTATCAGTAAGACACTGGCTATATTCATTTTTGAACATCTTTCTCCTTTAATTGTCCTCGGAAAGGTTCGACAATGTCGTTCCAAGGACTTTGAAAAATGACAGAAAAACCAGAATTATGCTCATTTAAGTACAAGTTCTTTCACAGGCACTATTCATTCTTATTTTCAATTTCTTTTTTTAGTATTTTGTTATTAGTCCCAAGGGGGTGGGGGTGTTGAGGGAAGGGGGGCAGGTTTTGTGGGAAATTGCGCTCAATGTGACTGATGTTGAAAATAAATTTAAAAAATAAACGTTATTAAAAAAAAAAAAAAAAAGAGTGAGAGAGAAAAAGAGCATCACATGATACACTGCTGCCCACTACACCGAGTCCATTGAGCCAAAATATTTCTACATACTTGACATCCACGTCAGATTGCAGGTGAGTCACAAGTATAACTGTGGCAGATGGTCCCACACTGTAAAGCAAAATTGGTGAACTACCAGTTAAAACCCCATTAATAAACAATTGTTAAAGCCTTGATGTTCTCAGATGTCTCTGCTCTTCTGTCTGATGCGGTATACCCCGCCATATGCAAATCTTAGTATCAGAATTATAAAATCACAAAATTTAAATTTAGCTGATGCTTTTCTTTGAAGGGAATTACAACATTAATAAGTTTCTGTAAGTAGCTTAATTTAAACAACTGGGTAATTTTACCATATAATTCAGGGTAAGCATCTTGATCAAGGCTACTACACTAGGAGGTGGGATTCAAAAATGGGTCCTTCAAGTGCAGAGCAGCAGCTCTAACCGCTGCACCACCTGCTGTCCCACAAGCGTTTTAAAGCAGCGTGAAGATGTGTGAAACACTTGTCTGTTTGGCTTTAGAGCTCAATCAAAAGACAAGTCATATGTGCTGAGCACAACAAACAAGCAACGCTTTTCTGTTTATTTCCACAGATTTGCTGGAGCTCTGTTGCTTAGTTTTTTGTGGTCAAGAGGAGAGAAGGGAGAAAAAAATCCAAAGCAGAGACAACAGATTTCCTGTCCTGTGATAAACCGATTCACAGCACTCAGGAGGCACAAGAAGTGTACAAAAAGACCCTCGAACTGCAAGTGTGATCTTGTTTAAAGAAGCCACCATAAAATCAACATTTACAGGATCGACTCCCACCCTCTGGCTGCAGAACCCCGGAGCAAGATACTTACTCCAGTAAAAATTACCCTGCTCTATACATGCTGGCAGAGGAACTGCAGCGAAGCACTTGCTGCTGTGAGATATACCCTCCCAGCATTGAGAAGAGGTGGGGCAGATGAGCCAGATCAGGTGGTGACATCATCACCCCTCCTCCACCCTCCCCCAAAAGATTACCTCATTCTAATCCTTCCCAGCATGACTCATTCCACACCGACTGCGGCACACACTCCTTTGATGTGATGGAGCCACTCTTTGCCAAGGTTCCCGCTTCCCCCACATCACCACAGGTAGCGGCTTTACACTGGAAACCTGGCGGGAGCCAATGGAGCGAGTCGAGACCCACCCTAATCGCTAAGCAGATTGCTGTCGGAGCGGAAGGGGGCACCAATCAAAGCACCTTGTTATATACTTGCCAGCGCTCGGAGCAAATCGTGGTAAGGTGCACACACTGGGCAAGAAGAGGTGAGTAATGAAACAACCTGAATCCCACTCCACTGGTACCGTGGTACACAGGGAGACAACGCCTGCTTCTGAATATACAACTGGCAGCAAACTGTCACAAATCATGTAAAGGGAGCAGCTAAAGAATGAATGTCTGGCATGGTGCAACACAGAGCATCCCACAGGGCATCCCACACAGAAGAGTACCAAGGTGGTTTAGTAAAGCCTGAGCTAGGGACCACTCAACATTTACATTTATTCATCTTGCAGACGCTTTTCTCTTAAGTGACAAATAGCAATTCTTTACTAGTACTTAGCTGACAACCCTGTCAAAATGCTAAATAAACTACACTAAACTCCCAACATCGCACGCGCACACACACACACACACACACACACACACACACACACACACACACACACACACCAGTCGAGTGACCCATTCACCTGAAACACATGTCTTTGGACTGCAGGAACATAGCAGAGCATCTGGAGAAAAACCCCTGTGAAAGCTGGTAGAACATTTGAACTGAGCTGGACTGAGCTGAACCCATGCTCAAGCTTCCCTCTTCACCGCTGTACAACCATTCAAGAATACATCAGAAGATAAAAATACAGTTCAGCAAAATTTAAGCTCAAAGTTCTAGATTTTCAGGCCCAGTTCCTGAGTCGGCTGTACTGCCCTTTAAGAGTTTTCTTTGGCAGTGGCAGTATGCAGTATCTACTTCAATCTCTGCACGAAAAAGAAAACAACAAAGACCAGAGCCTTATGAATTCATTAATATTACATATGTCATCCTTGAGTGGCATGTCACACAAAGCAACAAGACAAACGTTTTGCATATGGTTGTAGATGTTTATGTCCTTGCGACATCACAACAGATCTGAAGAGAGCAGCATTCAGTTAAATTTCTGTAGCCCTCCTATCCACCGACACATATGCATTTCATTCAGTGAAACATACCAGCAAAACCACTTCCTTTCTTAACTCCGCTCTGCTTATTGTGGTTACTGATGTTTACATACAGTTAACTTTCTCATTTCACAGTAAACTTGCAATCTTACAGCATGCTAAGCAAGACCTGTCTTTACAGGGTCCTGCACAACAAGAGGGATTTGCAAATCCTCCTAAAACGGCTCCCAAAATCATAAATGTATTTGTTTTTCTGCACGACTATTTTCTTTTATTTCATTTTAATGAATCAACAAAGTGAAAAAATGACACAATTTGTACATCACCATTACTTAAAATATATAACATAAATACTGTTTTATTTTCTTTCTTGTTTTTTTTATATTTATAAAGTTCTGTTTGTTCTTTATGCACAATTTTGTTTTTCAATCCAGAGTTGAAATTTGGCACAGTGGTACTCTCACCCTGAAAGTGTGGTTTTGTGTAGTCCAGTTCATTAAACTTCATAAAGCCTACTTAATATTTTGAAAATTTATTCTTTACTATTTGGAATAAGACTTGGAAACACACAGCTAGTTACGTCACATTATACTGACCGAACGGCACAAGCGCAGCAAACAGGGCAGTTCAACCACTAAATGTAGGAAATTTAGGAGTTATACAGTTCGGTTTACATCACACCACTTTTTACTTTCTACGCTGCTACAGGATGGCATGCAGGTTGTACTACAGGAAGGACCTAAGTTAGCAAGAGGCAACAGAGGGGGGGAGAGGTGATGCCAGAGCATGAGTACATGGTTGGAATAAATAGTAAAACTGGTGCAAGCATGAACACGCAGTAGGAAGTAGGGATCATCATCATCATCATCATCGTCATCATCAGCAACATAATGCTGAGCAGCAACAGGAACACAAATAAAAATTATTATTATTATTTTTTTTTTTATTTCTGGCCAAAATTAAGTCAAAAACATGGATGTTTGAAATGATTGAAATGTTTGAAAAGAAGATACCATATAGCGTACTGAAAACTTAGAAATAATGACCCTCACAAGCGTGATCCGACTTACGACTGAGGCAACTTTCAACCTGGCTGTCGGTCCCTAACTGGGTTGTAAGTCGAGGACCTTTCCGCTCGATTACAACCAGCACACACATCGCTCTGTGTGCCGTGCACCTGTTCATTAGCCTTCACAGTACTTATGTACTAAATGCCACCACTATAAAGGTAGTAAAGATTAGCAATATGTTAATAATATGTTGCTTTTCCACTTTCCACTTTCTCAGCTGGTCAACAGAGTACTTCAGTTAGTATACTTAGTATAAAATAACTGCTTTACCAATGATGTTGCGGTTTTCAAAGCACATTTGGTTTCTGAAACCTTTTCTGAATGACTTTGATTTAAACTTACTGAAATCAAACAGACCTGAAGAGAAGGAGAACGGGGGGGGTGAAACAAAAAAAAAAAAAAAAAAAACAAAGACAAGATAACGTCCACTAAACCTGCTGTGATGACCAAGAAAGTAACGTAGTCATGAGAGAGAAGCACTGGACACAGATTAGAAACTGACATATGAGTTCTGCTGAGGACGGGGTTGCTTATACCTCAGGTTTGCTGAGACTTGAGGACACCAAGCAGCCGGAACCCACGTCCAGGTCCCACAGCTTGCGGCCATGATCGTCAGGATCCAGGGCAGAGACGCGCCCGTCCAGCGTGCTGATCACCACCAAGGACCTATGATGAGAGAGCAGCAGGGTACGGCAAATCAAAACAAAGCGGTCGCAAAATACCGTCTGCAAGCAAAATTTCAGACCTCCTAACTGATACACAAATTTGCACCACATCATCTGTCACAATAATTCTGTATTTCCTATCAACTCTGTATGTAGCTACTTATGTAATGTGTGCTGGAGGAAAAAGGCAGTACTGGACAAATCCACTGTGCTTGGGGGGGAAAAAAAAAAAAAAAAAAAAAAATCGCATGTCTGTGGCTATAAAATCAGGTGTTGTGACATGCAGTTTTGTTTAAGGGTCTGCTAAATAGAAAAAAGTAAATATTAGTAGTTAATGGTAAGCCTATTCATGACTAATGACAAAAGAGAGTTCTCATGACCAGGTACAGTAGTGATGCAAAGAAACTTACGGAATTCCAGGTGAAAACTGTAGAGCTCTTCCTACAACAATGCAGTGGAAATTGTGGAAAGAACTGGGTCTGACTTCAATGTTAAAACTGAGCACAGACGTATTCCCAGCAGGACACATCCAGCACAGCCTGTCTATTCATACAGCTGTACAGCTCATATACACACACGACTGGACCTTGGGTGACAAGACACTGGAATGACAGGATAATCCACTGCACCATGGTATCATTTTTTAAAAATATATTTGTCAGAATTTTCAAAAAAGCGGAATATGAATTGTTTAAAAAAAAAAAAAAAAAAAAAAACCATTTGTATAGTGGAAGTGATTTACTAAATTTTTATTAACAAATGATATATTTTTCTGCAATTCTAACACATATGTGTAATACAAATATATTGTGCCATCTTCCACCATGGCATACCTTTCTGTTGTTTCATGTCATCATATCATGCTGGATTTTGTTAAATCCAAAACTGAAACACACACAAAAAAAACATAACAAGATTACTATTATGTCACCACGATTAAATAAGCCACATAAAGAATACTGTGGAATTACGGACCAACCACATAAGTCCAGTAACACGTGGATGAGCTGAGTGAGTGAAATACCTTGTGTGCACACAGGAAGTATAGTACTTTGGTAAGTTCTTCTCTTCCACTACTGAACTACTGTTATCAACCCAGCCTGTACACCCCAAGAGCCAAGAACGAGATTCCACCCCTCCTCAGATGCACCCCTTTCATGTGCCCCCCTACTGAGGGCAGCACGTAGTTTTCCTCCTAGCCTATGCTTTCCAACTGGGTACCATCAAACCCTCTGCTTCCTCACGCTTCATTGGCTGAGCTGCTTCCCCAAAATTATTGGCCGGATTGGTTGTTGCTAAGCAGTAGGTATGCGGAGTGGGTGGGCCACTGGCCATTCCCGCCTCTCTGCCAATGAACAGTGGGTAAGTGATCGACTACTCAGACGCAACAGAGACGGGGAATTTGCTTGTGAGGGGACAGTCAAGGCATCGGTGGTCTTCTGTTTTAGTTTCGCTCAAAGATCAAAAAGAAAGCTGCAGGATACAGAAAGCCCTGCACCAAAGTCCATTAAGGTTTACTGGATTGATATCTTGGATACAACGAATACAAAAAAATTACCGTTCATATCAAGTAGGTTGGTACATCGTATATATTCATTAAACCAGAAGGAAAGTCGTTTATAAAACGACACACGAAATTATTCTGGGATATTTAGTGATCAAGTCCCCATGTGAGAAGAGAGCAATTGGTGAGGCTAGTTTAGGTTACACGTACAAAGGTAAGCGTATCATCCATCTTCTGGCATCGAGATTTTGGTAACTTCGGTACTAGAGATGCAACCTTGAAATCAATTGTTATGGATTTGCTCACCTGCTACAGCAATCTGAGCAGTTGAAGTACTTGGCCAAGGCTCTTATAGTCACACAAACTAATGTATGTGCATGTATTGGCCTCTTCAACGTGAAAGTAACTGGGAGAAAGACATTACAGACCACGCATCTACAAAAAGGGGTTCCACTTCTAGCAAAGTTACTTTTTCACCAATAAAAGTAATTTAGTGTTAAGTTATTTATTCAGTTAGCCAATGTTGATCTCCTTTAATAGAGCTGGATAATTTATATTAGAACAATTCAGGATAAGCACCTTACTCAAGGGTAAGGTGGGATTTGAACCTAGATCCTTGCCATGCATCTCTAACCACCAAACTACCTACTGCTACACCTTAGAAGATAAAAACTTCCTAATGAGGAATGGGAAGCTTAAGTGTGTCACCACAGAAGTTCCACAAAAAACAGAGACAGCTAATCCACGAAAGTGGTATCACCACAACCGTTTGTAATCCAAATAGACTACAGTATTTTCGAAAGAAGAGGTGACTGTGTGTAAAAATAACCCAATGAAGAAGCAACATCGTTTTTACAACTTTGCTCAGTCTCCAAGGGTTGCAAAAGACTCACCCAATCAGAACATCTGGCTCGGCCCCAGCCAATCACAAGTCGGGATCATTTTCCATCCAGCCAATAAGCAGTACTAAAAAAAAACCTGAGCCAATGAGCTACATCGGCCGGCTGTAACCGTGCAGCAGCAGGCAGTCCTACTCACCTCACAGTGGCAGAGCTGCCCCCACCCCACACCAACAGAGAATGAAAACACACGCCACTGGAAGCCCCTGGAAGCACGTGGCGGCAGGCAGACGGCAGCTGCAGTACCACACCCTCACAGACAAGCTGCACTCGTGGGCCAGGAATCCGGCTCTGCTCTCACACCAGCAGCCTCTCCGAGCCGCTGGTAACGGTGCCGAGCTTCACGTGGGCAACAATTACAACAGCACGAGCTGAAACTGAACCTGTTGTTTTTATGTACGTATGGGTAACGCAAAGTTTTAGAAAAAAAAAACAAGAATAAAAGGGGAAAAATGCAATTTTAAAAGTGTAAATTGAAACAAGCGGGAAGTTAATGGAATTTCTGTGAACACAAGGCTGTAAGTCTATTTCTTTACAATTGAAGCCCTGCTCGGTGACATTTCAATTTGTTGAAACAGAGAAATTTGTTTATACGTTCTCTGATCCTCGCCAAACTTTTGTTTTAACAACTACCTAAAACAGTTGGTGTTCTTTACTCGTGGGTTTTCAATTAGAGGAATTATTAAAAAAAAAAAAAAAAAAGACTGAAGACAACCGCAAGTCATTTACACGGGTGGGGGCCAGCACCTTTACACCTGGATTGTTTCTGCTGAGCATAGGAAGGAAAAATTTACGCCACTATAACACACCAAAAATATCAGCAAACTCACAGTAGAACATGGTCTCAACTCTAACCACTCAGCTGAGAATAAGGTTCATTTTATTTATATTACACTTGTATACAGCAGATACAACACAGTGTCCACCAAGTGTAAATGGCAGGTAGTAACCAGACATCGGAAACTCCTTGACACGTGCGCTGTATGAAAGCAAGCCCACCTTGCAAGTCCCATGTGAGGCGCTACTGCAGCGCGAGCTGACCTTGCAGCAGCTAAGAGTCCTGAACACACGCCCACTCTTCTGCAGTCCAAGCACTTTTTTAACCACCAACACATAACAGGATAGGTTCAACTGCAGCTATCAAATACATTAAAAAAAAATTAAAAAAAAAAAACAGGAGAACATGGGGTGGGGGGTGGATGTACATGCTCACCAACTTACCCCCACATGCCCCCCTCTTTCCTCTTCATACGCGGCTAAATCAAACTCAGACAGATTGCGCTCCATCCATCTCATTGGCTACATGCTTCCCACAATCTGTCTGGCTGATTCGTTGTTGCTAAGGAGTAAGGAGCTAGCAACAGAGCGACGGGGCTCCTGGGTCCTAGTGCTCGTTCACTGAGCTGCCTTGGCTACTGGCGCGCAGTAGAGTTGAATCAATGAAGGACACAAATCTGTGCAAAGTCCAGAAAAGACCAAAAGACCACCTTCATAGACATGCTAAGAGCCTAGATGATACATGTGAAACTCAGAAGGGAGTAAATGACAGCAGATAAAACCAGTATTACCCTTTGCCCAACGAGTACAGTAAAAGTATATCACAGTATACATGTTATTTACAGTTATCACATTTCTATTAGGTGACAAACAATGTTAAGATGCTTGTGACTATTTACCTATGTATATAATTCATTTTTACTGGGTCAATTCAGGGTAAGTGTCTTGCTCACGGGTACTACATCAGGTGGTGGGATTTGAACAGGAGAGTAAGAAAGAGTAGAATTTGTGTATATTAATTTGCTTTGATAAAATAAAAGTATACATCAGTAACTCCCACTAAAGAGGGAAAAAACCAATAAACTTCAACATTTTGGCTCCTCTTGTATGGTTATTGTTGTTAAGCACCATCGAGCTGATGCTGGCTCACAGCGACTCTGGATAGCTGCCCTGAATGGTACTCGGTCTTCGGCCGGACGGCTAATCTTTGACTGAGGGGCGTCCACGTTACGTAACCAGAAACGAAAGACAAAACGTTGAGTCAGAATTTCTTTTTTAAAAATATTCTGGCTGTAAAATTTCAAAACAATTAAGTCTTTTGAGAAGGTGAAGTCACTCCTCGACGTCTATCGATTGAAACGCAGCCACGTACGCGTGCGGGAAACAACATGCTTTCAGCATCCAGCTTCTATAATAAAAACCGCCAAAACTTTCCCTGGTTACAGAACTAGACGTGGAAAAACAAGACAAGGACATGAACCCTCCCCTCCCCTTCTCTTCTCCTCTCCTCCCAGACGCGGCTAACTCAAATTCTGAACGCTCCCCTCCGCCGTCTCCTCATTGGCTGAATGGATGCCCCACTAAGTCTGGTTGTTGCGCTGTTGCTAAGCACTTGGCAGCAGGAGCCAGACAGCGAGCAGCCCATCGAGGACGAGGTGTTGCTGCTGGCCCTGGAGGGCAGGAGCCAAGCAAGAGCAGAGACACGCTGACCCCTCCTACCCCAAGATCCGCCTTTAGCTGTCTGCAGGAGAGCAGCGTGATGCTGGGAATGACAGACCAGTGTCAGAGCACATGCTGCAGCACAACCTAGTTGCTTTTGAAGCACCAGTAAAGTCCATTTTCAGAGCCACTAACAGGACTTGAGCCCTACAGTCACCCAAAGCTGTTCTGTTAGTACCTCCAGTCAAGGGACACAGTCTGTGTGCTTCAGACTAGAGAACCCAATATGAATAGTAATAAAATGTTTAAAAAGTTACAAATGACTAATCGTAATGGTGACTCATATCTTAAAAAAAGAAAAAAAAAAACCTTTAAACTATCAAAAATAGACCTCTAAATTGCAACTGAGTTCAATATAGTATGCATCTTCTACATATTCTTTTATTTATTTAGCACAGAATTTTTCTATTAAGCAACATGTAATGTTATTTAAAACTACTTACACATTTACACACCTATGTCATCTTTACTGGAGTATTGCAAGGCAACCATCTTGCTCAAGGGTACTGCAGCAGGAAGTGGAATTGGAACCTGGGTCTTTTGAGTGCAAGGCAGGAGCTCTAACCAGACCTCCACCTGCAGCCCAATGTTATAGAACTAATCCAAACAGAAAACTGAGAATAAGGGCAATTTAGCTTTATTCTAGGACCAAACACAGACCAAACAGAAAACTGCACACCGAGTCAATCATAAAACACCACCTGCTTCTGCAACAAAGTCCCAGAACAATCAAAATTTCACATACAGATCTCAGAATATCATCCAGCTGAAATGTTACAACTACTAAGAATGATCCAAGCAGAAGACAATGAGCCCCACAGAGCTCAGTATGACATCGGTCCAGAAGTCTCATGTCAAACACCACATGATGACTCTGTGCGTAAACTTACTGCCCAGCAGAAACAGTGGCAAATGTGTACTGAACGCCTCTTCACACTTGGTCTCTCCATCGAAAATAAAAAAATCAAGTTACTCATAATCATAATTTACAAATAAAAGTATACAAAATAAACGACAGCATCAACATCTTAGCACAAGAAATACTACAGCTCAAGACAGGTTTTTTCCTTTGAAAGGAAAAAAAGGAAAATCAAGATGAAGGCTGTACATTTTGGGACAGAAAAGAAAAGTTACATAAAACGTTGACGAAGAGAGAACAAAGTAAAGTAAGCTGACACAAACCAACCACAGAATCATCCTCCCGGTTATAATATTGAATTAGCTTTAAACCTCTTGTCCACTTCCTTGTCATTAGTTTGACATTAATAACTCAGCGGCTCAGAAGGTTACTGGTTGGATAATGAATTTAGAGTCACAGTCATTTAAATAAAATCAGGAGTGCTGAAAATTTCACTCCTCAAAGGGGCAGCAGGAGGTGTAGTGGTCAGACCTCCCTCCTTTGGACTTGAACACATGTTGAAATCACACCTAATGCTGTGGAACACTAAAGCAAGGCATTTAGCTGGGATTGATGTAGTAAAAGTTAGCCAGCTGTACAAATGAGTATTTCACTGTAAGTAGCTTAACACACCATAAGAAAAGTATGAGCTTAATACATGTAAAAAAGCTAAGACGTTTCCCAGAACCACGGACAGAAAGCACATTGTTTTATTCAATAATACAATGCATGTATAAATGCTGAATGGACCTCTTCTTTCTGACTGCCATCTCTCCACACACACACACACACACACACACACACACACACACACACACACACACACACACACGATATTAATCCTTCTGGACTTACAGTAAACAAAACAAGGAATATTTCAATTATCAAGCCAAAGTATCCAGAAGTATCTTATTTGCCCTTCTACAGAAGATCTCAAAGGTTCAGAGAGATAAGTGAAGTGTATAATTTTTCACTTGTCTACTGGAGGAGCTGCAAAAGGAGTTGATGTGTTCAGGAGCCTTTAAGACTGAGCAACACTGGTTGGCATCAGGAGACCAGAAAGCAACGGAAAAGGTATGGGACCATGGGAGGAGTAGGGTTCTGGGAACTGCTTAATGACAATAAATCTGTAAGTGGCTAAAGAGGTAAACATATTCATTCATCAAATAAAATAAATAAATACATTAAAAAAAAAAAAACACAAGACATTCCAATATTTACCACCACTGCCCTGCATGCATAACTGTACTAGGTCTACCAGCTATAAACTCTAGGGTAACCAGAGTTTTTAATTCATACACCAAACACCAAATCTCCCTCCCAGCAGTGCTGCTAGTGCTCACAGAGAAGAAGCAGGTGCAGAGACAGCTGTTGTTCTCACACCTGCTGCTACAGTAGGTCTGCACACCAGTGTTAAACACACCACACCAGCTGAGGATGCACACCCCAGTCAGAAACGCAGTGTTGCTGGGTTACTCTACAGTTGCTCAGAGGAACACCCCTTGGCACCTGTACCGTTGCCAGGCAATGCTGGAGCGGACCATTACCACTTGACAGAGCTATACAACACTCGATCTGCCAGGCTGCTCTCAGTCTGACAAAATCAGTGTCACAGCCAAGATTAACATCTTCACATATGGTTTAACCTTAAGAGACAGTAACAAGTTTTACTAAAGAATATAAACGGGCTGCACGCAACACCGTACATACAAATGCCACCATTCACACTATCCCGCTCTATCCCAGCCTTGAGCAACCCGTTTACCCAAAATTGCAGTAACAATATCCCTGCTGTATAAACAGGTACATAATTATAAGTAGCTTACAGTGTTATGCTGCTGTAAGTGTCAGCTAAATGAATAAAGGTAAATATACAAATTGCTAAACCTACCCTGCTTAAGCTGACATCCAAGTTACTTTGGATGAAAAAATGCCCAAGAAAAGAGAAAATACATCATCAAAGAGGTGATCACCTTACGTAAAACAAGACAACCACAAATGTTTTACAAAGACAATTGCAATCGTAGTGACGTATTATTTGCCACTTCACAAGATCTCAATGGTTGAGTGATACAAGAATGTCATGCGTAGTGTAACCACAACAAAGAAAAAGCAATAAATCCAGAATTTAATTTCGCATTTCTATTCGACTGTGGTTGATCTTGTCTACCTTAATGTCGGACAGCCTGAACCTGAGTTACCAGCAGGGTCGCCCGTCGTCCGAGATGGTTGTGTGATCACTGCCCTACATTCTCTGATAACACGCAGCACAGACACTGTAAGACACCTTGGATAAAGGCATCAACTAGTCTAAATATCCTTTAGTCTAAATCAAATCTGCTTCCTCTGGGTGCTCCACTTTCCTGCCGCAGTCCAAAAATTGTGCTTTAGAGGGATTTGAGGTGGATTGCTGACTATAAGTTGGACTTTAAGACAGTTTGAGATTGCCCTGACACAGATTGGTGTCCTGTCCATGCCCTACACGTCCAGGATAGACCCCAGACTACGAAACCATGCACTGGACAAGGCTGCTTTGAAATACAACACAGATAATGAAATTTCAGTTTGTGATTAAGAAAATGAAAGAACTGGTCATGGGTCTGAAATATTTCGCAAGGCAGTTGACCATACCATTACATCGTCCAGGTCAGGATTATACTAATATACAGTTCTGTATGGTATTTGAGCATGCAGATTTATTACTATGCAAATTAGAGGACACCATAGATATCTTTTTCTTTATATCAGTAAAGCTCAGTCTCTGTTTATCTCTCTGTTCTCTATGTGCAGCGTTGTTTTTCAAGCCACAGACTTGAAATTTGGCACAGTGCTGCTTCTCATCCTAAGTGAGGTTTCTGTGTAGTTGAGGTCATTAAACTCCAAAAAGCCCACTTACTATTTAAAAAATTTTAAATATGGTCTGTAACAAGGCTTTAAAAGGAGCAAGTACTGATACCACATGCAGCACATAACATCACACATAGAACATCCGTAAACATCCACGAACAATACCCACAGACGTTCACAGACACAGCATTTGTTTTACATACACATACAAATTTATTAAATTCAACAAGTTTGGTGATATATAATGCGATATTACATAATGCCCATTTCTATTTACATTTCCACCTCGACTCCTTTGGTAACTCAGCCAGTGTTAGTAAGAGGGCCAGTCCTGGCCTGAGCCCTTCAAAGTTCATATGAAAATAAACACAGACAAAAATGAGCACTGCAAGGAACTGCTTTAAAAATAGATTCAGGCTCAGAAGACAGTCATATCAAAAAGACTCAAACAGTGTCATTCACAGCCAGTGGAGGACTGCCAAAGCACCCTGTGTATAGTAGCTGCAGGTAGTGACAGAGTGATAACCAATACTTGGTTGTAACCCTCTGGCCATTCAGTTAATGATTTGGTCAATTTCAACTGCCCATTGAGCAGTATGGACACAGTTTGTCTTGTGGCTAAGAAACTAAAGTTGTGCCCAAAGATAATCCGATTCCTAATCCAGTAAAAACCAGCAGCATGACTTCACCGACTGCGGCACCTACATAATGAGTGAAATTATGTTGTCCGTATCCATTAAAATTCGTGGCATATCTATTAACGTAAAGTGTATCGATTTAGATAAAAACACACGAAAATTAATGGGGGAAGTCCAGCACCGAAGTGGTATAAATTTAATGAATTACTAAACTGTGTCACTCGTCGTACTTGGACAAATAAAATGCTTTTATACAACTAAATTCACGGGAGACAAAAAAGTTTCACTACATCAGGGTTTGAAGTTTACAGCATACTCTTTCTCCCAAATACAAAAAGACTGAAGTTCGTCCATTATTCATATTAACTTCCTCATTTACTACACTTGATTAAGTTGTCAAATAACGTGTAGGGAGCTCGAGTAATGAAGAACAAAATGGAAAAAAAGCAAACTAATCCTACACACAGGCTCCTTAGTTAAGATAACTTCAAATTTCAGCCTTCGTTTTTCAGCACAGCATCCACTGAATTTGTGCTGCTGTCTAAACCCAAGTGCAAATACACAAAGTATCACCTATTGATCAACAGTTGCAAGAAAAAGTTTGTGAACCCTTCGCAATTACCTGGATTTCTCAATTAATTACTCATAAAAATGTGGTCTGATCTTCATCAAAGTCACTATAGCAGAGAAACGCAAGCTGCTTCATGTAATGACAAACAATTGCAGTTCTTATGAATACTGAATATACAGCTTAAACAATCACAGTCCAGGTTCAAAAAAACCAAGTGAACCTCGGCTGTAATGATTTCTACAGAACCTAATTCGAGTCAGGTGTTCCAACCAATGAGATGTGACTGAAGGTGTGGGTTGTATACGTGCCTTATAAATAAAGACACAAAGAGTCAAGTCGGGGATAGTCTGCTGTTCTCAATAAAGAGCTGTTTATGTGCCTTGATCAAAATGACTTCTGGAGGACCTCAGAGGAAGAATTTTTGATAGGCATGAAGCTAGAAAAGCATTTCTAAAGACCACTCACTCTAAAGTCTTCATCAGCCCACACTAAGACAAATTATCTACAAATGGAAGCAATTCAGTATTGTTGCTACTGCCCTTGGGAGTGGATGTCTTGCAAAGATCACACCAAGAGCACAACGTGCAAGGCTCAAGGAGGTGAAAAAGAACCCTAGGGTGACAGCAGAAGGCATTCAGAACACTAAAACTTGCTAAAATCTTTGTGTGTCACTATAAGAAAAAAAAAAAAAAAAAAAAAAAAAAAACAAAAANCTTTTTAAAATTTTTTTTTTTAACTAAAAAAAAAAAAAAAAAAAAAAAAAAAAAAAAACAAGAATGGTGTCCATGGAAGGAAACCACTGTTTTCACACACAAAAAAAGCTGCACCTCTCAAGTTTGCAAAAGACCACCTGGATGTTCCCCATTGCTTCTGGGACAATGTTCTGTGGACAGATGGCATACCAAAACCTCATCCCAACTGTGAAGCATGGTGGAGAGAGCCTCATGGTTTGGCCTGCTTTGCTGTTTCAGGGGCTGGACAGCTTGCAATTGTTGAACAATGAATTCAAAATTATAAAGAAATTTTACTGATGAATATCAAGGTAGCTGTCTGTCACTTGAAGCTTAGTAGAAGGTGGCTGATGTTACAAAGAAAATGACCCAAAACACAGGAGTAAATCAACAACAGAATGATTTAAGAACACTATTCATGCTTTGGAATGGCCAAGTCAGAGTCCAGACCTTAACTTAATTGAGATGCTGGTGCATGACCCGTATCATGTAACGTATCCCCGAAATATCAAATCGAAACAGTTCTGTAGGGAGGAGTAGTCAAAAATTCCTCCGTGCTGTTCTGCAAGTCTGATCAGAAGCTACAGGAAAGGTGGTTTAGTGGAGGTTATTACTGCTAAAGGAGGTTCTATCAATTATGAAATACAAGGGTTCACATTTTTTTTCTCTAGCCTGGGTTGTAAATGATTAGATTATATGTCCAACACAGAGAAGAAAAGTAAAATTGTTTGTGTTTTATAGTTTAGGCAGCTCATGTTTGTCTATCATTGTGACTTAGACAATCAGACCACCTTTCATGAGAAATTAATACAGATACTATCAAAGGGACCACAAACTTTCTTGCAACTGTGTGAAAATAGCCTGAAACAGCAACACTTTCTCATGTCTCACCTTGAGAAACCGAGAACTTAAAAAAAAAAAAAAAAAAAGGGACGTATGTCTCATCTTCAATTGACTTCGTCTTGCAATGAAAAAGACCCTTAAGCTTAAACATTTTTGGGTGCCTTAAAAGCCACGTGAAGTGTATACTGTATGTTTTCTGCTGATGTTAGTATTCGATAAACAATTCTGACATAAGTGAACTGGAGACTGGAACTCTCTAAACCTTTAACATTAAGCTCCTGAAGCCACATTAGTGATGATAAATCATTTTCACCATCCCTTAGTCAACATAAGCTGAGCAGTGTTTTGTATTTACACTTATTTATGCAGTGATTCACCCATATTCTGCATACAGCTGGGTATGTTTTGTTACTGGAGCAATTCAGGGTTAAATATGTTACTTAGAGGTACTACAGCAGGAGAGAGTCGGATCTGAGTCCTTTGAGTGCAAGACGACAGCAGTTACCACTACGCTGCAATGTGCAATGAGGCAGTAAAACCTCCCAGAGGAGTGTACGATGTGTCTGGGCAACCAGGTAGAGACTGTGTTCTGTATATAGCAAAATGTCTTCAATGCTCAGTGAGCCTTACCATGGGATCTGCTCATCAGAGCCACTACACTGGCATCTTGTGTTACAAATGTTTAAGTTAAATATTTTTCACAGATATTACTTACCGGTTTCCCACATTACTTACCAGTTGCATCTATTTCATTTATCCATTTTCTAAAATTTCTGTCTGTTGCTGAGCAAACTTGACATGTTTGTGCACCTAACCATTAGTTGGCAGTAAAGTGGATGAGAACAGTACAGGAGTGTTCAGGGCTCCTGGTAACAGCATGAGGCAGGCAAATGATCATTGACTTAGGCAACTGGCGTTTCCAGTCACCATCACAAAGGTGTCTGTAACATCAAACACTGTCAAATGTCTGACACTTCTGGAAAAGTAGCCTTGCTGGAGCTTACAGTCCTATGGGAAGAACATGTGCAGGAGACCGACGAGAGGAAGAGGGACTGTGAGGAGCTGGTGGAGCAGTGCAGCTCAAAAGGCTGGAGGACAAGGTGTGTCCGCACTGAAGGAAGCTGGAGAGGTTCTGGAGAAGCCGTGTAGATCAGGATGATCTGGTCGATTCAAGGCAACAGTGCCTACATGTGAGCTGGAGTCTGGTGCACTGTGTGATGTGTGCAATACATATTTAATGAAGGTCATAATGACTTATTGTGGTACTTTTGTTGCTATTATTTTAGTCATACTTATTTTGGTATATAGTTCCCCCGTGCAAATATACTGCATGCATTTACCTTTTCTCTCCTTTTTAAGCAAAAAAAAAAAAAAAAAAAAAAAAAAAAAATATTTTCTTTTCCTAAAAAAAAAAAAAACNAAAAAAAAAAAAAAAAAAAAAAAAAAAAAAAAGTATGTCCTGTGCTATGCAAGAATAAATGCACTGTATTTACACTAAGCTGCAGGTGTAACTGCATACAAGGAAACGGTGTGCTCTGAAGAGGAATTTCAACGCCCACAAATGTCCCACAAGGGCAGGAAGTCTGTTCAGATTAACGTTTAAAAAAAATGGTTCCATTGAAACAACACTAATGTCTTTGGATCTGAAAACATTCTTATACAAACAAGATTACAGCTTCATGACAAATGTACTTTAGCCAATGTGTCCTTAACATTGAGAAATAAAGGATGATATTAAAAACAGGAAACGATGTAATGATTTATCAAGGTAACAGCGCAGGTTTCATGACAAAGATTAACGAAGAGAAAACTTACTAATCCTGGTGTCATGGTGTAAAATGGCACACGATTACCAAAGCTGCACTTACAACGATATCATTTTGTTAACATGTTTATCCAAGTAAATCGCTTAAAATACTGAAAAGCACTGATTTTTCAACTATTTGTGCTCCTCCACTTAACCGTTTATGAAAGCTGGCATCGAAAACTGCTGAACACGACTGTCCCGTCACTAGAGACCATGTCATGTGGGACCAACACAGAGTAAACGGCCCACAATGGACAACCGCAGTCCGTTAAAAACTTTGGGCTTCGGTGTTAATTTCAATGTGCACCGCAGAGCGCGCGCGGCGACGCACCGCAGCAGCCGCCACACCCCCTGCGGCGTGTTCGCTGCCTACCGAATGTCCGCTTTTCGCCATCACTTCAGCATCCGAACACACCACTGCTTCCTCAACAAATTTGTTTACATGTATTCATTTGGCCGAAACTTCTCTCCAAAACCACTTAAAGTTCAGCCGTTTGCTGTGACCCACCCATTTATACAATCGGGTATTTTTTTACTGTACAAATTCAGGGGAAGTACTTTGCTCGAACGTGCAAAAGCGACAGCTTCCACCACCGCGCCACCTGATAATATTAGACATTTGTTCATCTATTCGGTTTTTTACGAGATTAAGAATTTTCAGCATAAAATTCAACTGGAATGAGTGAGAAGGTGTGAAAACCACACAACCCCGCTGCGGTTCAGTCACTTCCATTCATTATATCAGTAATACAGACCTTGAAAATAACACAAACAGCTTATATCAGCTGTGGACAGAAAAAAAAAGTCACAAAAAAAACAAAAGGAGCACGAGACGGGAAACAAACGCTCGTGAAAGTTAGACACTAAAGCGGCAGAGACTGGGAGGGTTAGAAAGGTGCTTCGTCCTCCGCTCCGCTGGCGTTTATTCTGCCACTTTCTTCACTTCACGGCCGTACAAGTTTAGCGTCACCGATCGCCGTCTCTGCACACGTCTCCACACGTGTCCACACATGTCCACACATGTCCACACAGTTCAACGGCGCCACCGCACATTTCGCACAACCGCGAGCAAACTTCTTACCTGACCGAAACAGTACGGATCGGTTCCCTGCTTCCTCACAACCCCCCCTCCCCCCCGTGAACGAAGTCTCTGCGCGAACTTGTCACCGAACCCCTTGAGAAGCATCACTAGTAAGTCTGTTTATACACTAAACTGCTGTGAAGATGCTGCAGAGACGGAGATCAGCAGACGCCTTCGGACTGGACAACAAAGTGAATACTGTTTCCGGCGGGGCAGCGCGAGGACAGCTCGTGTTAACGTGCAGCTACCTTCGACGTGGTACATCTGACGTTGAGCGCTGCTCTTGCACGCGCTATAATGGCCACAGCAAATGTCAACTTGAGGAGACTAAAAACAATAGGCTAACACGGAGAGCTATCCGCAGCGCTTCTCGCCAGCAACTTCAACGTAGGCAACTACTTGTAGCTCACCAACAATGGAGATCGCGGCACACGGATGACATAATAAAACACTTGTCACGTAAAAACGTGCAAAGTTTCCACATGTATGCTGAAGGCGAAGCGAAGCGACCTACCTTTTGAACCTCCCCTCGGCGTCGCCGTCCCCCGTCGAGCCGTCCTCTTCCCCCGCCGGGCCGTTCTCATCGTCCTCCACGGTCACATCTCCAGCCACCGGGGGACCAACGCTGTCCAGTCCCCGCTCCATAACACCAGCACCATCTTCGACCGTCTCGGAGCCCAGCGCGGCGGCGGTGTGCGCTCCTCTGCTCGCCGAGCTGCCGGAGGTCCCCGTGAGAGCTTTCAGCAGCAGAAGGAGCACTAGAGAAAGGCTCGCGTTTCCCAGCTGAAGCCCCTTTTCCATTTGTGAGAATAGGACATTAGTGAAGAGAAGTGTTGCAGCGAGCGACGCGTGAAAACGACTTCAAGACGATCGAAACTCCTCCAAGTGAGTGTGAAGCTGGGGAGGGGGGAAAAAAGTGGTTTCAGCTTCTGCAGATACCCCCGACACTCGCTATTAAAATACTGACGTAAACAGAGCGGCTCCAATATTGAGGTGTATTTTTCTGTCAAACAGTCTTGGAGACGCTCGGCCCATCCCTACCCGCGCCAACATTGGCCAGCGGGGGCTCCGCTCGCGCTCGAACGGCACGAAGCACATTATGATTGCGAAGCAGGCTTGTCAATCTCATTTATTCGCACAACAATCAAATCCGGTTCAAAGGTCAGTTAGCGGAACTAAACATTGACGCTGATTTGCAGACCGACTCGAAGGCGGACTTGACAACAAGACCTAATCCAATGAAAAGTGGAGGCAGGCCCAGAACTAGTCGGACATTTATTGGCTGGTTACACCCGCAACGCACCAATGCGAAGGGCGCACGGCGGACTGGAAAGCGCGAGGTGTCTGCAGAACTCGGGCGACGGCGCTCAGTGGTGACAGCTGCATCGTTCCAGGTGAGCGCGCGGCCGATAGGCGGGTTTGTGCGAACCGCGAATGAGGATGGCGCCCTGCTATAGGTAGCGAGGGCTGTCGTTTAGCGCGCTCGTTACCCATTGGTTATCCACCTGCTCCGAACTGTAGTTACCACGCAGAGGATGTGATGTTGCCGGGGCGGTCTGCTCCGATTGGACAGAAGGGCGACGCGGTGGAAACGATACACGTGGCCGTTTCCGAGTGAGGCGGGGCACTTGCGGTTAGGACGCGCGATGATGACGTCGTCGACTCAACGCGGTGCGACTGCAAAAGTCGCCTGTATTGATTTTTTTTTGAAGCTTTTAGTATCTTTTCTGACGCGTCCGGTTTGCAAAATTTACACAATGCAATCGTTTCAACATGGTACAACCATCCTGCCTGACACATCCAGCATCCTTTGGAATCCATGCCCCGAAGAAACACTATTAGATAGGTGTACAGAAAAAAACTGGTAACTCAGATTGAAAATTGGGAAAAAAAAAAAACATCACCCGGTCTGATGAACTAATGGCTACTTCCTGCGTGATAACGTCACAAAGCACAAGTCATTTCAGACTGGTTGAAAGAACAACTGACAATGAGTTCAGTGAACTTCAATTTCCTCCCCAGTCATCGGATCTGAATCCCACCTTTGGGATGCGGGCAGAAAGGCAGGTCGAGGCGTGAATGTGCAGCGGACAAACCCGCAGAAATACGTGATTCAGCCATGTCATCACGGACCAGAATTTCTAGAGAATTTGCACCATGCAAAGAAGAATTCGGGCTGTTCTGAGAACAAAGGGGTAGTGTGCTCGATTTAGAATGGTGTTCCTAATAAAGTGGCCGTGTGTTATTCATTCCCATTGCTGGTCTTTGCCAGTCCACACGATGGCGCTGTGGCTGAAGTTTTCAAAAAAATTGACTGCGCCTGGTTTGTAAATACAGTAAAGTGATGGGACATGTTACGCTGCGGTGACAGCCCACCATATCGGTCCACGTGATAAAAATAAATACGGTTAAAAAGGTAGTTTTTGTGAGCTGTGTGTGGTGACCCTCACTACATGTAAGCAGGGTCTGTTTCCCTGACCTCTGCACATCTAAAGGCAAACCTTTCCGAAGCTCCGCCTTCAAATATTTGCAATTATTTATTTATTTTTTTTAATAACAGATGAATGAATTTGTGACTTTCAAAAAGGAATATTTGGAACATTTTGGGGAGGCCACTTGTTTGCATGTCTTTTAAACCTCAAGCACAGGTAGCCACCAGTATTGTTTGTTAATGTCAATATATATTATTAATATTACATTTATTTATGTTAATACATAATGTGCTGTACTATGTTGGGTTTCAAAATGAATACATACACTGTCTAGAACACGTTTCCATTTATAGGGAAATGTGACAATATCTCATTTTTCTGTACAGCAAGAAAAAATAATAATGACCAAGAAATGAAACAACGGGTTAAATTAATGAGTGGTAATAAGTGGCTAATAATAATAATAATAATAATAGGGGCTGTACATTTTAAGAATTAAGTACAAATGATAAGATATATTTATATTTATTTGATCTGTCAACAATTACAGTCAACATTATTACAGTCAACAATTACACATTTAGCTTATCTGTGACAAAAATTCTGTAGACATTAGGAAGACATTAGGAAATGGATTGGTTTATATTATATAAAATTCGTACTTTACATTTGTAATTTCTGGCAAAAATTACAGTCATTAAAGACTTGCACAGTACGTAACTACTTCGGGAGTAGGCTGTGGGATATGCTCAGCTTAGTTAAGCACACGACACAGGAAGAATGCAACAAAATTACATTAAAAATCTCAAACAATTCATACTGAAAGTCACAGAGCAAATGAACAAAAAATAATCTGCTTCCCCCCCCCCCCACCACACATAAACATACCTGCATACAAACAGAGGAACCGCAAACACAAACGTCACTTCAGATGTTTCCGTCCTCATTCCCTCTATAGAACAGGAAGAACGTTTTACATTTCCAGTAAAAATGGTAATATTGGAAAATAATTAGCAATATCTTAAGTCTTGGCAGATTAAGAGAGAAATGCAGCAGCTGCCTTTACAAATTTGTTGTTTGCCATTATTCTGCCTCCAAAACTGACACTTTGTTGTTTCTGCTTCTAACTTTTTTCCTGCACGTATACTTTCAATGTTACAGTTGAGTGAAACTTTCATTGACAACTATGACTTGAAGAAAAGGAGTAAAAAAAAAAAATCACGGGAATATCCAACAGTGGGCGATACTTCTGAACGGGTTTATTAATCTACGGACTCTCAGCACACAGAAGCTCCCGGCTCACAGGTCCCCTCACAAGCAGACTTCTCCTCAGCCAACACTGAGCTCAACCTGTAGCGCCAGCACCTCCGTGGCGGATTGTCCGAGTTAGATTACCGAGGTTTTCAATACAAGCAATTATTTTCATACTTTAATGTGAATATTACATAGGATAATATGTACACTGTCAATTATAATGACCGCGGTGCCCAAATTCCCTCAAAGCCAGAATCCACGCAGGAGGCCAATTCCAGGGAAAGAAACAGACGTCACATTACATTTTGTACATTTATATTCCACTGGCACAGTAAAAGACAAGAGATTAAGAGATTGTGTACAGCAACAAGACAGTTTAAGGAGAATCTAATAAGAATCAGTAGATTTGTTTTTGGCACTAGCATTACTACGAGTAACAGGCGCAAGTTGTGAAGAGACATGTTTTAATCAACCGGAAATAACACAATGGATATTTTTAAACTTCAAAACAACAAGAAGTGTGATATTAATTTTTAATATGAAGCAGTTAGAGTTTTTCAGTGTTTTTTTTTTTTTTTTAATTTGATCAGCTTGTGTAGCATAAACATACTGTATGTGTTTGGACTCTGGCTGTTGGATGTGGTCATATTAAGTGGGGATTTCTAGGAAGGGACCTGAACGCGCTGAAATTTAACCTCCGGAGGGTGGTGGGAAACATGGAGATGACTGATGTGTCAGAGCAAAGAAGAAATAAAGCTTCATCACTTTTCTTTAGCAGTCATTCCTTATTTTGCCATATTAACTGCAATGTCAGGGATGCTCCCTGGTGGAATATGTATATTTTCCTTTTACTGACTTCATCTGGAGTATTTTTCTGGATGTATCTCTTAAAAACCTCTTCCAAGACGACTGTTTCTGGCAACATATTATAGATCAGGTGTCATATTTAAGACTTCAGTATAAACTGATACTCGTGGACACGATTCCAGGGGCAACTACCTGCAACTGGTATTTCAGGGGAACTAGTGGACACCGGGTTGTTATAGGAATTTGTTAATAATGGAAGCAAACTGTTAACTTATGGAAAACACATTTTAAAGTTAAAAAAGGAGGAACAGGAAAAACAGAACATCCAAAGTGCAGTACTGTGGATCTTACAAGGGTCGATGAAAAGTTTAGGGGTGGTGGGGCAATTGAGGTCAAAGCCTGACTCTACATCAGCAGTAGTACCTTTTTCTACTAAATCCTTCAGTTGTCCCACCCAGTAGTTTAACTGCTATTTTGTGATGACAGCTGCAGGTGATGTGTCCTAAACTGTGACAAAGATGTACAACTAAATTTTGTGTGAAGTTTGGGAAAAGCAGCCAAGAGACCTTTGAAATGTTGAACCAAGAGGAATAACAGTGGAAGGACAATTTTTGTGGGAGGAAATTTTACATCTGATATGAAAAAGTTCTGGTCACTGCCTTGTGGATGAAGTCAAAACATTCGCTGTAGCACATCTTTGAAGCTCTGCAAGAAGTGTGTGGAGTATGAAGGAAGGTACTTTGAAAAAGGTCTCCAACCCTGAGGAACCTTCACATGTAGAACGACAAGTCTGGCATCTAAACTTTTCAAGCAACCCTCATACTTTAGGAGGAAACTCTAGCTTTGTACAGGTAACCTTATTACTCCCAGGACGACTATTTCCAGTCACTAGTGGACCCCTCAGTACATAAACAAGTGAAAATACGAACCAGTAATTTTCAAAAAAAATAATAATACATCACATCCTATTTTTTCCCCCAAACAACACAGCCCTCCTCTATTCTATAGCTACTGACTGGTCCCCAAAATTAGAGATTAATTCTGTAAGTATTAAGCTTTGGCAAGAAACTCAAAGGACAATAACAAAAGCAAAAGAACAACAAAACAATGTGCACAAGATGAGACATTTTTCACCACGTCACACTCCTGCCGTGTTGCTGGTGCCGCTCACCTTTTGCTCAATATCTGCGAATTTATATCTTCTCTTGTCTTTTTTTTTAAAAAAACAAACGAGCATTTCTCTTCTTTTAATATTTCAGTCCTTCTTCATATGTGCTTTGCATCCAAAATGTCAAGGTATTTGGCCTCAATGATCTTGGGCAGCAGGTTGTTCCTGGAGACAGGTGTGCACATGAGATTACACTACAAAAAGGCAGATTTCCTGCTTTCCCATCCGTCGCCTGAACATGTATTCACCTGAAATCACGTTAAACTACCAGAAGATGCTAAATTGCCACGTTATATTTTTATCCTGCCACCTCTGACTGCTTGTCTCTCACCCAGCCTTCCATAAACAGCTCCTTAAGTAGCAGTTTGTGATCTTACTCTACTGTTAAGGAGGCTTCAAGTTGACTGGTCATCGCTACACATGATGGTATCGTGAACATGTGCAACTCCAGCCCTATGCAGCTTAAAATACAACTGCGTCTACCTCTGTAACAGACTCTTTTCTCCAAAGCGACTATAGCTGTAGTGACTTGCCCATTTATAAGTGGGTAGTTTTTGTAGCGCGATAGAACCTTGCTCAAGGACACTACAGGGAAAGTGGGATTCAAACCTAATGCGCTGCAACTTATCTAAACACGAGGCTTAGAACAAAACAGGCAGCAACACTCTCCCATTTTCTAATTTAATTTGCACCAAACGCAGACACGTTTCAACTGGACTCGGTCAGCGCGCGCGAGGCGGCACCAGGAGGCGCTTAGATACTGCGCGACAGGTTATTATCAGACACAGATAGCAGAAATTAAATGGTGCACACAATATAAATCAAAGAAGACAAGGACACTATACGACTTGTACCCGTCGGGCCCCCGGCTGCTCCTGTGTGAAGAAGGCAGTAAGGGAAGAATAGGATCAGCTTGGTCCTAGAGGCGTCCTACCTGATGGGTATGAGCAGGATCATAAGCAAGGGGAAGATCATCTTCATGTAGGGCAGCGGATACATGCCAAAGGCGCAAAGGATCAGCAGCTGGATCATCTGCAGCGCTGTGAAGTAATGGATCTTCCTCTGTGGCACTTTGCGGATGTAATGGGTGGGCGGATAAGACGTCTGTGAGGGAGGGAGCGTATCGGTCAGCCTGGACTTACTGTTGTCTTCTCATTTCGCTCCTATTCCAGTATCTCTAATGTCATAACTGGTGTGGTATTGGCAGCGTCGTCGATCCAAGGATTTTTGACCCCCCCCGGTTAAGAATCAGTGTGGCACCTCTGAGACTTCTATCTCTGAATGACTAAACGTACACATGCATATGAAAAAATATTTTAGATACTGATACATATCCAAATGCGAAGAAGGTAAATAACATTTGAAGTTGTAAATGTACTTTTTATGTAATTATTTATGATAATGTGAATGTGAATATTACATATATACGCTGAACACAACTGAGAATGGATTGAAAACTGAACCTTTTTTATGACTCGTTTTTTTAAGAGGACAAATATATTCCATTTGCTGCAAAGGCCAACAGTTTCATGGAAAATATTACCTACAAAGTAGTAGCATTACAAAGACAATGCCTCATATGAGGTTTTCATAACGTATGTAAGGCAGCAGATTTACATTTTTTTCCCAAAGATTAAATTTTGATTCATTCTACGCCTTTGCTGAGGTTCACCTAAACCAGCCCTGGGAGGGAGTGAAAAGATCGAAGTACAATACAGGGGTCTAACTCCACCTGCTCCTTGAGGAGAAGCGCCACGCGGTCACACATCTGGTTGCCATCGATGGATGTGAGGGCAATGTAGAGGAACAGACCATGGAGAACAGGCTTGGGGATCCACTGCAGAGGCACGGGCAGCAGGAACACAGACAGCCCAATGAGAACGTTGGCCGCCAGCGACGTGAGCCGCGTCTCCTTCACGCTCACAATCCTGCCGGCACACAAACGTCATAAGAGCCTGGGAAATGCTACAGGATTCGCGTAAATGACGCCTCCTTTTCGTGTAACTGCCGTGCTGTATTCAGTCACCAAACTGTTTGGGAGCTCCATGTTTTTGCTTTCTGGTCTGCATTTCAGTTATTCGTTCATCACAATAAAGCTGTTATTTCAAACCATATCAGTACATCACTGAAACAGCACTGATTTAAAACTACCATTGATTGAAAATTTATATCACTGACACTGGTGTGACAAAGATTTATTTATTTATTTATTTAGTGCCCTGCCTTGGGTATTATACTTTCAGGATGCTGCAGAACACCATGATGTTGTATTGTTAATGTAACCTATAACCTGTTCATAAGTGAAGAATGACCTGTATTATTCAGCTTTTACTAGTTTTAGCTTATTGGCAAAACTGACTTTGGAGTTACGAACCAATCTAGCTAGCAACAGCCTTCCCATTCCAAATGTGTAGGTAAGATGAGTGCCTGGTTTGTACGCGTATACAGTCCAGTCGAGGTGAGCTGCAATTCCAGTCACTCACGTTTCATAAAGGTGTCCACCCTCCACCCGCTGCTCCACACAGGCCAGCTGATGCACGTGCAGTGTGGAATGTGGAAAGGCGGCATGCATCCATGGCAACCCCAGCACGGACATCAGGATGTTGATCAGGCCCGACAGCGTCAGATCCCAGTGGTAGGCAGTTCCCTTGAGCAACCTGGTTAAAAGCTACCATATTAATGCACTTCCTGACCATAAATAGCACTCAAATTATTACTGTTCATGCTGAAGCGCTACAGTAGAGAACTGCCATAACAGACAGCACAACTGCGATTAGAACAGTACCTGTTCTCTGGAGCATTGGTGAGGGACACCACGATGTTCTGGTCAATGAAGATAAGCAGGGCTAGGAGGAAGCCTAGGCCCATGGCACTCACAATATTCATGGCAGAGAGCTTCTCAAATGGTGCCACATGAAATATGGGCCTCTTGTGGAAGTTAAACACCGGAACTGCAAGACACAGAAAAATAGCACAAATAATACATCGAGTGGGCTTGAAGTTTCAGCCATGTGTGGGGGCGTCGTGTGTCTGGTATTCAGATCGAAATTTCACGGTATTTCATGTCCCTCATAGTCTACAAGATACAAGGGAACCAGTGGCTGGACATGGACTGGCAACAACAACAATAATAATAATAATAATAATAATAATAATAATAATAATAATAATAATAATAATAATACATAGTAACTTGATTGGAGAGCACAGCAAATAGTGCTGTCACCCTATAGCTTTCCAGTGCTCTGTGTGCTCTGGTTTCCTCCCACAGTCCAAAGACATGCATATCAGGGTAACTGGTTACTGTAATCTGGCCATAGTGTGTGACTGTGTGTGTGGCAAACCTGCGATGGACTGGTGTCCCACCCAGGGTGTGTTTTCACAGTTTAGTACTCAAAGATTCAGCGACCCTGACCAGGATAAAGAGGTTACTGATACCGGGTGGATGGATAGTTTGCTGATGCATTTGTTCAAAGTACCTTAAAGTTAAATCAAGACTAGCGTGTCACCGCTGAACTATCAAGCATTTAAAAATGTACAACACAAAATAAAAATCCGGTTTGTTTCATCCATCACAGGCTCTCTGCTTTGTGTTTTAAAAGACAAGAAATAGAAATTCTTGTTATGCGAAATTAACTCAGTACCTTCATCCACATGCTGTCCAGAAAACAGGTACTTAGCTGAATGAAGCTTCAAAAAGGTGTTCATTGAAAGCAGCTTAAGTAAAAAAACAGCTTAATAGCTTTTTAAGTGGCATGAGCATCATTTTTCTCACAGCTATTTAACCACTATCATCAAAAAAGTGTAAGGTCTGGTTTTACGTGAAGGAGATAAGCAGCTCATTTTAAGCTACGTGGCAGGACCACACGTATAAATTTTGTGTGTGCTGGTTTCTGTGGAAGTGAGCGAGAGGGTGGCAGCAGTGGTAGCAGCACTACAGAGACCGACTGCATGAAACGCAATAAATTTTGCGTAATGTTGTCTGGTGAGTCCGGCGTGAAGTAAAATGGGAAAAGGACTAAAATTAAAATAGCAGTTTAAAAAAAAAAAAAACAATAACAAGCCACGAAACCCTCAATTCACAACTAAAGGAGTGTAAAGTTTACTCCACACAGTCCCATTCCACCCGTCATATGCCTGCGGTTTGCTGGTTGCTGCTACTGAAGGACAGAACAGCCCTTCCAACTGGCATTTGGTCCTCCAGTACAGTCAGCCAACCCAGTTTCAAAAACTTGGGTTTACTTTTACATTAATTCATTTATCACACACTTTTCTCCAAACAACCAAAGGTACAATAGGGGAGCATGTGGTAGATGCTGGGATAAACATGTAGCTAAGATTGATATATAAACTGGATGACTAAATATAGAAATAAAATTGTGATACAAAATTTTAAAATGCAAATATTGATGGATCCCAGAACATTGGATAAGAAAACCGGGCAAGTGCTAAGGAGAAGCGCGGATACTCACGGTCAATGTCGAGGAACAGGTAGGAGCCCACGAAGGAGAAGATAAGGACGGAGATAGGCAGTGCGCAGTCAGACAGCACCTCTCTCACTTTGGCGTGTAGGAAGGGGCTGAGGGCAGAAATTCACACATCATTCCTGGGAAACTGATCCACATCCTCTGCCACACTGACAACTCTTCGGCAGTGCTAGCAGAAAGGGAAGTTGTTTTTGCACATTAATATTACGCTGCAGCCTGTTCTCCCTTTAGCAAGAGTGCCATTTTTCCCTAAAAGTGTTCATATCTTGACCCCAGAAAAAAACAATAAAATTAAAAGACAATGAAAAACAACCTTGGCCAGAAGAGATTTTTGCAACTTAGTCACTCCAGTCATTTTAAGTTTTTTTGATTTGACATTAATGTTTTTTGTGTCTGACTGTCCCCCGGACATTTTACTTCTGTCCCATCAAATTTTGCACCTTTCCGATTCTGTAACATATAGAACATAGACAAAAATAAGTAAAAGTCCAAGTTTAACAGATCCTTGTAAACTGTAACGCAACCAGGGTATCACATAAAAGGCAGCATACTTACAGAAAGGCTCCAACATAAAGAAACAATCCAAAACAGCCAAGATACTGGACCTGTTTTGCTTTATTTTTGACAAATTTGGGTGCTTTCTAGCAAGAAAACAATTTCAAAATTAAACATCGCACAGTTTCTGAATTATGACGGCCATCATTTAGGATGAAATTTGTTAATATTACACCTTAATTTGTTGCCCACCCGTCCATTAAACAGGTGCAACAACTATCCTACCTTCCAACTATGAATATTTCGTCAAATGACCCGTCCCGGGCAGGCAGACCACTGTTTAACCTTGAGTCTGTTGTGATTTTTTTTTTCGCAACGCCACGGTCTTCAGAACATGTGCACAAAGGGTACCTTCTCCTGAACTGGTAGAGGGTGTAGCCCAGCCACAGCGTGCCCAGCATTAGCAGCAGACACAACACGGCCCGTTCCCGGGTGCACAGGACAAGGGCCTTTGCCAAGACAGCTCCGTCTACGGTGACGTTTCCAGTGGCGTTCTCGGTCCCATTCTCGGTCTTGTTTCCCAGGCCACCCCTGGTGGCATTCCCTGACGCAAAGGCCTCCTCCAGCAAGTGGTACAACACTTCCGGCTTATTGCTTGTCAGCGTGGGTGCATGGTAGTACTTATGGAAAACTGGCAAAGAGACAGACAGTAGTGGTCAACAGTAGTACAGGGCTGCAGCATTTACACATTAGATGCAAGTAAATTTATCTTTCGATTTTTGTCCCACTGCAATCATTTCCTCACTCAGGTTAAAAAAAATAGTGCAACGTTTAATGCTGTATTTCTGCATCTGGGCAGTAGGTGGCGTCATGGTTAAAGCTGCTGCTATGCAATCCACAGACCAAGGTTTGGACCCCATCTCCTGCAGCAGCATCCTCGGTCAAAGCAGTTGCCCTGAATTGACACTGTGGAAATTACCCTGCTTTATAAATGGGTAAATCACTGTAAATAGCTTAGTGCTATTAGCTGCTCTGGAGGAAAACATGAGCTGAACGAATGAATTAAATGCAATTCAAACAAAACAAACATCACTGGGTTAAATGGAAGAGGAAGTATTGCGCAAAAGTGCATTTAACAGAAATAGAAAAGTTGAGGTTAAATTTAGAGAAATGCTGGATATATAAAAGAAATACATGACACTACACACAAAATATAAATATTTCAAAAATATTTGCTGAAAAGCGGGAGGGATTCTGCAGCTGAGAGAATGAAAAAAGCTCTTTCACAACAGAGGATCCGGGAGTTAAGGGGGGAATTCCTATTATATTTATTTACAGACATGGAGAAGCCAAGCGGTCTAGTCATAAAGGTGAAGTTGTAAGGAAAGCAGTGCTCTGTCGCAGGCTGTCTCTGCCATGGTTATTAAATGGACACCAGCAGCTGTAAAATACGGTAAGATGCAAAACAAAACGCCTAAAAGAAATCAGGGTCTTTTTGCACATATAATCCGGTCAAGACTGACAGTCAAGTTAAGTGGGTATTTACCCGGGAAGGACCCAACTGAACTAATAACCTTTATTATGGCAGATGCCAAAATTGCAGACGTGTAAACAAGACGTGCTGGATGGGCTCAGATACTATGTACTATTTGTCACTGAAATGCTACATCTCTTCTCAGACTGTCAGTTAAAGTGATGGGGAAGCTGCAGCAGTGTGAGCATGAGGAGCATCTCTGAGCTGCGCAGATACGCAAACATACTTTTACGGAACTATGAAAAACAAGACTGGTAAAGAGTGTTTGAGAGCTGAAGGAAAAAAGTAAACAGACTCCAGAATATTTATGGAAAAACCAAGACCGCAAGAGGACAGCATTGTATCGTCAGGCAACTAGTTTTATTTTAAGCTGTGACTTGAAGTTTAGAGGTTGAAACCAACGTTGGAGTGGCACTTGACCTGAGCGTGAGGTCATGGAATATGCATTCTTTCCAGTACTTACTTTTGACTGTGCCTTTTACAGCATCACCTACAAAGGCGATAGAGATGAACAGTGCTATCACTTCCTCAGTGGACCTGAGAAAACATGCAAATAATGCACAGAACAACTAAAAGACAGTTTTCAAAACAGTCAACTTTCCTTACTGTCAACTGTCTTCTTTAATGGGTTCCATTAGCCAATGTTGGCTGGCAGTCGAGTTCCCATTTTGACTGGTCAAGCATATTCACAGCTTTTGTCAGTAATTCTTTAGGAAACAGCAGTTTAAAATTTTCAACACACTAGGTCCTCAACTTGTTAACACAGCTGGAACAAGAAGACCGTTCGTAATTCTATTTGCTCGTAACTCCAAAGTAACCCTTTTCACTGAGTCAAAATCAATGATATTCAATCGTAATTCATTCATTTCCCTCCATTTTTTTAGGGATTAGGGTCTAGAAAAGCCTCAGTTAAAGTAATAATACATGAAAGATATTCTGTGAAGGACCATCTTAGCTCCCTTCCTAGGCACCCTGTATACCTCATAGTTACAACAATGAACTGTGTCATCCACAGAAAATGAAACAGGAACAGCTGGATGTATCAGGGAGGGGCAAAAGGATGAGTTACAGAGGCCTGGTGAAGGACTTTGTTGAGAGGAGCAAATAAAACCGAATATGACATGTCTATCACCTCATCTGACACACTTTCCCTGCTCTAAGTGATAAGAGAAGTGGTAAGTTAAGAGCAACAGAAGACCACAGAAATACTTTGGTTGAGATCCTCCACACAGTCTCTTCACACCTCTCTTGTGGATGGAGTACAACAGTGTTTTCGGGCATAAACTCAATGTTAAGTCATTTCTAAATAAAAGAAAAACGTCACTAGTAACACAATAATGACTCCAAATCAACCTGGAACCAACAAATGTGCTAAATATGTTTGGCCTTATTATAAAATGTCATATTTGATACAGAAGCCCAGTGAACGTGTCTGCATTTTAACTATGGGATGACTTTATCTATGATCCCGTGAGGCTTTAAATGTGCACTTGTCATACTTACCGTTTGAAGAGCTTCATGACCAGACTAACGTTGAAGACACCGCCCAGGATCAGGAAGAGACTGTTCCACAAACCGATGCAGGCGTAGAATGCAGGGAAGTCAAGGCCGTAGTCATCACAGATGCCACGGATCACTACAACATGAAGGTGAACGTTCAAGACATCTCTCTACATCTTTCAAAATACCCCAAGATGTGCCAATTTTGGGTTCCAAAAGCTTGACTTTATGAGTTTCATTCAACACCCCTACCTCGACTTCCAAGCAATTTCCTCAGATTTATGGGAATCAAATTTGGGTTTTTGTGTGGCTCCTGATAGTCAAGTAGAGACAAGACCCACAGCGCAGTCTTCTTCTTAGTTACAGTTAAGCTTATTCTGCATTAAGTTCTCCATTACCCCTTGTTTGCTAGTTTCACCTCTAATAATCTGTTATCAAACAATGTCAACTCCTTTGGTGAGTGAATTCACTCACATTGTTTTCATTGAATTCTTTCATCCTAACCATGTTTTTTGTTTTCTACACTAACGCAGATGTTATTTTTTTTTTAAATGCAGCCAACCTGCATTTGCTTTGGGAAAAATTCCAAAAAAAAAACCACAAAAAGTGACCTTTTGGGTTCAAAGTAGAACCAGAATGTGCTCAGCATAATTATTATAAATATAGAATTTTAAAGTTTATATGTACGGTACTGTGCAAAAGTCTTAGGCACTTGTGGGGAAAAATGCTATAAAGCGAGGATGGTTCCAAAAATAACTCCACGAATACTTATTAATCAATAAACCTTCTAAAAAGTGCAGGAGACAAAAAAACCTCAATCGGATCAATATTTGGTGGGACCACCCTTTGCCGTTAAAACACTCATAAAGTCAAGCTCTTATGCAAACTTGCATGCAGTTTAAGGAGGAGGTTGGTAGGTTCTTCCAAACATTTTGAGCAATTGGCCACAGTTCTTCTGCAGACTTTGACTGTCTCTGCATCTCCTCCCAGACTGACTTGATCATGTTGAGATCAGGGGTCTGTGGGGACCATACCATCTGTTGCAGGATTCCTTCTTTTTGCTCAAGATAGTTGTGTATGACTGAGATTGGGTGTGTGAGGTCATTCTCAGGCTGCAGAATGAATTTGGGACCAACCAGAAACCCCCCTGATGGTAGATAAGAATCTACCTGTACTTCTCAACACACATTCAAGTTGCATGGCTAACACTTTTGCAGAGTACTGTACATGTTAAAGTGTCATTTGGTTCATAAACTAACTGCTGCCGATTGAGGCAATTTTTTTGCTTCATTTCTGAAATTCTACCAGTCATTTGAACTTCCTATGAGTTTTAATAAACAACCGTTTTCAAAACAGTAAACTTACAACCAAGAAAAATGAAGTAAAATTCCCCACAAGTGTCTAAGTGATCAATAAAAAGATCAAGAAGCTGGGCTGGAATAAATCACGCTCCACAGCAGGAGGAAGGTCAAGCTGGCCTTAGGCTGTGGGGCATGTGAAGGGAACACAGAAGCAAACTGCTTCTTACCGCTGATGAAAATGGCAAGTGGTGCAGTTGTCAGTGGGATGACTAATGGGGACCCTGCAAGCAGAGAGTAGATCACACCTCCAATGCTCTGGCCAATGATGGTCTTCTGGACATCTACAAGGGGTACACATATAGAGATATTGGCAAGTTGGAGTCCTTTAGCAGGTATTCTGATCTCAACCAATAATAAATAATATTCTTTTTGTCACATTTGCTGAATGAAAGCCACACTCAATAGTCCTTATTAAAGAAGTCATCTTATTGCTTCTACATTCATTCATTGCTTCTAACATTCAGGTTAATTTTCTTTTTAGTCGTTGCCTGCAACGATCCAGTGTTGCAGATTGTGACAAGCAATAGTTACATTTGTGGCATCTTAAGGAGAGCAAAACTAAAAACTCCTGAATGCAAAGAATTGGGAGAAAAATAAATGAGTACCAGTGGCAGCCCAGCCTGACTGGGGATGTCACTAAAGAGACAGGGGACCTGTGTGGACATGTCTAATATAATAAAGTGTAAAGTACAAGTGTCAAGACTGAGCACGTGACCCTTCAAGGAGCAAAAACGCACCGATTTCGCCTTGCGTGCTCTCATCGTTCAGCGAGCCGAGAGCTATCGCCGGCAGCAGTATTGCAATGTACAGAAAAATAGCAGTAGTGGTGTACTTCAGCAGGGCTTTGTTGCTCCCAAACAAGCCTGGAAGGAAACACAGAGCAGACAAGATAAGATAAGTAAGAAGTAATTAAAAGAAATAAACAGTAGAGATAGTCAGTCACGCTGCCATTTCAATTGAATTCGATTTATTTTATTTTACGCGCTGTTCAGCAAGATGGAACAGAGCCGAACAAGAGAACATCCTGATTTCCCACATGTGGAAACTGAAAATAAGACAAAGAAGACTGAAATAAGACAGTAGTCTGGTAATTTTGTACACTGAAATAAGCCATGTGGCAAATGAGGAAAAAACAACAACAACAAAAAAAAGCCAAGGATTTGGGAAATAAAGGTCTCCTGTATAATGGCAGACAAATGTTTCCTTATGCAGATGTACTTATTCTCAGACCAGTTTACATGAAGAACGGAGTGAAACTAAAATATCATACTTAGGATTCAACACATCATGTCTCCCTTTCTTTTTTCATCTAAATTTTCAGTTTCTACAGCTACAAAAACATTTCATTTTGCATCTAAGGCAGGTTTCACTTGTCATGCAAACCAGTGTAAATTTCCCACATATCCTACACTGTTCCCAGATTGGAGCTGTCCGTGGTCCTGAAAAAAGCATGCTAAGCAAAACATCCCTCTTGGAATCTACACTTCCATCACCCTTTCTATTCCTTTCTCCGACTGGCTGAAATATTATTTTATGTAAGACAGTAAGTGCTTATAGACACTAGCGACATTAATATGAAGAGACAGCAAACTTCATGACTGCGATGGGAAAAACATTACATACCGTCTGTGAAGTCTGATGGGTACAGTGGAAGTCTGCGGCACAAGTCCTCGTAGATGCCTTGACCAGCATGTAGGAAATCCCTGCACTGAAAACAGGCAAAAATTCAGTGCAGTGGGAAACAGAAACATCAAAAGTCAAAGCAGCACGCTGTCCAACAGAAGCTGTCAACCTGTCTCTGTCTGTTTATTCTCCCCTAGAAGTCAACTGTGAAGACCTTTGTAAAAATGTCCTCATGAAAATGCAAGATATTAAAACTGATGGCTTTGAATGAGAAAATTACAGTGCAAACATGACAGGTATATCCATTTGGTATTGAAATTGCAATATAAATGGATGTAAAATTGCAATTTTTGATTCGGCATCTACTTGGAAGAAAATTATGCTTCCAGATGCACCAAGGGAAAAACCCATGGGAAACTACTACTGCTCTTGGTGTGTGTGTGTGTGTGTGTGTGTGTGTGTGTGAGAGAGAGAGAGAAAAATGTTCAGTGAGTGAGTAGATTGCCTACAGTTACCACCTGTTAAACGTATGACCACCTTTACACTGTTACCTTGAGGGGCTTGTTGCAGTAAGGATCTCTTTTCTCCTCCTCCACAACCACCGGCTTCTGACTGCTTGCCGTGAGCTTGTGCCTCTGGTACACCAGTTCCTCTTTGAACTCCTCCTGGGTCTTGGTTTCCAGGAGTTTCTGCCTGAAGGTGATGTCTGAGAACATGGTGGCGAAGGTTCGTCCCAGCTCCATAGCAGTCTTGGTGCTTTTCTGTTACCACAGGGGCAGAGAGCAAGAGGGCAGGAGTGGAACACCACTAAGTTTCCATCATAAATCAGTCAAACCCCTTAAACATTTTTTGCGGTTATTATCTTCACAGCCTCACCAGCCTATTGTTAACAGTCATTGAGGAAATGCAAACAAAATTTTGCTTAGAGGAAAAATGTCTGATGTTTACATGTAATGGAGGATTAAAGTCTGACAGTCTTCCATTTATGGTGATGGTTATGGTTTGGACTGCAGAGATGTGCTCAGAAGAAGGGCAGTGACATCCTGTGACTACATAGCAGAGCACTCGCATAAACAAACTACAAATCTAATGCAATTTTGAGGATGTCGGTGCAGGATTTGGGATAACTAACCCTAACCCTAACCCTACTGCTGGAGGCGAGAGGCACTGCAGGGGGCGGAGAGGTTACCATCTTGTGTGGAGCCAGGATGAGGATCACGTATCGAACTTCACAGCAGTTCTCACCCCAGTTCTGGGGTCTTTCCAAGCGGGAGATGCAGACATGTCTCCTTTGGAGGCTCCTTATGCTACACCTGGGGAAGGTAATGAACCAAAGGATCTCAGTTTGATGTGAGGAAGAGTGATGGAAACAACTACATAATACATTCCCATCAATCACTAACAAGTCTAGTGAATTCCTTTCAGTCATATGTCTTAACACCTATTCTTAACTCCTAATCCTAACTCACAGTGGCTGACTCTAACCATTAACCCTAGATCCAAATTGCTAACCGTAACACCTAATGCCTAACTCTGTTCCCAAACCACTGATCTTAATCTCAATGCCTAACTGTAACCACTAACTTCTAACCCTAACACCTAATGTGTAACTCTTACCCCTAAACACTAACCGTAATCCCTAAAACCAAATTCTAACCCCAACCGCTAACCCTAACCCCTAACTGCTAACCTGTTACCCCGACCCCTAACCCGTTACCCCTGACCCCAACTGGTAACCTGTTACCCATTACCCCTAACTCCTGACCCTTAACAGCTAACCCGTTACCCTTGACCCCTAACTCACAGGATACAGAGCCAGGACTGCTGGTATTGGATGCCGGTGGCTGTGGCCGTCACCCCCTGGATGGTTTCTGACAGCAGGTGCACTGCAGGGAAGTAGGATCAGCATCAGAGGGCAGTTCACGGGTGAACTTTTTCACTGGTTCTCCTAGGAAAATCTTAAGATTAAGATCGGGTCTCAGACTGTGGAGTTTAAAAGTACAAAACTTGTTTTTCCCTTTTTCACGTGAAATTATCTGCTTTCAAACAGCATCTCCTCATGTTGTGAACATCTGAATCACAAATTTTCACGAAAACAAACATTTTCCTCTTTAATGGCTTTCAACGGCATTTTTGTCACCGTGCTGCTGTCTAAAGTTTCTTACGCCTGCAAAAATGACCAGTTTGCAACTCAAGGCAGTTCAAAAGTAATAAAAACAGTCAAATGAAAAATCTTACAAAGTATTTTTATTTGCAACAATTATATCCAACCTTTGTACAGAGCCTTACCCATAAAAGAAGTGGTCCATATTTTGTTAACCTTTTATTGATCACCGAGAAACACTTAAAATAATCAGAAAGGGTGATGTCATTGTGAGGGTCTCACTCCTCTCCCGCGGTTCAGCAGACCACCGCAACCCTGGACTCAACAAGGTTATTCATAATGGATGGATTTTTATTCCGCATCGTTTCGTCCTGCGGGGTTTTGGATAAAATCCATGTTGAACGACATCTTCTAATGTTTTTTTTTTGTTTGTTTTCAGAAAGCTGCTTTCATGTTCGAAAGAAAAATCGCGAATTTTACACGTTTGCAGAGAAAAACGACGAACTGGTTCAGTACTAGAATATTTATTTGTTTGTTTTATCAGAATTGATTCGCGAGGAGAATTTCAGGAATGTTCTGCGGAGGAAGCCTGTGAGCGGTTCTCACAGCTTCGCATGGGGGCGACTAGGTGAACTAGTGCGGCAGACGGCGGTGTTTGTCTCCGCCGCTCCTCCCTGGAGACCCTCGAGGCTCCTCTCAGGACGTCGTCGCGCAGACACGCGCCGAGCCAGTTGGGACCAGCAGGCGTCTGGGAAACAGGCGCGGAGCCGTTATGGCAGATTCGCCATATGTTGCCAGGACAACAAAATATGGTGGACAGACCTGCAGAGTTCTTCCCGTCTATCTGAACTATGGTTACGTTAATATTAACACACAGCTGTGTTACAAATTTCAGCAGCACAACTATCCGCGTTTTTATGAATCCGTTGCTGTGAATCAGTTGCCAGTTGCTATGAAAATGGACAGAATACCGAGGGGGAAAAAACAAAATCACTTTTGTCGCACTTTCTTATGAAAAAAAATAGAATTCCTTCACCACAAGTTAACCCTAAATGGCGCCTAATGTAAGGGAAAAAAAGTTATGTCGCACATTAAATCTGAATACCGACGTTATACCGTAAAATGCTTTTTAAAAACATTGCTTTCATAACGGAATGTGACAAATATCAGCGGTGTAATTGGAAAAATGAAGCACAAAAGCGCCGAAGAGACGATGCAGACACACAAATAGGACTCCAGTGAAACTGGAGCCGGAGAGAAGGTACACATTTCCCACAATGCAGTGCGTCGCACAGGCTCACAGGCACAGTTTTCTCAGGTCGTCAAACACCTCCTGCCACGTATTACGAAGGGTGAGAAACACTGTTTGTTAGTTTATCACGCCAAACCTCATGTGCCCGACTGGAAAAATGAAAATCTGCGCTATCAACGATGAGTGGTATTAATAATCGCGGTCCAGATAAGTGAAAATTGAGATAATGAGAGCGTATTTGTTAACACGATCCTACCTGGTTTATCCCAGACAGCCGCACTTACCGTTGACCTCCTGGGCCCCGGCGTCAGTGAAGAGCATGCTCATGACCTCCTCGAAGTTACAGCCGGGCTTGGCGGCACGGCTGTCCTGAGCCACGTGATGCAGCATACGCCTCAGCACCTCGTCCAGCGAGGCGGCCGTCTCGTCCAGCAGGATGCTGGCCTGCGCCAAGAAGCTGTCCAGGTCTCGGTGGGCTCTCACCTCCTCCTCGAAGTTCATCAGCTTCACATACTGCGTGGGTTAGAGACGCACAAAGAGCAGCCGCCCAGAAGCCGTGGGTAAGCAAAGCAGCCAGAAAAGTGTGAAAGCACGTGCCGTAGATGAGCACAGCAAAGCCCTCGTCTCATCCTAAACACCAACATATCCTAAAAAACAAAAAAGCTATGGATTTCATACAGAACGTCTAAATAGACACATTACATATGACGCCAAAACTCATCCTTTCTCATTTTCAAGGTTCAAGCCTCACACTGTCATGCTGCGCTTATATAGAATATCCTCAGTTTAACAGACTAATTGGTGGAAGAAGGTGTCCAGTATTGCCAGATGCTTATTAACTTGAATTGTTCATAAAACAGTGACTGTAAGAAACCTGTTAAGTAACAAATATGGTTTGAAGCATATTTTGAAATGTCAAGCAGACTTATGGGGAAATACCAGCATATAAGCTGGAACAGGACAGGTAAGTACTAACATACATAAAATAGAATTTCATTGGTTAAAACTGGTCAAATCAAGGATCTTATGTATTAAATATATGAGGAAACACAGAAATTATGTAAATCTAAAAGGTACACAGAACACCAAAACACTTTATTGTATTTCTCATTATTTAACGGCGTCAGCTGTCTGCAAAAAGGATAGTATCTCTACACAACCAGTTTGGTTTTATGTATCTTGTCAAAAGCAGAGTGACTTCTTACAGCCAGAGTTGTTGCTAAGAGATCAGATAAAAATAATGAAATATTAAACAGTAATGGAGGGAAAGGACCAAAGCAAGACCGTACTTTTCTTGAGGTGCTGAGCAGCACACATCCCGAATCTGGATCTGTGGAAGAAGAGAGAGAAGTATGAAGTTGTGGGAAATGATCCCTCTGATGCAGGAAGAGTGGAGATGAGAGTGTGAGGTGGGACAGGACTGTGGGGAACAATGCGCTGGCAGGTCCCTGGGAACCTGGTGGCTTGCAGGCCGCAGTCTGGTTCAAGAGCCACACCCTTGTTTGCGTGGTTGTATTTACATTCATCTCCATCAGGAAACGGCTCAGACCTTCAGAGACTGCGGCCATAGCTGGTGAAGGTCTGAAAGATATTCTCTGCCAGGTGAACCCCTGTTTACAGAATGCCCAGTCGCACAATTAGCCACAGCTGTCAACTTATACATAAATACGCACACCAATATATCCCATGGATATTCCCCCCTCACAACTGCTGAATCTCCTTCAACATTCAACAAGGTTTTCAAACCCATTTCTTCAACAGTCACTTCTCTCCCCATCTGCTGACAGATATATACGTGAGTCCAACACCATCTGCTATGATTATATAGGTTTTTTCCATTTGAATTTCACTTTTGTGGGGAGCTAGTGAAGGGATGTGATCCAGCAATGTGGTGGTATCAGTCAAACAATCTGTCACGCAAGTATAAGAACCTCCATTGTGTTTCATGAAGAACCACTTACTACGAAGCTTGGATCCATGGATCTTGGCTGCAGCTACACCCAGATCAGATAAAGTCAATGGATTATAAATAGAGCAACAATTGCAATTGTTTTGGAGTTCAAAACAGGGAGGAATTTGGCAGGTCTGGATGGAGAGAAGTGCTGAAGTGGCTGGCAGACATTTTTTTCACTCTGACCAGCCTGCTGAGCCTCCAGAGTGAGGGGAACTGCCTGTGTTTTTCTGCCACAAGGTTCTTGGAATACAATACCTCATCCTGTAAGTACAGCGGCGAATCCAGGAAACCCCACCCCACCCGACCGGCCTGAGGGTGCCGAGATGTGCAGAGCCACTGGGAACAAAGCCGCAGACACCAGTATGATGGTCCCACTGCTGGCCTGCAGACGTGATGTGACTCAATGCCAACTGACTGGCCTTAAAATTATAACAAGTGTGTAGCTGGAAAGCTGCAAAACAATTGATCTGCACTGAGATTTAATGACATATTAATGTGTTTGTTTGGTTGTTCATATAGGGGGGTGTAGGGAGTGTCCCTCCCACTGTGAATACTTTTCAAAGCTGGATTTTTCAGTTTAGTTCTTTTAATTTACCTTTTATAATAAAGGTGATTATGGCCCAAAAAATTAAAATTGTTTGGTAGCCATACTAAAAAATTTGAATTCAGATGTGTTGCCACTACAACACAGCCAACTGGCATGAGTCTAGGGGTGCGAATACTTTCTACGCCCACCGTGTTTGTTATATGTTTCTCAGTTTTAAACACTTAGCAGCAGAGCTGCTGGAAAGGAACTAGGTAGAAATTTTTCGTAGAACTGCTTAACCTTTCCGGTTACGACAAGGCTTTCGCAGGTGTGCTTCCAGACAAGTTACGCACCCAGCCTTGTTAACACATGTACGCGTACAATTTTACCAAGCTTTACCTCGCTTTGAGACAAGCGTCTGCCAAATGTAAACGCAAACGGAAACGTTTAATATTGACGTGTTAAAACCGTGACTCAATTTCCAACAGTGAAAATCGTGATTTACCTGCTTGTATTGTTCAAGCAGAGCTGCCACAGTTTTCCACAACATATTCATAAAAGCTCAAGGGCAGCGAAAGAATAATCTCTGAAGTATCATCACTGTGGCAGTGCTTTTAAAATGAATGCGGGAAAAAGCGCTGCGTGGTTTTAATAACACGCTGGAAGCCTTTTCTTCAAATATACATGTGAGGCCTGATGCTGGTAATCTGAGCTCTGCCTTCAGCGGGGATCATGAGCGCCTGCTGGCTGTGACATCCGGGGGGCTGGAGAGCCGCCTCATTACTGTCACACCTCAAAGAGACGGTGACACGAAAAGTAGGATTAAGACATGCATCAGTTCGACTCTTGGCTCCTGTTCAATATTTCAGTATTTGCTGTGAAAGTCCTCATTATTTTCCCAACCATTTTTGATGTCTGCTTCCTTGAGTCAACACACAGCTACAGCAGAGGATGAAAAAGAGGAGTCCACTGGGAAATGTGGAGGAACTATGGAGGGCTGGGGGGATCACGCTGTGAGGTGACACCTTTCGACACATGTCATCCAAACCTGTGATGATGTCATTGACCAGTGAGGAAGACTTTGGCTCGTGGCTCAAGGAATCTGTCTCTGATAGCTCAACCAACAAGGCTGATTCAAAAATAATGAAGTTATTTACAACACGGAATATAACTGGCAGCACAAGCGAAAAAAAGTGCAGAACAAATCACATCTGAACCTCACATAACTGGGTTCTGAACATTGAAGAACGTCTCCGGCAGCTTGTGAAAGAGTGAAGTAATTTTTTTTTCATAAAACGGGGTTATTATTCATAGAACAACTTTTTTCCGCAGCAGCAATGCAGTCTGACATCGGGAACAGGTGTTTTATTCACCGCCGGCTGCCTGTTTTTCTCTGTACACATTTCCACTTGCAAGTATAAACCTGTAAACATTATCTTATCATTTATTGACATTCTCAAAATTTTTTCATCCCTCGGGACCCGCAGATCTGCACCTCCTGCTCCCTTGTGTACCTGCTGTCCGAGGCTGTTCCACGTTAGACTGTGATTCTTGATGCTTAACTGCAGTCAATTCAATCGTACGAACAGCAGTTTATAACACGGACATCCTCACATTGCCATAAAATAAGTTCGAAGGTGACAAAATTATTTGCTTTCCTGCACAATTTGAATAACTTGGATAATCGGTGAAACGGTTCCGTCATTTTTTTTAGTGTTATCATCAATAAAACACCATATACAGTACTGTGCAAAAGTGTTAAGCATGCAGCTTGAATGTGTGTTGAGAAGTACAGGTAGATTCTTATCTACCATCAGGGGGGTTTCTGGTTGGTCCCAAATTCATTCTGCAGCCTGAAAATGACCTCAAACACCCAATCTCAGTCATACACAACTATCTTGAGCAAAAAGAAGGAATCCTGCAACAGATGGTATGGTCCCCACAGAGCCCTCATCTCAACATGGTCAAGTCAGTCTGGGAGGACATGCAGAGACAGTCAAAGTCTGCAGAAGAACTGTGGCCAGTTTGGAAGAGCCTACCGACCTCCACCTTAAACTGCATGCAAGTTTGCATAAGAGCTTGACTTTATGAGTGTTTTAAAGGCAAAGGGTGGTCCCACCAAATATTGATCTGACTGAGGTTTGTTTTGGCTACTGCACTTTTTAGGAGGTTTATTGATTAATAAGTATTCATGGCATTATTTCTGGAACCATCCTCGCTTTAGAGCGTTTTTCCCACAGGTGCCTAACACTTTTGCACAGTACTGTACATTGTTTAATTTTTCATTTTAGGCGTTTTGTTAATCCAGAAATCATTTATAGATTTTTTTTCCATAAAACATAATGATAATGTGACCCGGAACAAAAGGATTTTACTTAACAGGATGATTTCAGCCAGCAAACAGACCCTGTTAGGTAAGGAATTCACCTGCAGCACATCCTCGATTTTACACATTTATCGGATTTTAGGGATTTACAGATCACTGCAAAAATATTGCAGAAAAAGGCTGAAAAATTGTAAATATTTAAGAAATATATTGGAATTTATAAATATTCAACTATTTTAGCTTTCCGGAGAAAATAACTTCATTAATGCATGAAAACAGTGTTTTAAAGAATTTTGATACTGTATCTCAAGCGTTTCCACTGCTGATCCCACGAAAGCGGTGAAGCTCCAGCTGGTCCCTTAGTGCCAGACTCTGGATCAGGACCTGATCTCCTGGTCAGATTTGATTTATGCAATGGAACGATCCCTGCATGAGTATATCGCGACGGTCTGGAAACAACGGGCTCAGGAGCAGGAGTCAAAAACACAGCAGCGGCCATGCCGGGGCTCATGTGCTGACTGTGCTGCTCTTTGACCTGCTCAGTTTCTGTCTGCTCCAGTTAGTCACTCGCAGATCCCCAGTTCAGAACCTTTTATAGGTGTTGACAGCTTTTGGGCCCCAAGACGAGCAAAACACCAGTCCATCACCAGGTGTCCTTCACTGCACACCTGCAAGCTTTCACCTGGGCCCCGCTCACCACCAGGTTATCCTGGATGCTGCCGTTACACCGCAGTGTTTATTACCCTTCACGGTACGCCACCCGACGTGCTCACATTTTCCTGCTGGAAAAGGCTGTAGTTAGTATTTAGACTTAACTCAATATCGGGTTAATTTTTTATTGACGCATTTATTTTAAATTTATTATTTATCAGCTCTTGTTATGTATTCGCCAAGTTGCAGATGCTGCCTGGATAACATAATATAATCACCAAAATGTTGTAGCATTAGTGTGTGTTTGTGTGTGTGTGTGTGTGTGTGTGTGTGTGTGTGTGTGTGTGTGTGTGTGTGTGTGTTTAGCAAGAAAACCTGCCAGCGCCTTTATGTGTGCATGTGTTGCCACCACTCCCACTTCTCCAGGACTCTCAAAGGCTGAATTTAAAATCTCAGAAAAAATAAGTAACCTCTTTGGCATTTAAGAAACTTGACTCTGCAGGAACCTCACATAGGGTGAGAAGTACCACTGTGCCAGATCTCAGGTCTAGTAGACAGGAATTGAATTTATCAGGACAGAGATACTTTCTTCCTGCAGGTGCCATTCAACCTAAATTATTCCAACAAATATATATTTCTATGAATGGAAAAGACATGCAAATAATTTAAAATAATAGTACAATTAGCACTGCAGATATTTCATATAGTGGTGTTTTCTGCATTAGTGTACTGTGTTTCACCACCTTCTTCCTTCCTATGGCTTCTCTTAAGATTTTGACACACATGTACCCATAAACCGTCTGTTACGCCACCTGTCCCAGTTAGTTCAACATATTAACACTCACATTTATTCCTGGTTCCACCCAGACGCCGGAACCACTAAACAAAGGTACATTTTGCCAGCGGGCTGAGATGTGGAGATAAACACGAGATTCTCAAAGCACAGCCACCACCGTCTTCGCCAGCATCCATTACAGAAGTATCAGCATATAGATTTGATGGGGAGTCGCTTTTTAAACTGATAATCTCATGAAATTTTATGGAGCAGATGGGAACTCAGGAGAGAAGCAACTCCTAACCACCGGTGTTTCGAGACCTTTTTTTTAATGTGGAGAGAAAAGGGTTTCAGCAGCTCTGTGACAGATGGAGCTTTTTCCACCACGCTGGAGCTATAACCATAAACCTCAATGAAATAAACCCTGGATGTAGTACAGCTGGTCATTTCCATGGTAGAAAATAGGCAGGTTAAACACACACAGCGACTGACCTTGGTTCCCGCTCTGGATCTGACTGTACAGGTGAACGTCATCCTCACAGACCACAGGTGACTCCGGTCCTTCCTCCTTCCCCTCACAACCATCCTCCTGCTCCTCCTGCTGAAGCTCTGCAGGGTCACAAGGCAGGTCAGTTCCTCTCTCAGATTTAAATAGACATGTCCGTCTCTTTCTCTGCTACTTTCAGAAACTTTGCTCAGTCTTTCCTTCTCCTGCTCCAATAAGGGCAGATCGGCCCCTCTTTACCGCTTGCTGGGCGGCATCGGGTGGTAATGTGGTTATAGCTGCTGCCTTTGGAGACAAAGAGCTCAAGTATAAACCCCACTTCTCCTCCAGTAAAAAGTACTCTGCTGTAAAGATGGGTAAATCACTGTAAGTATCTTAACGCGGCGTGTGACTTGTTATAGAAATAAGACTTGTTTAGAAATATTACTCCTGTTAATATGTGTACACTGAATATTCTGAAAAGCTGACTTTTTTTGTCTTCTTCATACTTACTAAGAAATGAGCGGTGCACTTATTTTGTCTTGAATGCAAGTATTGCTTTTAAAAGCAGTAACTGTTGATGTTCCCGGAAAGCTGGTATTTTGGCGTAATGGACGTTTTGCTGTTGTTTTTTTCACCTTGGTTCCCAACTATATCTTTTTCCAGGGTCACTCTATGTATTCAGTTAGCAACTGGGAAAGGAGTTGTTATTTCAGGCAAAACCCGGGTATTATTTAGACACATTTTCCAGGGGTTCTCCCATATTTATGACTTAAATTTAAAGGTTTGTGTCAAAACTTGCACAACGCTCTAATGTGCACAAATTGTACAATTTTTTTGTAAAACTGTAAAAGGAGGTTGTGCAGATGGGCTGTTTCAGAACCAGCATTGCTGGCAAAAAAATGACAATAAAACCGAGGACAATACACAGAAACGTGTAGCCAGACACCTTTCAAAGGCCTTTCAGAATTTCTCTGATTTTTCACATTCTGCTCATCTGTTCATCATTTTGCTGGGAAAAAGTCTGTGAAGACATACAAGGCAGTGTTTTTCTATGACTTTTGGATGTTTGCAATATTTAGAAGTCTTTGGTATGTTCTGTTCATCACTTTTTCCAAAGATCAGAAAACACCGGCAGATGTCAACACATACATAAAAAAATATATAAATCAAAGTAAATGAGTCACACATTGAAGAGATTTCTAGTTTCCTATTAGCTCCAGTTAAACAACTGGTTAAAGGCTAAAATTTATCTGAGGAACTGGATTTCACAAAAGATTATTAAACATAATTATTATGAAAAATTAGTAATATTATTGATCACAAAATGTCATTGTCTCCAAAGCGCTTATTAAATATCTGTATGAGCTGAGTAAACAGAATATAGTTCATACATCCATTGTTGTAATAATTATAATACATTTTTTAAACAGCAACAACAACAACAATAATAATAATAATAGTGAATAGGTGAATTATGTAAACACTAAAGTCATTTCTTGGATTTGGAATTACAATGAGCCAAAAACGGCACATAAGTATTTTGCCTGCACAGATCTTCTCTCCTCCCAACACTCTCTGCTGGAAAGTCCATATCAGACCTTCATACTGAACAACATGATACCAAAGCACAAAAGAGAAGACAAGGCCAAAAACAAGATGTGTATTTCTACCAACACAACAATAGTTTCAAATCTTCGCCAGGATCACTGCACGATAAGTTAACAATATAATAATAAGTATAATTATCCAGATGCCGAGTGAACGGAGCCTCACTTACCCATTTCTTGAAAAAAGTATCCATTCTTGGACATGGTGGAAGGCGGAGCCTCTGTGAAAGAGAGGAAAATGTCGGGTGAGGCGTGGATCTCCAAGCATTCGGGACGTTTTTGGTAAATGATCCCGAGAGGAACGAGGGGACATAAATGAACAATGGCCGGCACCTCATCCCCTGAGAAACCACATTATTTAACCCCACCCCCAGCTCAAGGCCAAACAGCAGCAGACTGGTGTTCCCTCTATCTGTCCCACAGCGTCGTGCGGAAACGCTGTGGTGAAAACCATGTTTACCAGACGAGCGGGTAACCCGGTCCTCACGGACACAACTGTTTACAGTACAATTACTACAGAACATGAGTCACTACTGGGGGTCTCTGTTTGCTCTCCTAAGGACGGTAAAAACACATGTGACAGCATGGAGGTGCAACGGTCTAATGAGGAGATCCTGCGAGCTTTAAAACAGACTGAACATCATGACAATGAATGTAAATGTTCAAAACCATCCTGAGTATCGTTTGCTGTGAAAGAAGTGGCTAAATGGACAAAGGAATCTGCTCACTTCTTTCCTTAAAACCCATCCACAAAACTGAGGAAAACTGGTATGAGCAACAGACACAGCAAAGCAGGTAGCTACACCTGCTGGATAATTTGCAGATGGGGTCCGAGTGGCTGCTAAGTGTTATGAACATAAACCTGAGAAGGCTGTATCTCAGATATCACTTCTCTCCCTTGGGACTTGTTAATAGTCATAGATCACGCACCACCAGCAACCTATCCTGACATGGTGCTCCACAACAAGGAAGAGAAGAGCGGCCTAGTGATGGACGAGCTATTCCAGAGGATGTAAACATCAAGGACCTGGAAACTGAGGAGACTAGAATGTGGAACATCAAGACCAGGGTGGTAGAGGACGTGGTGGGAGCTTTGGGAACAGGCAACAGAGGTTCCAAGAGCAACATAAAGATGTTCCCAGACTGAGCCAATGTACCTAAAGTTCATAAGGTTGCACTGATGGACAAATTTCTTTGGTTTCTTGTTGAGACCCGAATTCATTAAGAAGCAGTTTAACATGTTACCCTGAGAGGAATGATGAAACGTAATAATTGTCATAACAGAACACATTTTCCATGTCTTTTGTCCTGAGGGTTCCACCTCTTCTGTAGAACTAATCGCCTCTCGTCAGAACTCTTCAAAATATTCTCCCGAAACAAAGGAGAAGCAGCACTGGTTAAGCACACAACAAATGGAGTGGAGATATGGGAGAAAAGCAACGACTCCGGGGGATTAGTGTGACGCTCAGGTGCACGTGGAGATAAGCGCTGTTTTATTCGCCTACTTAGCGTAAGACTCAAACATCATGGATATGACAGTGATGTCAAGGATGTGCGTATTGATACACATAAACACAACCGAAACTGCCCAGTGATCTGACAGATCAGCAGTCGGGGAGGTTCATTCGAACATGTCTTCTAACTTCTTCTACATTGTGATCTTTCTGGTTCTCCTCTAGATATCGATCGGGTTTTTTGTGGGATCCATCTTACTGCACAAAAAATGATGGATGTCATCATCTACCTTCCATCTGCCACAAATAAGAAAAATCTAATTTATGCTTTTACTCTTTAGGTCTGGCTTCACGGTTCCAGCTTTACTGAGGTGGTCACGTCCAGCCCTAGAGCACCGGGATTTTGCTGGATCTTATCGACTTTCCCTGTTCTCCAAGTATGACTCTAAAGTCACACATATCAGTTCATTAAAGCAGCTCAAAAAAATGTCCCGGTACAAGTGAGGATCTCAGCAAAAACGTCCCAGGCGTCTGTCCAGCTGAACACATTGGATTTGGTGCCAAGAACCAACCGCCTCTTTGCAAGATTCCCGACAAAATGTTTTATGAATTTGTTACTTGGATTCACTAAAAAAATTTGTTTACAAATGTAGAAAGTCATCTGGCAGCTGAAATGCAGTCACTCCAGTTATATTTGCGCAAAAATACACAATATTGACTGGAGGTCTGTTGTTTTACTCGTTCCGTTTGTAGCACCACTATTCCTACGTCGTGGTCAATAGAAGCTTAATGATGCAACAGCCTCCTGTTTCGGTGTTTGCTTCACTATAACCATGATATAAATGTTTTACTTTTTATTAACTGACATACGTTTAAACTGAAATTAATTTTTATTACTTTGTTTTATCTCCTGTCTCCGATGAGGCTGAACTTTTGTTTGATTTTCGTTTGCTTTTTTTTGTTTGTTCTTTATGCACAGGCTTGTTTTTCAAGCCACACACTTGAAATTTCCCACAGAGGTACTTCACAACATAAGTGAGGTTTTTGCGCACGCACGCACGCACGCACACACACACACACACACAGAGCGCTACACGCATTAATGACACGTCACACACTGTAACATATCAGATGTGGATGCATTTTCTCCTTCCTTAAACACACACACTTACAAAGCTTAGAAAACTCTGAACAAATTCTCTCTTCGAATCCCCCCACCTGGGGGGGCCTTCTGCAGAGTCCTTATTCTGAAATGCTCCAGTAAAAATTACCGTGCTGAAAAAAAGGGGTAAACTGTGAGCAGCTTAATGTTATAATCTGACTTGGAAAAATGTAAGATAAATTTACTATAAGAGTATTTAATCTGCTTTTTTAGCCGGATGTTCTGTATTCGGCGTTCAGGGGCGTACCTGCAGCAGGTGGCTGGTTTTACAGGAGCAGCACAGTGACTGTGTGCAACAGGAAGTAGGAGGTAAATTAAATATATATGTTGTGGAAATAAAATGACCCTGTAAGAGACGAAATTTGCCTGAGCTAAACAATAAGCCCATCTTGTGAAAAAAAAAACAGTTTATATTACAGTTACGAACTATTTTTGTTTTGCACGGGACCCCGTAACATGAGGGCTGAGTCTGTCGCTCCTGAATGCATTGATATACCAGTACTGACCATAAAAAGGGATGGAAAACTTGCATGGTTCCTTATACCTGCAGGGAAGCATACGAAGTAAATGCAGGAAAGGTATGACAAATATGAAAGGTGAAAGCTGCAAAGAAACGCATCAAAAAAACATTAAATGAGAAGAACAGGCTTTTCTTTGGTTTACATCACAGCCCACCTGGTTCCCCGCTTCAGTGCAGCATAACAAACCCGGCTGTTACATGTGCTGCATAAAGCGTGTTTCTGGGGAAATGTAAGCAGGTACAAAGCACACGTGGTGCAAATAAGAGCTGAAAGAGATGAGGAAACAGGTGAGGAAACAGCAGCGGCGAATGGCACCACACGCAGGAGGCCTGAAGGGGCCATAGGAGCACTTCCACGTACTTACGCACCGCAGCTGCAGTTGCGCCGCCTCTCTACTTCACCTCCTCCTGCTATATCTTGACAGCTGTCCCTGTTTATAATCTTTGGAATCTGTTTCATGGACATAAAATGCAAAAACGAACACACTTAAGGGTGGTGAAGAGGAGCGCTGGCGCCTCAGTTCCTGTATTCAAGTCTGGGTGGAGTTTGCGTCGTCTCACTGTGTCTGTGGGTTTCCTTCCACAGTCCAAAGACACCTTTCAGCTGAACTGAGGACTCTAAGTCGCTCCTAACACGCGCGCGATTCTCCGATAACGGACTAGCATCGCTAACAGTTAAAAAATGATCACAGCGGGGATTGTGAACGTGAACAAAATGTCGTGTTGAAGCTTTGCACATTTATTCATTCATTTTTTTTACAGCATAAATAATCTACATATAATGAATATGCATTATCACTTTCAGCTCATTGCTATTCAACTCGTAAAATGCCACGGCGAAGCGACAGAAATAAGATGACAAATTGTTGACTTCCTTGTTCCGCAACGTGTGCGACTGACGCTGCCGACTGAGGATGTGGTTCAGAGGCGGCGACCGAGACGCTCAGTCGGGGACGAATTCATTCAGCATCTTAAAGCCTTAAACCCCTTTTACACATCTTACAATGAATAACCTGCCAAAGGAAAAGGGCACTTTTTCACCTCCAGGCCAACCGCCCCTACACAGATCCGTAGTGAAACGTGTCACTTACTTGTGCAGCAAGCGGGAGGTGAATAAAACGGCGAATAAGGAAATGTTTAACTACACTGCACCTAAGCACCGCTGTCAAAAAATAAGTGGGTTTTTTGAGAGCCACAATGTCACCTTTTGTTGCGAGCGATGAGCTCGGAGTGTTTGCAGGTTTCATCATTATTGCTGGCTTTTTGCACAGAAACTCTCTGTGGTGATCAAAGAGAAACTAAAAGATGGTTCACATCTAGTCAGAAATGAGGAGCATCACCAGTGGCTCGCATTTCCGTCTGCCGGGTATCGTCTCTCATCATCGGCGCCGCTTCCTTCCTGATTTGCAGCTATCAGCCGTTTCGGCGTGAAAGCAGAATCTGCACGTCTCTGCTGGAGGGCACACGTGCTGAAACCACGAGCCACCACGCCGCTGTAGGTCCGAGGGGCCGCTGCCGTCGGCTGAGCGAAAAGCTCAGGATCCCGTCGTGCTGCTCGGAAAGACGAGCGTGTAAAACCCGGTTTCCTGACGAGAGTTAAAAATCCCCCCCAGGAGGTGCACACCGGCACAACCAAGCGATGGTCTACAAGTTCCTGTGTATCACTTAACTTCTCCACTGCAGAAGACCGTCGGCTGCTGCTGACCTTCACGTGGAATGTGTTTAAAGGAAGAAACAGAATATCTTGACATTAAACTATGTTGCATAATTCACCACTTTCATAATTCACTGTACAACTAAGACTGATTCAAAGAACAAAGTTCCAGGAGGTGGTACAAGATACTAGCTGGTATTGCTGATATTCACCATATACTTATATAGTCAGTCGAAGCTTCTCCCATGTTGGCTCAGACTTTATGCTGTTCGGTGCACTGAAGAAGTCAACAAACATGTTCCTCACAAAGCCACCAGCCTGCTCCAGGTGTGAGGGGATTCTGTTCAGCGGGTACTTGACAGGTGGTTGACAGCACTATCCATTCAAATGGGATCCTGGGTAATCGCAACATAGTGTGTGACTAAGAGTGGGGGCTGGATTGGCAAAAAAAAAACAATCCCTAAAGGGTCAAAAAGAGACAGAAAAGACCGATCACTCTGGTTTATTTCTACGTGAAGAATGTCAGTCGCTAAGATTATTATAAAATTATCACGGATGGTCAATAAAGAAGGTCATCCATCCGTCCATCAATCCGTCCAACCAACCATCAACCATCATTCTTAACCACTTTGTCCAGGTCAGGGTCAGGCAGTCTGGATCTCAGAATCAACTGACTTCACCCTGGATGGGACCCCAGGTCATCACAGGGTGGTTGGTCACTTAAAGCAAAGAGGAAATAGTTAAAGTGTCATAAACAGATGTTTATTGGCAATGTCTGGTTGCCGATAAATGCTGTAGTGACCGTTGTGATGGACTCTAGATCAAGACAAAGTAAGTGGAAAGGAGACAAGAGTGAAGCCCTTTTCCTGGCAATGTGTTTGCTGTGTTTAAGAGGCCTGCAGCCCAAGCAACAGCCACCAAGGTAAGCTTTGAGGGGGACCTAATGTTCGAGAGCAGCATCTTCTGTCCATCTCTGTCCACCTTTCCTTGCAATGAAAGACTCCTGAACTTGAGACTCAGGGACCAGACCAGTCAAGGTGAACCTGAAACCTCTGCGAAACCGCAGCGATGGGAGATGTGCTAACAGTTTGCTCATTGCCCTGTTGCTTCGACACCATCACCCATTTCTTCCACATGCACCACTCAGGTGTGAGAAGAACCGTTGGGTTTTGTTGACTGTTCACTGATGGACTTTGTTCCTCATTCAGACTGACAGAATGACTGTCTTTGTCACTGAGCTCACGGTGAGATCCTCGCTCTACCAGGCAATGGCAACGTGGATCCCTCCACAGCGTCCAAGACGAGGAAGAGGGATTCCCTCATCCCTCATCGGACGCTTTTCTCCACAGCGGCTGAGAACGTTAAGCTAGTCTGATTTACCCATTTATAAACCTTGTTTTTACCGCACTGCGGGGTAGGCACCGCGAGCCAGGGTGTTACGGCAGAAGGAGCGGTTCAGACCTGCTCTTTTGAGTCCAAAGGGGGCAGTTCTATCTACTTCACCACCTACTGCACCCAACATTCGCAGGATCCTCATTTTTTTGGACCCGCCGAGAAGATGAGACACGCAGCTGCGAAATCCCCCGAACGGCTGCATCTTATCAGCCCAATACTAATGGCCTTGGACGTCTTGAAACAATTTTTGACCTTGCTGGGGGCCTCCAGACTTCTAACTCGCTTCTAATGTTTGTTTTGCCGCACATGTGGCTGTTACCAATCCCATCCCGGAGAAGGGAATCGAATCGGAGCCGGGTTTTTGGCTCGGGTGTCAAAGAAGGACAAACTCGAGATCCCTGTCTGTCTCAGAGAAACTGGCATGGGGGGGGGGTTGAAACCCAGCGGTGGAGGCTCCTTTTCTCAACCACGGTCACTTTGGACCACCCCAAAGACACGTCCTTATGTCACCGACTCCCACTGGGGATGAACACGGCGTTAACCTTCAGCTCGCCGGGCGTTTCTCATCTCCAACTACGTGGATCCGTCTGTCTGGAGAGGCAAACACTGTGAGAAAACCTTTTAAGTTGTTCCCAAATAAAGGCTGAAAACATAAACAAAACGTACACCAGCGTCAGTGTTGTTAGCTGCAGCACAGAAAAGCAAAACGGTTTTTCCGACCAGAGGAATTTCGGAGACGGATAGTGACAGACGGGCAATGAGGTTTTAAGCACCGACAAATGGAGAACATGCACTGGGTTCCACCAGGGGAACTAACTGACCGAGTGAGAACAACACGACAAAAGCAAAGAGAAATAGAACCGAAGGAGGGAAAATGTTTATTGAAACTGAAAAACAGGTCCGGCACGTCGCGTTACCGGGGGGACGGTGGCCGTATTCAGAACATCAGGCACACGTTATTTCGCTTGGCGCTTAACTTTGTAAAAATGACCGGACCCGGTTTTATTTAGCTTTTCTGCTGTCACTTCACACGAGGACGAGTATAGATAATAGCTGTAACCCTGATCCTATGTCACTGTCCACCGATTCACCTGTTTCACCTACAACCAGCTTCCAGGCGTGATACTGGGTCTGTTTTCCGAGCGCCGTAGAAACGGCGACTCCATATGAGACCGGAATCGATTCGTAAACAGCGCGTGAGAAGGTAAGGAGCGAAATGACCGAGGACCCCCACCCCCTCCTCTCCCCTCCTGTTGCTGACAACACGTCGACGAGACTCGAACATCACAAAAAAGCCACGAGGAGGAAAATTGTTTATTTATCATGGGGGGGACAGAGAATTCAAACACGAGAGGCTGCGTGTTAAAAGACTCACCGGATGGTACAAAATGCAGAACTTTGCTGGGCTCCATGATCCAGATGCAAGATCTCCCCAGTCAACCCATCATCATTCTCCTGCGCTGTCGCAGCACTTGGAGGACCACGTTTGCTCTGCTCCGTTTCAAACACACACACACACACATACACACACACACACACTCACCGGTGAGTCAGCCCTGCCTGCCTGAACGAGAAAGTGGGGGAGGGGTGCCCCAGGTCCTAGTGCCGCCCCGTTACCGCAGTCAAAAAAAGGTACATTTATTTATGTTTCATAAACATAAGGTGATTTACCCACGTGTGCAGCAGGGTCATTTTTACTGTATAAATGCAGGGTAAGCATCTCGGTCGAGGGTACCAGAGCAGGGGCTGGGGTTCAGATGGAGGTACTTTGAGCAGAAGGTGGCATCACTGACCAGTACCCCCCCCACAAACAGCCAGACGTACAGTTTCAGTGTCTAATGTTGCAGTTTTAGCTGCAAAAACCACCCCACGTGGAAAGGATGACTAACCTGCGCTGGACAACTAGTAAGAAACAGGAAGAAACGTGCAGCAAAGACAGGGAAACCGTCAACAGTGTAACCCTACAAACCAAGGCAGACATCACCGTTTGGTGGAGCCGGGTGTCAAAAGCAGAACTATGTACGTTCCTTGTTTTTGCCCTGTTTACATTTTCTTCATTCAGCAGACACCTTTCTCCTGAGCAACCTGGAACGACGGTTATTAACCGGTATTTATCTGACACCATTTATCCAAAGAGGCTCAGAACGTTGGACACCCTTCATCATCCAGGTGTTTAAGTCACAGAGCAACGTGAGCAGTAGGTGGCGTAGTGGAGAAAGATGCTGCCTTCACTTTGAAACACCCAGATCTGAGCAGGTCCCTGTAGCAAGGTGCTTAACTGTGAATTAATGCGGTAAAAATCACCGTGCTGGATGAGTAAACCGGGGTGAGAACCTAAAGACAGGCAAGATGCTTTGGGCAAAAGCATCAAACAAAAAAATTAACACAACCAGCAATTCCAACTCTCAAATTCATGTGAAACACACGTCTCAGGACTGTGTAACGTTGAAATACAGCTTTGGCAAAATGAAAAATAAACTGCAGGAAGACATAAACAGGTGATTTTAAGCCCCCCTGGAGAGGAGCGGTTTTGCTGAAAACAGTGGCTGATAGGTTGAGGCTTTGAATGACCCTAAATGGTGCTTTGGTGTCCCGTCCTGCCGTCACCCTCCCGCCCCACCCCCCCTCCGTGTGAGAGTAGCACGGAAGAACACCAGAGCAGCAGGAACCTTCAGCACGGTGGACTTAAGTTGTGCGTGCGACGGAACCGAGTGAAACTTCTCCCTGGTTTCATAATCAGGAGAAGGAACCCGAGCGGGTTCTTCGGGACCACCTCGTGGCATCAAACACCCACCCCCCCGGCTCTGTGTGTCACCTCTGCCACCCTCCCCAGCTGCACTGTTCCACTTACCTGGATCCACCCGTCATCCAGGTAGCCACCCTGACCTGAAACAGGGTGAATTACCCCCCCGGGTGAATCGCTGTGACAAACTTGACGTTTTAAGGAAAACATAAAGACAAGAACTCAAGGCCACAAGCACCTTCACCCGTGAACCCTGGAAGCCAAAGGGGGAAGAGTGTTTCAAAACTATTTTCCAAAATGTGTGTTAAATTTCAAACAGTCCACCTAAAAGTCTTAAATTTATCTGTTTGTATCTATATTTGCACTGTTTGTTATTCGTTCTCTAGAGATTTCTCCTCTCCTTTTCTTGTAGCGTCTTTCAATATTCGTCCATAAATTTTCTTTTCTTTCCCCGTGTTCTGTGCAACAGGGAGCCGAGGAGCTTTATTTTGGCCTCCTTTCTGCACCTGCCGTAAATCGGCTCTCGACCAGAAACGGTTCTGGTTTCTTAAAAGGTTTTAGAACCGAGCTATTTAGTAAGATGCTCGTGTTTTATTACTCAAAACACGTGGACTTCATCAGGAACTAGTTAGTTAGGCTATGAAAACAAGCAGCGATGGGATGCCAGTCCATCGCAGGGTGACCAGCTAACCTGAAACACGTGTTTGGACTGTGGGAAGAAACCGGCGGAAACTGACACCAACACTGGATAGCGTACCACCTCCACATGCCCGTCCCGGCCGGCGGGGTGAGGCGGCTGCACCACTGCGCTGAGAAAGCACCTCCTCCTCCTAATTCCTGCCAGAATTTGTCCCCAAAACACCCTCACCCGTCACCATCTTGTCACCTGATCCCTGGCAGCAAAGTAAACATGAAAACAGCGTAGAAGCCCTTTGCTGACATCTGCCGGCCGCCCGCGTAAACGCCGCTCGCTCTCGCTGCTCCCCGGGGGGTTTCAGAAAACAGGGAAACGGAGAAAATCCACATCAAAAGAATGAACCGCAAAACGTTTGCATCTGAAAACCGCAGAGACGTCGGTTCAACGGCCTCGGTTGTAGCCGACGTCCGGGACAAGAACCTCATCACAGCGTCGGCGCAAAAATCGGGATATTTTCATGCATTTTTCCATCCGTTTTGTTGCCGCTAACCGCTTTTCCCGGTCAGGGGTGTCGACCCCAGAACCACCAGGCGCCAGGATGGGATCCACACCCCGAATGGGCCGCTCCACTTTTTTCACCAGTGAAAATAGATGACTACAACAGGGGCAGAAGGGTTCCTCGCAGCGCCTGGCCGGCGCAGGGGGGTTCTGGGATAGAGTCCGGACCGCCGGGACCCCGACCAGGACACAGCAGTCAGTGATAAAGGGGGGATGGATGAATTACAAAAGCTTGATAGCGAGTGCAGTTTTCCACCCAAACAGTAAGATATCGGTCTGGCTCCTGTAACCTTCACCGCCTATTGTTCTCCAGCGAGCGCTATGACCCCCCACGCTGAACGGGGGACAAAACACCTCATTCCTGTGCACAGCGCAGTCCTGTTGGTGCCAGTGCAGCCAGGACCACCCTCCACTCCTTCCTTTTGGAGGTTTCACTAACCCGGCGCTCAGGCCTTGGCCAGGAAATGTTTATTGACTTTCGGCTTCGCCCGACGCGCACGGGGAAGTAAAAATGCTGACGCGTCAGGCTCGTGCCTCGCAGACGGCGTGAGACGGAACCGTGCCGAAGCCCGCGGAGAGACACGGGTTCCCTCAGGAGCGGCCTTGTGCTTCGGCTCCGTTCGGCAACCTTAGTCTAAGGCCTCGGTCGCGGTTCTCCTCACGCAGGCGCGCGGAGGGTTAACATTCAACACTCTGCCATCAATAGATGAGGTGTCAGGAAAATCACTGCTTTATGTTAACCATTCCTTCACTGCCAAAAGATTGTTTTCACTTATTGGTAAAAATTAAACTAACAAATTAACAGTTACCGGTGACCGGACTTATTTCCAAGGGCAGTGGGTGCACAGCTCGACTAAAATGTTTTTATTAGTTAGGGAAAAAGGACTGCAGAGTTTTTGTAATGTAACTACGTTTTTTTTTTTATTTAGAAAAAAAAATTATCCGTGCGAAATTGCACTTTTTGGCCGTGCGAAAGGTTACGGAAATAATTCTGACATTTGATATGATCACGTTTCTCTTTTGTAACGTGCTAAAAAAACAGAGCCCGCGTCAGAAATGAGGAAAACTCACTTTTCACAAGTCAAGCTGTTTACACACGTAGATATTGTTTAAATTCAGACGTTCGGTCGTGAACACGATTGCTTTTGAAAGAATTAAGAGAAATAATATTCCAGGGCACTGGAATTCAGTACAGCTCAGCCACTCTTGGGGGCCCCAAAAAATAGTCCCCACACCTTCACACCTTCAGGCAGCTGTGCTGACGCACAGGATTTGTGGTGTTTGGCCGCGTTTAGCTTCTCCACCTTTTGCCACAGCAACTGAGGTTTATAAGACGAGGCCGCGTTCTCCCAGTGTCCGTTTGCCTGGTTTCTGCGGCGATGTGGAGCGGGGAGTGGCGGCGAGGCCAGGACCCCTGCGGCTCTAGTACACACACGCGGAGAAGCCCTGCCGGACACCGCTGCTGCCCCCAGTACTGGTCTACCTGCTGCTGACACCCGTCCCACATCTCTCTTCCTACCCACAAAACAAGGTATCTTCCAGAAGGCTGTTTATTTGTTTCTTTATTTTTATTTCTTAGTTTGCTGTGTAAATACAGGGGGGCACTTTCTGACCCACGCGCACACACGCACAGAGTAGCTAGACTTTGCGATGGGGGGGGACAGGTCATTTTTACCAGGGCAATTCACGATCAAAGGTGCGACGGCAGGAAGTGGGATTTAAACCTGGGAGGGCAAAGGTCGCAGCTCTAACCTCAGCACCACCTGCTGCTCCAGGTGGCCTCCCGCGTAAAATGCTCTGAATCCCCGTGTAATACAGACAAGGGTAAAGTGGGACCTGTTGTGCAGTAAACGTTGTAAAAGCGCGTGAGGGGTGTAAAACTGTCCGCTGTGTGAAAGAGTTCTGGGTGCCGCTTTTTACAGGGAACCGACGTTTAAAGGAGGTTATTCTTGCAGAGACTGATTTATTTGTTAGAATGAAAAAGTGGGGAGCGGCGGCCGGGGTGCGAAGCTGTTATTTCTCCGCGTGTCTCTTGCATGTTAAACAGGCTCTGCTGGGGGTCCGCAAAGGGGAGTGGGGGGGGGGGGCGGTAAACAGCCCGCGCGACACTAAACGCTAATTTCCTGCGAGTTCAACTGTGGCTGAACGCAAATAGTGGAAGAAACACGAGAAACGACAAAAGCCGAAATTCCTACATGGTCGAAATGGTGGAAAGCGCACTTTCCCTCGGCTGAGTTCGGCAAAATACATCATGTCACTAATACGCAACAAATCTGCAAACAAAAAACAAACAAAACTCAAAACAACGTTCTTGATGATCAAATCACGTTTATCCAGAATAAAAGAGAGTTTAAAAATGAAGAGATTTTTTTTTTTTTTACCTTCGGCGAAGCGATTCACTGTCACCCCCGTCATGTCCCCGGTTTCTTTCTCAGTCTTCATTTCTTCTCGGACTTGTTACGTTTCTTGGAGGGAAAAAAAAGGCAGTAAAACAGCGAGATATTCGCTGGATGCACGAGGACGTGTCACCAAGGTGTCACTGCCAGCGGACCGAGATGTTTTTCCCTTTTTTTATAACATTGTTCTCACAGCCAGTCCCGCCCAAGTTTGTCACCTTCCAGTTTTTTTTGAAGGGGACCCGGGGACCCGCACTCGCCGACTTTGGCTGCGTTTTTCATTCTGCGTTTGCTGAGGTAGGAATAAACTGGATTTTGTGTTTCATAGCGGTCACACATTTTAATGTTAAAAAACTGGCTTTTGTAATAATTTAACCGCCAATGTGTAACTAAAACGGCAGAACTCGTATGTTTGTGGTGCTCTGGCTTAACGCCCGGTTTACCTGTTATTTCCCCCGTTTAACCTTATTTAAAGTTTATAACGCTGTATAAATTCGGTCTCTGTCGAATATATAACCGCAAACCCCCCTCCCCACCCCAAGGCTCTCGTGCAGTGACCCAGAAGGAAAACGCATCCGAAGTGGAAGCTGCCAAACGTGTTTTAGAGACTATTTTTTCAGCCGAACGGTACATGACAGCGGTGACGATGCCCGGGCCGAACAGCAGAGGGCGCCCTCACCTGGGCAGAAGCGGCGCTTTGCGGCTCCTTGTTTGTTTGCCTGTGTTCGCGGGGGGTCTTGTGACCGCCCCACTGCTGACCAGTACCACTTCTTTGTGCCGGTTTTGTTAATACAAGCAAAACTCCGCACCTGGTTTCCCCTTCCTGTTCACCACATGGCAAAATTTCAAACTATGTTCTACAACATACAAATCCAGTGTTTTCAACTGAGCTCTTTTGACTGGTGTAAACTTTTAGAATTAAGTGTTTTTTGTTGTGAAGTTAACAAGTAAAACTGATACCCTTTCGTGCTGTTTTCTGAAAGGCAGATGAAGTTCACCCTCACCGGGTCAAAGGGGGTCACCATGAAGCGTGAAGGTCCTCAAGAAACCTTGTTGTGAGTCCACAACCTGTAAAGCTGGGTCTGAAATTACATCAAGTTTTATCCTGACTGATACGACCTGCCATTTGTTACTGTGCTGGACCTGAAGGACCGTTTCCAGGCAGCGATGGACGACCGACATGGGGCCATCTCATCGCTTGTACTTGAGTTTCGGCTCACCTGGTCGCGCAGAACTGCAGGTGTGTGATGCGCTGCTGAGGAAAACCTGATTTTAACAACCTGTGGCCACAGAAATATTTGAGGGATATGTTATTATGGTCTTCTGTGTGTTCACTGAGGGAGCATCAGGACAAGAGATGGGAATCAGGAACCTGGCAAGAACCAGGGAAAGGTGAAGGACCTTGCAAGCCATGGGAATTTTGGAGATGAGAACTAGGCAAAACAAGGTAACCAGGGAACCGGCGAAAGACCAAGGACTTCTCAAGCTTTAAGAGCAGGACTTCACGTTCACGGAAGCGTCAAGCCAGAGCAATGAGGAGTCAGCACTGAAACGCTGGCTTGGAAAGTAACCAGGTCTCTCTTCTCTTGGAGGACTTGCCTGCCCATGGCACCTCACAGGGGGTGTCCAGGAAGCACATTCCAGAAGCAGTTACAGCTCTCCATTCACCAACAGCCCTCATAACAACCGGTCGACTTAGCAATAACTACACGACGCACCGCAGCACAGCTCGCCAAGCAGGATGTCCACAGGAGCAGACAGATTTGAAACCGCGAACACTGGAAATGTAGGAAAACAAATGTTTACAGATCATTCCAGTGCTCATGCAGAGCTGGGAAGCGACAGTACGAAGCTGCAGGGAAAATCTTTGAATTTCCGCGCAAAAGAATCGAATGTTTTCACGTGGGGGGCTGAGCGGAGCATCGAACAGACGTTACAGACGCGGCTATAACAGCTATAAACGGAGGTACGGCAAAACCTATAAAAGCTATAAAGTAACCCAGCTGTCAACTGAGAGGAGAAAAAAAACAAAAACTCCCAACCCCAATGACGGGGAGAGAAATGGGAGGGAGGAAAATTAAAACCCCTGCTCAGCTATCTGGTCCGGTTTACCCATTAACCTTCCACTTTGCGGGTCCCTCGTGAGAAGGGGAAGCCAGCATGACCCAAGCTCACCCCCTGCGGTGTGTATCTGTGTGCATATGAACCTGTGATCTCTCTAACATCCCAAACCTCCGCCCCCAGGGAGGTTCTCCTATATGAGCCCCCACCGCTCACAAGACCGTCCACCTCCCTCCACCTCATTTGGCTTCCTACATCTCGCCCTCTCAGGGTTAGTGGAAACTAGTGGCGTTGGCGCCTATCAGCTGCTTTGAAGTATTTTTAGGCCTGTCACCTCGGCGTGTGGGCAGAGCACAGCGCCAGCCCAGGGGTGCCGTGTAGAGGTTTCTAAAGGGTACGCGAGGTGAACGTTGCTCTCAGCCCTGGAGGTGCTCTGACAGGGACGGGGAAGGAGAACACCGTCCAGCCGTGCTGGCGGCAGAAGCCTCGGACGAACGCGCCCTGGATGAGTAACGTGCCGAAGGTCTGAGGAAGGTATTAGAAGTGGAATCGCTTTGAGAAGATCGCTGGTCTCAATCACACTCGAGTGCAACAAGGTCAAATTTACCTGCGTTGCTGAATGCACCTCCAGCCTTCTGCATGACTGGACGACCGATACGGATTTCCTCTGCGTCTGCGGTCAGTTTCATTTCTACCACTGATTTTGTCTTCATTTTGAGGGCTGTCGACTGTATATAGGTGCATGTTTCACTATCCTGCGCAGTGCAGGTAAATATTCAGGACTGGCAGTTTCTTCTGATCAAGCGCTTAAGGATATCGGATGGAAGAAGCTGTGGTCAGTTCTGTCTAGTGAACCAGCGCCGCCTGTTTTTCTACACCGGTCCTGGACAGGCGTGTTCCAGTGTGTGCGCTTTGTCACGCACTGCGGGGAAATGAACAGCCGTGTGTGAAATGAGAGTCAGGCTTTCGGTTCTTACCAGCCGAGTCCGGCGGGGGTGTCTGGATCGGACCACGGGAGGGTAAATAGTTATGACGCGCTATATAATCATCAGACTGTGTTCCCCTCGGCGGTGCGTTTAGTACATGAGTGTGGTTAGTGTTGTCGGACAGGCGGACGCCGCAGAGAGCGATGCACCAGTCATAGTCCCTTATGGTAGAGATGTGTGTGTGAGAGGTGTCATTTATTACCCCTGCGTCTCCAGTTCAGGTCCTGCATCCAGCACCCCTCATCCCAGGTGCATGCGAGTGTGTGTGTGTGTGTGTGTGTGTGTGTGTGTGTGTCAGAGGCCCAACCCAGTTCTCACTCTACCCTGCTGCCCCTCCCTGGTTTCTTCAAAAGGCCAACGTATGTAAACCGAAACAAATCAGAACTCAGCACCAGATTTTGTTTGTTCTCTGCGAACACGGGGCTGTCGGCTGCATTCGACGAGGCAAACAGCCGAGCCGTTTCACACGCTTCGACACCAAACTTACATTTTCTCGTGCTCAACGTGTCATCTCCATCATCATCCTCATCATCATCATCAGTTTTGTCATGACCTCGAAGGTCAGGGTGACATCAGCCAAGATTTTCTCACAGTGCTCCTTGTGATCCAGGGCTGCTCTCCGGGATCCACTCCTGGATGATCATTTCCCATCTCTTCCTTGGTCTGCCTCCCTTTCTTCTTTCCGGCACGGTACCTTACGGAAATTCTCTTTGCAAGATCAGTCAGCCTCGTAATACGACCGTAACACCTCGGCTTCGTTGTCTCGGCTGTAACTTAGGGGGTCTTCAAAAAGTCCAGCGGGTGATTGATTGTGTTGCTCACGTCTTGGTCCCTGTATGAGGTTCAGGACCCTCCTCTTACACCAAGACCAGAATATAACTTTAAGCTCACACGTGTATATTTCCATAAGCTTAGCAATGGAGCAGAGAAACACACTTAGTTATCTTCTCTGCCTCGATCGACACTTTTGAGTTGTTGTTGTTCCGTTAAATGTAGCCACTGCATTTGTCAATATGCACCTTATTACTGGTGGGCTTTAAACAATCCTTCGTGTTTTCTGCACGATCGAAACCTTAGGTTAACCTTAGTGTGCCGGGCTTGTCGGTCACTAATAAGTCGTATGTTCATTTTCTCTGCAGTCATCTGATCTGAAGGGCAATTTTCAAGCATCGCTAAAAAAAATGACAATGGAGGTTCTTACCCCGAAGAGGCAGGAGCCCCCCCATTCTCATACCAATATTGGTGACTGCTGCCTCAATAATAAGAATGAAGAGGACGCCGATCCTCAAAGTGAGCAGCGGAACCAAGAAGCCGAGTCGACCTCCGAGCCAGGTGACCGGGATGAAAAGGGAGCACAGGTACATAACCTGAACAAGGACATCTCGAGAGGGTCCTCGGAGTCTGGCGAGGTGTTGGCAGTCTATCAGCAGTGGCACCTCAAGGTCCTGGAGAGAAGCAGCGCTAAGAGCAGTTCTCCCTTCTCAGTGGGTCCAGGTGACATGGTATTCAAGGGGTCAGTGTTTGAAAAGTGGGCTCGAGAAGAAAAGGACATCGCGAGACCTTCAAAAAAGCATCAGTGGTCAGGGCAGAGTGCCACAGACAGAGTAACAGCAGTGAAGAAGACCACAGTCACACGCAAAGAGGAGATCACTCTTCCACAGCTTGAGGCAAAACTCGACCCCCTTGCTGTCTGCGCTCATGATGCCCCCAGCGCGTGTGGCCTCAAGAGGAAACTCCACAAGGACTTCTTCCCGAGCGCTGAAGTTTTCCGTACCGTCGACAACCTTACCATCAATACAGGCAAAGAAGTTAGTTGAGAAAGGAAAGAAAACAGATCTGTTGTGCAAAAAGATAATTGTACGTTACAGAAGCTCACCTTACATACAGTTTGGGCTACCGCTTTCTACTGTGTCTGTGTGTTTGCAGCTGAGGGCTCAGAGGATCTTCTCTGTGGAGTCTATCGTGAAGGCCATCACCCGGAGATCGTGGAGTGACCTGGAGAAACTACGCGCTATCTGGGTGTGGCTGTGCCACAACATTGGTTAGTTACACACTCTTTTCTCTCAGCCTAAAACGTCCTCGCTGTTTGTAGTCAGATGCTGATCCAACTCCGTTTGCCTCGGGTCCAGAGTATGACCTGAGCGGCTACCTGGGCCTGTCGGAGAAGCTCTGCTCTGCGAAACAGGTCATCGAACAAGGTCGTGGCATTTGCTGCGGATACTCCGACATTTGTCTGGAAATGTGCAGGTGAGGCAGCCGCAACCTTCCCACCATGCAGCAGAAATGAGGGGCGTTCGGGGGTCAGAGCGATGCCTGGCCTCTCTCACCATTCATCTACACGCTCTGTTACGTTTATGGTCGACCCCTGACTTGACTGAAAACGGTGTGTCAGTAGATGCAAACACAGCACTGCTGGAGCACAGCTATTCTGCACACACTGTGGGCCAGGAGACCCATTTATAAAATGTTATTATGCCTGCATTTGATCTTTGTACAGATTTGAGGTGATGCACAATTCTAAGCCAATCCTGGTTCTCAATAGGGTAAGCAGCCACTGGCACTTGGACCCCCAGAGGTTCATCTTTCTCACCATCTCTCTGGTTGGGAACTTTTTGTTTTCCTCTCCTCAGCTGCCAGCTGTCTTACTCTATAGCAACTGCTCCAGCTGTCTGCTGTGACTGATTCTTGTTCGGAGGTGGCTGTCTGTGTCTCTGTGAGAGCAGCAAACCGTATTCAGTTTATAAAGCCTGAAACCACCACTTTGCAGGCTGTATGTTCACTGTGATATGACTTCTGCACCGTTGGGCTTATTAATGGGAGATCATAGCAGGGTGGGACTGAATATTCCAACACCGGATGAAATCTCAGCAAATAAATACAACCCCACAACTGGGTTTTGCACCTTTTGTAGCGTACTGTGTCATTACTTCCCATCTAACTGTGGATGTGTTAACAGGGAGGTTGGGATTGAGTGCCAGGAGGTGTCGGGTCACGGCAAAGGTATCGGGTACCAGCTCGGCCAGAGCTACAGGAACATCAAGTCCAATCATATGTGGAACGCAGTCCAGCTGGATGGACACTGGTACCTTCTGGATGCCTGCTGGGGAGCTGGGAAGGTGGACATGGACAGTAAAACTTTCGTCAAGCGGTAAGGATGGAGATGGACAAGACTCAAGAACGAGAAAAATGCTCTTTAGGTACCTACTGCCAAAAAACATACTGTATTATTCTAACAGTCAAGTCTGCTTCAGACCTACAGTTACCAGTCATGAGGAGCACTCACAACCATAGTTGTGTTTTACACGCAACATATAAACAGCCGTGTGACGATGTAAAATAGTATTATTATTATTATTTACTGTGTTATTTTTGCGCATGTACTAGTTCTCAGAAGTGTGTCGTGTTTGCCATTTCTTTTCAAAACATTCTGTTACGCAGTGACGTTCATTGGCCACGTTTGGGAGTTTGTGTAAACGTTCATAGGAGCATCATCTGCTGGCCTCCATAAAAACGACGAACGTTTAACCGGAACATTTGATCCCCGAAACTGAATTAACTTATCAGGTCTCCACTTATCCAAAGTTGTGTTAACTCCACTGAGGTGAAAAGGACCAAAATGGAACCGCGGAGACAGTATCCACTTAACTGGACCCGGGTATATCGCAGTTGTGAATGAGTGTGGCGCCGCTCGACGTGCACAGCGAGTACCTGCTTTAAAAAAACAGTCCGAGGGGTGTGTTTACAACTTGAACAGTACAGTTGCTGTGAACCCCCAGCTGAGTAGTGCAGCTGGTGGTGGAGTTATTGCATCTCTGTGAGATTTTTTATAAGTTGCAACAACCCTTTTAATGCCAGAGGTGTTTATTTAAATAGCAAAATTAATGGAAAGAAGAGTTAGATACTGTATACAGTATTTACAAATACACAGAGGGGTCAGCGTACCCCCTGAGTTTACTGAACCATTCTTGTGAGCAGCGCTGCTGCTTTACAGCTCCTGGGCTGGTTGGGCTTGAGTTCAAATCCTCCTCGGTCTGTGTGGGGTCTGCATGCTTCCTCTGAGTCTGCATGGGTTTCCTCCCACAGTCCAAATATGCAGTTCAGGTCAATTGGTCACTGTGTGTTACCCACAATGTGTCCGGACACCTTGTGATGGACCGGTGTCCCATCCAGGGGCAGTTTCCCAGCCTCATGCCCTCTGCTTCTGAGATGGTGGATGTCTGAATTGAATTGCTTTTTTTTCCCTCCAAAGCTTCATAGTTTTCTCCATTTATGAAGCTCGATTTGAATGAGTACTTTCATGTGAAGTGTTTCTGTCAAACAGCTACTCTCACATGCCAGACCTGGTCTAAACAACAAGGAAATCTGAAGATCGGAAGCCTTGGCGTCCAGTTGAAACGGGTTCCGTGTGTTCTCCAGGTATGATGACTTCTACTTCCTGACAGATCCTGAGGACTTCATTGACTCCCACTATCCTGACGATCCAAGGTGGCAGCTCTTGGAGGGTCCGATTACCCTGGAAGAGTTTGAAACGCGAGCTTTCAAGACATCAGATTTCTTCCATTTGGGACTTCAGCTCCAGCATCCAAAACATTTCCTTCTGGTTACAGGTCAATTTTTTTGCTCTACATGCATTCATTGTGAAATGTGAACAGACGCATTTACCTTCGCTATCTGTGGGGGTCCGACAGAGCTGCGCCAAAGGCAGGCGCTGAAAGCTCAGGCTCGGGAGGAGTTTGTAGAAAGACTATTAGGCCTTAAAGTTGTCAATCCGTTCAGTGTTGTTAGGAATGATCCTCCCCGGGCTGCGCTGAGCGGCAGTGAGGAAGCGCTGACCACTCTTGGAGTGATTACTGAGTGTAGGAAGGGAGACTTTTAGGGATTCAACTCAACCTGGTGGACATGCTTTCCTACCGGGAGGCAGAGTTTGACATCTCTGTGGAACTAAGGTCCATCATTGTTTCATGAAATTACTACTGTGTTGTGATGCCCCCGTAGTAAGACTCATCTCGAGGTGTTAAAAGCACCAGACAATGCAGGGGTAGCATGGCTTACACACCTTTTCAGGTACTGTTAATGTTCCAGCTACACACTCTTGAACATCCCCAGCAAAACAAACAAAGGAGCAATTTCGGGGGACTGCACCAATCTGGGGTGTTGAAGTGGGACTGCAGTCATCGGTCAAAGCTCTCGGTTTACATCTCCACCCTCATCTCACGAGTTTTGGGTAATGACTGAAATACCGAAAGCTTGTTTACATCAGTCGAAAATCAGTTTCTCTGCAGGATCACTGAGCTCAGTCTCCGTCTTAGAACCTTGGAGTAGAGTCATGTCTCCTTCAGTGCAGTTGGGTGAGGTAGTTCAAGGATGTCGTGAGAATGTTTTCCGACTGGCTCTCACCGGAGTTATATCAGGTATGTCCCACTTGACAGAGACCCAGATGCACACTCAGAGCATTTTCTAGGTGTTACATCTCTCAGCTGGCCAGGGAACACCCAGGGACACCCTGAGAAGAGCTGGAGACTGTGGCTGGGTAAAGGAAGGTTTGAGACTCCTTACTCAGCCTTCCGCTACAGCTCTGTCCACAACAAGCAGACAGAAATCGGTTGAATCTGGCTGCTGCTTCTGCAGCCCGGGGTACAATGCTCTCTGAATGTGAGGATATGGTCACTCCTGTACAGTCCTTCCATGCTGAGTACAATATGAACGATCATGTTAAAAATTGCACTTTTTACAATGTTTTACACTGTTTATTGTTTTTCACAGAAGGAGGAGAGGCTGTGCTGTCTCTTTCGTCCTCCTCCCCAGCAGAGTTCACCTATGAAATCTCTCAGAAGGGTGACGGGGAATTCAAAAGCGTGAGCAGTTCCTTCGGTCTGCTGACAGTATCTCGGCTGGGCATGCAGCTGCGGTTGCTGCCTCCTGCACGTGGCACGTACAACATTATGGTGTTTGCCCGTCCTGCCGGCTCTACCGGCTCGTTTTGCTGGGTCTGCTCCTTCCTGCTGGAATGCCCCGAGCCCAAGGTCTCAGAAGAACGTCCAGAGAATCCATTTGTTTACTGGGGCCTGCAGCCCAATGCTAGCAGCCTGGGCCTGGAGTACTGCAACCACGGAGCAGAGCCAGTACTGGTGGAGAACGGGTCACTGGAGCTACAGCTGAAGACCAGCCGACCACTCATGATGGTTTGTGAGCTTAGCCACAAAGAACTTGAGCCGACTCTATCCAGGCGTTGCATAGCCAACCAAATTGAGTCACATCGACTCACCTGCCACGTCCTCTGCCCGTGCCGCGGCTTCTATCGTCTCTCGGTGTTCGTCACGGACTACGACCGATCCGACAAAAGCTTCCAGAACGCTGGAAACTTTCTCCTGCTCTGCCAGAGGGATCCTGTCAACCTCAACCAGCTCTTTCCCGCGAACCTCAGTCCCGCGTGTGGTCCAGGCATTAGGACGGCCAGGGCAGGGCTCTCCAAATTCAGCCACACCGGCGGAATTATCAACATGCCGGAGGGCAAGTGTAACATCACCTTCCATAATTCTAAAGACTTCGACCTGTATGCTGTCCTGGACAAGGAGCCACACAAAATAGCAGATTACCCCCCTGAGCGACATGTCCTCCTTACCTACGTCGACTCTAAAGTGACGCTCAGTATTACATTGCCTGAGTCTGGCGTCTACAGATTAGGACTCTATGGCAAGACCACACCTGGCCAGGAATTCAGTCTGCTGTGCGACTTTGTCCTGCTCAGCTCTTCAAAAAGCAACTGGCCACCTTTTCCTTGCTTCTACATGGGCTGGCTGAGGGGCTGCGTGCTGTTTGAGCCTCGCAGCGGCCTGCTGCAACCCCGGTCCCGTGTCCGTTTCCGTGTACGTGTCCCTGGGGCCGGCAGGGTGGTCGTGGTGGGGGAGGGACAGACCGACCTGCAACTGAACAGAAACCAGGTGTGGGAGGGTGAAGTCTTCACTGGCGCCTCTGGTTCCCAGTTGAGAGTGGTCAGCAGTACAGACAGGGAGGCCACTCAAATGGTGGTCATGATGTCCTTTGACGTTCTCAGCCAGGAGTGAACTGTCTGAAGCTGCGGGCTTTAGATGTAGCAAGAGTGCAATCGCGTGGGTCAAAAAATCATTTTTTTGAATGTAGAAAAACGGTTTTAAAAGCCTGAGTTTAGATGCAACTTTTCTGCTCTCACAAGACTTTACTTGTACAAACTGTCTCCGTAACATAGCACCCGCCTTGGAAGTCATTCGTTTTTACCGTGACTTTTTCTGCCATGTACCGCGCTACCTTGTCTCTCTGCCGGTATGCTGTTAGCATTGCAAAAAAAGCAGTTTCGTTAGCAAGAATTTTAATTCAAAATTGGAAGTTACTAGAACAAAGTATGTGTGGTAAGGTGAAGCCTGGCCCTGCCTACGTCACGATTCAATTCAATTCTATTCAATTTATTTGTACAGAGGCTTCTTCTCACACAGCGACTCGGAGCCGAACGGCAGATCGGGATCATGGAACAGACAACGGCTGTGTAGTGAAGCTATAGATGGAGGTTAGATGTTAAGGAGAACAACTAGACGGGGTATCGGTGCAATACGGTAAACCTGCCAGCAACTGAGGAGAAGAAAACAAAAAACTCCGAACCGGGAGGCGAGGGAGGGAAATAAACCTCTGCTGGCGAATGCCCCCCTGCTGGGCTCCTACACGTGGAAAATCGTGGCAGTAAGCAGCTAACAAAGGTTTTACTGCTGAGGACAACACCGTGTGGGACAGAGAAGCCGAATCCAGCGACAATATTGGCAGCTGTACCTGACAGCAGCCCGTTGACGGAATAATGAACCGGCTGGTTGACTAGTAAAAAAGTGACATAAAGAATAGATGTTAAAGAAGCCAGAGCCAGCCAGCGAGTGTGGAGAAAAGGGAAGTTCAGTTGAGGGTTCTGGGATTGTACCTGCACGAACAAGACTGGTTTCCCTCTGACGTCTTTTAGTTGTTTTCTTTATACCGTTAAATAAAATATGGTAAGGACCGGCGCGGTGAGGTTAAATGTGTGCTTTCTATTTACTGTCCACCTCATGTCCACCTCTAAAAGCATCATTTTGCCTTTTCAACAATATGCATCAAATGTGTGTTAATGTCGGTTCACGAGTCACTATAAAAGTTGACACTGTTGAAAACACAAGGTTTTTTTTTTTAATATTTCTTCTTTATTCATCCCAAGTATCTTTAAAAGCTGACAAAATCTGAGATTTCCCCAACAAAAAGATGGAAAGCTGAACAGACCTGCGTGTTTCTTCAATAGTTTTATTCTTATCGGACCTTCAGGAAACTTGTGTTGACAGCGATTTAACCGTTTATTTGGTTATTAACTGTTGCAACGAAACTGCTAATTCTCAAAAGTCTGTCGACACCCGCACGCCGCGAACCTGAGCCGCAAGCCGAATTTACTTCAAGTCACGGCTTCTGGTGCAGACAAACGCACCATCTTCAGCCTGGAACCAAAAGCAAAAGTTCTCCAACGGTAGAAGAATAAAATTCCTCTCGATCCCTCGTGTCCAGACAGCATCTTCGCTGCTGTACAATTCAGGATTCCAGCACTCATCTTGTTGATGGGGGGTCACCTCACACACAGCATTCTGTGTTTGCTTGGAAAACATGACGCGTTTAAAAAAAAAAACAGACAGTTTTAAGTTCACTGGTTAAATTATGATCTACACAGCAGTACAAAACTAAATAATTAACAATATCAATATATATTATAGTGACTCAGTTTCTTTTCGGTTACAACGTGATTATAAAAACGTCGGTCATAGGAAAAAAACATTTCATCTCGCTACACGTCGGTGCAAATATAGCTTTTAGTCAAATTCTGCAGTTTAAACAAGCAAAAGAAAATGTTTTGCTTATTTATTACGCAAAGTGAGGCACATTTCAAGTCAGAATTATAATATATCCTAATAATATAATATCCTAAATCAATTCCCTCGTCTTTCCTTCAACCAGACTGGGACGAATCTGAGTTCAGCTCTGAGGTAACTTCTTTTCGGAACAATAGTTATTTTACTTTTATGCATTTTTTTCTTTTCACAGCTTGCGAATCCTCCCACGAATGATATTTTAGTGCTCTTCCCTTAAATAAATAAAAAAAAAACACATCTGTCCGTGCATATTTGCACCGAATGGCTTCGTGGAATTCACTTTACTCCTTTCAGTTAGGCCTGTTCCCGAACGGTGTGACAAAAGGTACGTGTCTCTTGCACGGCAGTTAGGAAGGAAATGAAGGGGACGTGGGGGGGGGCAGCGAGTCCTTCCTTTAGTGTTTGACAGTTTGAACTTAAGGCACCGCTGGGTTATATAACCCAGCAGGTGCTCCTCAGCATTCATGTCAATCTGGCAGCAAATAGTGGGTTGAGTGTCATCTATCTGCCTGGCCTGAGATGTGGTGTTCAGCTCATCTTTCTCTTCGCTGCAAAATTTAGCCCGGCCAGGTCCACCCTGGGTGGACAGAAGCCTTGAAAACAGCGAGAAAGGGAGCATCTTGTGATTCCGGTCCTAACAGCAGCTTTGATCTTTCCGGAATTATTTGCGACTAAAGGGTGTGGGGATTCAGTCCAGGAACAAGGCTCTCCTTCTGCAAATTCATTTCATCCAATCCACCCACAGCCACGACTAGGTACCAACATAAAATAAAATTCTAGATTCTTACTCAAAAGTGCAAGCGTTCCCAGTTTCCCGTCTTTGAAAGTGATCAAAAAATAGAAAGGGAGCAATTCCAGATTCGGACGCCTTTCGGTCGGGAAAATTATTTTTCTCCCCTTTTTTGTTGCAAAAATGAAATCCCTTTTGACTCAGAACTTTGTTTTTGTCCTATAACTTCAGTGAGGAAACCTGCGGCCTCCACATTACAAACACACACGGCACTAGAGTATGTCAGCGTGGCACGGGGGGTGGGGGTGGCTGGCACAGCAGGGGGCAGCGCTCCAGCATCCTGTGGGGACCGCGAGCCCCGACCAAACACGATCCATCAGGCTCCCTTTCAGCCGTGACTTCGGGAGGTGCTGGGGAGAGACTTTGGATTCAACACCATTCCTCTCCCCGTCTTTCTGGTCCAGCCATGGTAACACTATGCAAGCTGGTCCGCTGGGTGCCAGGAATGTCCCGGCAGCGACCGGGCCCCATTGTTTTTGGTCAGTTTGATTGGTTTCCATTTGGAGCGGAGCTGGAGGGATCTCTGCTCTGCCGCTGCCCACATGCTCTAGTAGAATAACTTGCTAAAGAACAACTTGCTAAGACTCCTTTCACCGAGACTGAGCAAAGAGGACCCTCTGCCCTCATTCCCCTACAGGAAAAGCGAGCAGAACGCATCCCGAAAAAGGCACTGGAGGACAAACCCTAAAGACACGTTTCCACTCTCTACAGCCGTCTTTAAAGTTTCGCCTTTCTTCTTTTTTTTCTGTCCTTTCAACCAATTCTGAGTTGTCCCACAAATGTAGGTTCAGTTCTTCCCACATTTCAGAAAACACAGTTTTTAGTCCCAGCCTGCGAAACGCTACTGCATACAAATCTACGCAGACATCTGACTGATAGATGCTGAGTGTTAGGAGTTTCCAAGTCCTGTTTGCACACTTAGCTCTGTGTATGGAAACAGCGTTTTTACATACAACTCGGACCCTTGAACAGCCATAATGCATTACGACCTAATACATTACAGTTAAAAGTGAAACAGTGTAAAATACTGTAAAATTGTACCGTGTCAGGTTATACGATACGATTTCCATGCTGTATCTCTAAACATTAAGGTGAACATGAAAGCTAATCTCATGCAGTCAATACAAAATCTGTATGAGAAGCTGTTCAGTCTCTATAGAGCACATGGAAAATAACTTAGTAGGAAGCAGCAGCGTGAAGCCTATTTCTCAACAAACATGCCTCATGGAGACCATATAAATTCCAAGCCTAAATGTAAGGAATTACGCAGCTTACAAAATTTCTAGCGACTTTGCGGGGGTTACAAAGCCTTCTTTAATCGTCCAGGAGACGACCCGACCGCCCCACATCAGCACGGCACGGGCGGAGCGGACGGACAAACCGGGCCGCCGACACATTCCAGTCGTCAACCCGTTGGGGTTAAACGTACGTGAATTTCGTCTGCTGCCGAGTTGCACTTGGCACGATAAAAGTAACCAGAGCCTCGGGCATCTCCGTGTAGCATCTCCTGTAGGCATGTTTCTTGGCCAACGTGAGCGAAAGCGTGACCACGTTAAAGCAAATGGCTTGACCAGGTAACCAGCAGAGGAAGATGAGGCCAACAGCCTTTCCACACATACGTTCCATCTTTGGTCCTCATAAAACAGGCGAGAAGAATAAAACTTTTTTTTCCTCATCCAAGAGTAAATTCATCTATCCGATGAAAGCATATTAGTGCTATTTTGGCTCCAAGGTCGAATTTTTCTCACCCGCGAGGTGAGTATGAAATAGCGTCCTCTGAGTACAGATTACCGCCTTATGTGGAAAGCCTGTCGACCGCCCTCCTGCATTTTGGCGATGCTGGATAAGCTATGTAGACAAGCACAAGTCATGCATAGGAGTGGAAGTCAAATCTGATGGTGCTGCAGCTGAACCATGTTGTCTGAGAACAACTTGGCGGAGACGTGGTTCAGGCGTTTCAGCAGAACTTTAAAAAATCAACACCCTTCACCCTTGACTACAGCTTTGATACCTGATCCGACCCAAACCATCCCATTTGGACCCATAACTAACCCAGGACCTGGAATTACAACGTGCTGCTCTGCAGAACCGGAGTAGCTGCACGCTCTCGTGACAACTTTATTGCTGTGACTAAATGAATATTTTGTTTTCGGAAGATGAAATTGTTTCTAGTCTTAGGTTCCTGGGAGAACCGGAGATGGAGATCAAGCGCCAGGCGCTACTTTCCCTGCCGTTCGGCAATCGTAGCTTAGCTCTCAGCCTCCGTGCGAGAACCTGTTCCTGTGGGGAAGTAGCGAACACTGACGTGGGGGTCCCATATTTTCGATATTTTCACCAAATGGAATTTTGCCATTTTCCACAGTTTATGTGGATAATAACGGAGATGAACAGACCAGTGTTTAATGGTGTGTCGCAGCAGTTTTGGCACCACCCTCCACCCCACCCCACCCACCCTGAGTTCCCCTCAGAAGTTCACGGAGACAAAGTTCACAGACCAGTGGTCTCTACGGATCAAACAGATCCCACTGACCCTGCCCTTCCAGCTCCTTGTTGAACATCTCGATTTCCTCGTTGGCCTTCTCCACATACTGGTCAATGAACTGTTCCATCACTGCATGAGCTTCATGTAAGGAAGAACCACTGAATTATCCACTGAAACATTTCATTTTGTTGGGCTGTTTGGGGTTAGTTGTGGATATGATTGAAAGGATACATGGATGAAAGGTCATTTTTTCGCCAAAGAAGTTCACAAACTGGTTGCCGTTGTAGAAGTAGCCCGACGGCAGAGGATCCAGGTGGTGCTCCACCTTAAAGTGAAGCACAGTTACTCATCTGGGTGAACTTTGTCGAGAGTAAACGCAACGTACATGCATTCGGAAACATTTTCCTCACTTCTCTCCACAGCGTATAAGAGTGTCTGTTTTTTGTCTTTTGCATGGCCAGGCTTTCCGTGACTCACATGGATCATTTTGATCTCCTGCAGGGTCAAAGTCTTCTTTGTTTTCAAGGCTTTTTTTGCAGGTTTCTGAGACCAGGGAAGACAAAATGTGACTCGTATTTAACAAGGTATGAAACGATTCATAAAACTGAATCAGAACGGTTCCATTGAGAGGCATCTAAGCTATATTTTGCTTCTTCCCACAGCTAAGATCTTTACGGATCTTAATTCATCATTTAGCTTTAAGCTGAAGTTTGTACCAATAACCTTGTTAACTGTCGTCCTCGAACTGAAATTTCGCGGCGGATATGACATTGGTTGAGTTTACTGGGTCGCAAACCAATAAAGACTGACTTTGGCACCGTACCGGCTGGGTGCAGTGGCGCAGCCAGGTCTTGAGGCCCTCCTGAGTGAGGCCCACACCTTCAAACTGTAGGAGGTAGCTTCCAGCAGGAGGGCTGGATCCCTCCAATGCTGGAACCAAGCTCAAGGTTCCACTGAGTGTGCTGAAGCCCACATCCATCAGCATATCCAAGTCTGGAGGCGAACAAGGCGACACGCTTTCTCGTTGTGCGTTTATGCGAAAACAAACACTGTGTCATGTCGCTAAAGTCTGGTCATTAACACTCGCAAATAAGTGGACTCGAAAAACGGTTTGTTTACCGGAGAACTTGACAGTCCCCTGGATGTGGTAGATATTTCCACCGAAAGGGTTGGGTTTCAGAGATGACCTCAGTTCTGTGGAAAAAGAGAGCGAAATACACTTAACAAAAGAGTGACAGCTTTCATTCTGTAGTTAAAGGAGAAAACAGTAAACTGAAGGTATTTTATGGGTTGCTCAACCAGAGTCCTACCTTTGCATCGGGCTGAAAAGAGAGGCCGGTCCAGCGGGCGGCTGAAGGTCACACACTGATGGTTTATGATGGGAGATATGAGGCCAGAGTAGAACTTACCCTCATTCCTGGTGCACAGAGACACACAGTTGTACACAGTTCAGAACCATAATCACTCTGACCATTTTCACGATGCAATTTTACACAATCTGATGAATTTATTCCTAGCAAAGCCCAACAGAGCGGCTCCAAGGCAGCGTGAGCTGACCAAGTAGCGCACAGATGTTTTGCGGACGTTTCTAATGTCTTCCAGACACTAAAAGTCAGAGGACTCCCATCTGACTGCAATAAAACTGTCCCAAAGCAAAGGCCGCAGGTGTATTGGTGGTTTGCGTGGAATAAAAACATCACAGGAGATGACATGGAACTGCTGAGCCGACTTTGGCAGGTGATGACCTCCAGGCTGATATGATCCTCTTTAGAAGCAGAGGGGGGTGCATTTCTCCAAAAATTTGTCTCTCATGAGACACTGGATCAGTCAAAAAGTATAAAACAGGCAAAAGTGGAATTACTTCTTAACTTCTGTGACTTTTCAAAGTAAGCAAAACTTTAACAGAGACAGGGAAGCAACATACAGGCCAGGGTAGAGCAGGTAACGGACTCTTGTCATCTGGGGCTCAGAAAAACTGCTCTTGGACAGAATCAGCTCCATGTCTTCTTTCCTAGAATAAGCAATTTTTAATTTCAGTCTGAGAAGGGGAATCGAATCACCTTTCCTCGACTTTTTAAGCTTCAACTGGACACTGTGGAAGCGGGCAGCTTACGCAGCCACGGCTCACCTCGTGACGACACCCTTCTCGGCGAGAATGAAGGAAGCCCTGGGGTTGGCAGCTCGAACCAGCTGCTGAACCTCCTGCAGGAGGGGGTGTCCTGGCTCCTTGGTCAGTCCCGTGAAGACTACAGCGTTCACCATGCCTGGGGTGTACAGAAGTTTGTAGATATTTACACCCAGATGAACCAAAAACTGTTCCCCCCTGAGATCCATAAACTACTTGGACCCCAGATCCACCCTTCCATTATCATAACTGCCCATACAATGCATGGATGGGGGTCCAAATGCTCTCCAGGAGACCAAGGCGTGACGCACCTGGATGAGATGCAGGCTAGTCACACACACACACACACACACACACTACGGTACCATTTAGAGCCACCAGTTCACCAGTCACATCTTTGAACTGTGAGAGGAAACCACAGCCCCTGGATGAGATTCACACAAATTTGAGGAGAACATGGAAGCTCCACACAAACTGAGATGGACATGAACCCACAAGCGGAGCACTGGTGATGTGCTAGTGGTGTGATAGCCGCAAAGAATATCTCAGTCTGAACCGTCGCCACTGTTGTCCTGTGAACTTGTCACTGCGTTTTTCCTACCTTGTGCTAAGCTAAGCCTCTATGTCACCTTTGTCAGCTGAAGAAAAAGGAATGATGGTGATAGTAATGCTCAACATGATGTAAAGATCATCGTTGACGCTCAAAATTCCTGCACTAGGGGTTGTCTGGTTTGCATGGTCTCCGTGTTTCCAGGTGGGCTTCCTCTGGTTGCTCTGGTTGCACTCCCAGTAAACTGGTGAATTTAAAAGGCCCTTAACGGATAAGTACTTGGATGGGTGAATAGTATTGACACACCATCCAAAGTGCACCCCGGTTCCCTGCGCTTCCCAGGACAATCTCTGGACACAAGCGACCCTAAAATGGATGTGTTTGCATGAAATGATGGGCAATTCAGGGTAGACAACACTCATGTGGGGTCCACTAGATGAAGATAAGGACGTAGAAGGTTTACCGTGGCTGCACTGCTCCAAGAGCTTGGGAAACAGGTACCTGCAGAAAGAGAGGCATTAAGACATGTTCTTGCTCAACTGGGAAGATGTTTCAAGGAGATTCAGCAGTGGTTCTCATTAGGGAGATGATATTTACTAGAAGCTGTGGATATTTTTATACGTTTGTATGTTTGGATTCCTGAACATCACCTGATGGAGCACAGAGAAAGCAGACTCGCTACATCCTTGGCCAAAAGAGGTGAAAAAGTTCAACTTTACCACAGAGCGGCTTGCAGGAGATTGTGGAACTGGCCACAGAGGTGTGATGTGCACGCCCAGAATCGAGCCAAAAAAGAAGCCCTAAACACATCCAGCTTCTAAAGTATGATCTTGGAAGCACACCTGACATTTTCAATTCGTTGGCAAAATCATTTAGATGACAGGAACTACATAAGTACAAGTCTGAGATTCTCTTCATGCCCTTTAATGAAATATTGTGATTTTTTTTTTAAAGCAGGTGAGAAATGACCTCTCTCTTTGGCTCCTCACCTGTGCTCCATGTACGAACCAAGGGGGTCAACACAGGCGGTGATGGCTCCCACGCTGAAAGCTTCACGGGTCTCCGGGTCTGGGTGGGTAAGTAAAGCCTGGACCACGTCCACCACATCAGTATATCTGAGACAAAGTAGAAGACCAAAATCCAGATGCCAGCAGAGCTAGATGCCCACAGGAAGATGTTCAGGTGTGTTCCATAGCAGGCTTCCTCAGACCCCTGAGCCTTGACTGCAGTACTGGTGCCCCCCAGAGATACAAGTCTTTGGCTTTGGAATTGTTGTGTATATGAGTGAAATCATTTAACTGAGTTACGACCAAATACGAGGCTGATTTTTCAAATTTACGAGTAACACGGGTCTCCAGTTTCTGGATTTCACCCAATGAACTGATTTCCACAAGTGATGGGAAACCTAAACTTGACCCAAAACCCATGACCAATCTGGCACAACCTGTATCCTCAACAAACCAACACATCTACCACTAAACTAATTTTTACTACTAAGTCACTGTCTGTTGTTCAGTCTTTCTATTTTTCTGTTTATGTTTAATTTGGGGTTGAGGTGCATGAATTTTTTGAAGACCCTTCCATCTCCAAGAAAAGTGAAAGTCACTTCTTTGGACATAACTGCCCTTCGCCGACAGCACTGCATCAGCTGCAGGTGGTCTTACCCTGGAGTGAGAACCAGCACCCGGGACACGCGGTGAGACACAGTGGACATCTGACTCTGCACCAGGAAACTCAGGTACCGCTTAAAGTGCACGTGGCAGAAGGACTCGCCTCTCTCCAGGGCAGGGTGGTAAACTGCCCAGCTGTAAATCACAGCAACACAACACTGGCTGACGCATCCGGAGACGAAAATAAAAGCCCTCAGAAGCTAGACAGCGCTTATTCAGCACTCATATTATCGACGAGGAAAAAAAATCCATGGAAGACGACTGCAGATTCAAGCTGAGTGACTCTTACCTTCCAGAGGACTTATTCGTGTTCACCAGGAAGTTACAGAGACTTTCCTTGGAGCTCCCAGGTATCCCAGTCAAAATTGTCACCACAATCTGCAAATATCCATAGGTCGGAGGACAGCAGGTCACTAAGATCACAGGCTTGTCACTGGAAAGCTGCCGATCCCAGTTCTTAAAGGTACCTGAATCTCATATAAGTAGGTATATTTAATTTGGGCAAAGTCACATGACTAAAGGGATGTGAGTGACTGTACTGAATGGAAGCCCTGTAGGCTCAGCGGTGGACGAGTCAAGCTGAAGGCCTTGTGACTGTGGATGAGTAGCAGGACTGGTTTCTGTATCATGCTTAAGTTCTCACGCCCAGTAGTTTAACTCTAAAAAACACTGCTGCTTCACGTGTTTGAAAAATTTTGGGGGGCGTGAACAGAGCGTGACCGGAGGCATACTGAAGAGGAACAGGTACCCAACCCCGAGGAATCGTCAAACGTGAAATGACTGAAAAGTTTTTAGACGGTACCTGTTAACTGTTGTACACACATCTTGGGTCAGCATAGTGCAGAGTAGAGTAGAGCACACACCTGTCCTGCGTGGGTCTTATGTTGGGTGGCAGGTTCTCTCTGATCAAGCAGGACCTCCAGGTGGTTCCTCTGCAGATACTTCTGGCCCACACTGCTGAGGGCAAAGTGCTGCAGAAACCTGAGGGAAGCAAAGAGAAGGGAGGATTAATATGAGGGTCAATTTAGCCCCCGAGGCCATGATAACTTTGAACTAAAGTCATGTGACCAAAACCAGGCCATCTACACATATCACTGCTAACCTCCTACCACCACCCCTCAAATTCAATCACTGCACATCACCGCTTGTATTTCCTCTAACTACACTGCAGATGTGCTCGATCTCCGCTGTCTTCACACGGTCATTTTGTCCTGGTGAAGTGAACCTTGAACATTGTGATGCACTTCTCCACATACCATGGAAAGACAACAAAACCCAATAAAAGCAGATCAATGTCTACGTTCCACACGACTGTGTACTTCGCCAGGGTGTAGGACGTGGAGAGGTGGGGTCTACATACGTGTCGAGCTCAGGGAGCGATGCGCTGGTGGCCTTCAGAGGACTGTCACACTCAGAGAACGGTAGGGCACGTCTTTCGCTCAGCTTGTTGAGCCGTGAGAGCCTGTTGCACCACATGCACACAGTCAGTATCCAAACTCCTTAAAGCCCCCTGGACATGCAAGACAAGGTGAGGCTGGAATTCCTTCAGTCTTGTACATCACTCACATGGTCCTCTGCTCTGGGGAGAGTTGCTCCTTCCCAACCGTCTGTAGAACTAGTCCAGAGTCAGTGGTCTGCTGCTGCCACACCGACACCACCTGGAACCCGGGCCGGGTGAGGACACACGTACAGAGCGCCATCAAACACATACGCAGCAGATCCTGTCTTAGTTATATGAATGAAATGATGTATTTTCCCCATTATTTACTATTCTCTAACTTTGTTTTTTCTCCACTTTTAGACTAAGATGTTTTTGCTGCGATTTCCTTGGTGTGGAAGACAATGACTTGTGAAAAGGTAACAGCCCCTTCATGGTCAGTTTTGGCCACGGTCTGTCACTGCGGAGAAGTTCTGGACTTTTACTGCCAGGAATTTCAGCAAAAGTTCATCCAAGACAATGAAATGAGCCTCATGTTGGACACCAGAGTTCCCACCTGTGAGTAGAAGGATTTGTAGGCCTTGGACTTGCTTTGCAAGGCAAAAGCTAGAGCACAGGAGGCACTTCGGAGCTGAAGTGGCAGGTGGGGAAGCAGGAAGCCTTTATATTCCAGGAACAGAGCCGTCGCTGTGCTGGAGGAGTCCTGTCACACACAAGAGGAGGTAAAGGTGGTAAAACGTCACATCTATACAAACCGCACTGTAGACAACTCCCAAAAGAGGCAAAGATCTGAATAGTCTGGGGAGTTGAAATGGGATTTCATCGCTACAATGAGCCGCGGGGTGGTGTGGGAAGCGGCGTTTGGGCAGAAGAATGGCAGCTGGCAGAGGGGGGAGATGGGGAACGAAGCCCATTTTCGGAGTGTTATTGGTATTCACTGCGTCATCCCTCAGGCCTTTAGAGGCACTCGCTCCTCAAAACAAGCTTTGTTGTCCGGTCCTTTATTCGCAAAAACATGCATGCAGATCAGCAGCTTATTGCTGCCGCTTGGGGAAACACCAGAATCCTTCTCGCTCGACGATCAAATCTGCTGGTTAAAGGAGCAGAAGCGAATGAGAGTCAACCAACGTTTCAGAATAAACTATCCGGTTGGGTCCTCGGGAGGCCGTGAGCATCGAAGGACCCGGAAGAATCTCTCAAGTGCAGCAGAATCCTTGGATTTCAGCAATTATACAGACCCTGAATCCTGGCTTATACACACCGATCCGGCAGGATCCCCACTATTGCCAAACATTCATATAAATACTTCCCATCGTGAGGGTGTCAAAGTGCCGTTGTTTTTTAAAGAAAAATAGTAACCGGAGAAAAAAAAGTCTCCTAAAATTCATTAAAATGCCAAAATAAAAGGTGTTTTTATGCATGGCAATGACATCATCGTATTTCATCGATCCAAACCGCTGCGACCCATCGCAGAATGAGCAGTTAACAGAAAAAATAAACTATTTTCACCTTGCCTGTTAATGTTTAAAAAAAATGTTTGCCAATTCATTATTATTAACTAAGACCACATCCTTTGTCGTTCACTCTAAAAACGCACCGGCACCGTGCCAGGGCAGGACAGCAGGAGGCGGGATTCAAACCCGCAACCTATACGGCCAAAGGGGAGCAGCTGTAACCGCCAAGCCTCCTACTGCCCGACTTCCGTAATGGAGGGCGATGAACGAAATGAAGAAATAAGTGTGGAACGAAGGACGAGGGAGCAGTCTTACCCCTTCGAGGAACCGAAGGGCGCCGATGTGGCTCCTCGGCAAAGTCACGCTGCCGCAGTGCGGATGGATGAAAAGGATCCCCTCTGAGAAGAAGCTGATTTTTCCTGTCATTACAAACACACACTTAATGAACCGATATTAAAATAAATTTAATTTAAAATAATTTTCCTTTATAATCACACGGCCCACTATATCCTCCTTATTCGTGGAATTAAATGAACGTTCATTCAGTTAAAAACTGTGCAGCTGAGAAGAGCAGGGGCCTCATGTCACGTTCATATTCACCCATAAATAAATGTGAATTAATAAGGAATATTCAGAACCTTCCGGGGAATTTCACAGCGGTTATGATCATTTGTAAAATCACCGTCGGCTCTACAGAGAAAGTCCTCTTTATCCAACCAGCCCGCCGAAACATCGGGTTTCTCCAAGCACGGCTGTCCGTGCACTTTGATAAAGTGCGACCTTCGCGAGATGAACGTAAATATGCTCATAGACGAAACCATCCCAAAAAAACGAACAGCTTGAAAACACGGCGAGAGTCACCACAGCTGCACCACAAGTCTTTCACAGCGATAAACTGAGTGGCATTTGACATGTTTTACTGCAAGGAAAATGTTTTCAGACCGGTCACTCTATCACGCTAAACAAAACTAAATAAATTATTATCGAATCTCAGTTGAAGATGAAACCTGAAATGTTGCACTCAGATGTTTTCTGAACTCGTCGCTCGCCATCGCCTGGGCAGCCGACTGCATTTTGTCTTTTACACAAATAGCCAGATTTGAGGAATAATTTCAGACTAAACTGGGTTATTATATGTACATTTTTCAGATGGGAGTGAAAGGGTTGTGAAGATGACTGGTTATGTGGGAGGAGATCAAGGTGTCACCTTCCACAGGAGTAGAGAGAGGACTGCTGGACAAAACCAGGGCAGAGTCTCCACGCCACAAGGCCGTCCCTAGGAAAGTGTCCACTTCGTCCTGACACACACACACACACACACACACACACACGCACACACACACACACACACACACAACAAAGGAGGCACAAGCTCAGCAACAAGATACTGAAGAGTACAAACCTACCAAGATGGTTGTGCTACAATTTAGTGCTGCCTTCTTCAGCAACATGTTGAGAACAGGGTGGATCTATCTGACAGGTCAACGTTTTAAAAACATTCTTTCACTGTAATGGCTAAACAGAGGAGTTAAACATACTGTCATCAGATGCTCTCACCTTCAGCAGCTGCTGGACCTCCTCAGAGAGTCTCACCTCTGACTCGTCTACCTGCAACGGACATGTAGCACTTTAAACGCTATAACTTGGTTCTTTCTCCAAAGAACAAGTCGGTTTTTAAATAGTTAACGCATCGTATCCCTTAATCCAATTAAGCCACCATCACCACAATCATCTTCAACACCTTAACCTTGAAGGTTGTCGGGGGGCCACTCGTGCCTTTCTCTCAACCTCCCGCCATCCCTCATCCCTGGAACATCTTCAGACCTGTCTGCTCATCTCTGTCTGGCACAATTCCACGCAAGACGGTCTTTGCAGGACCACTCAGCCTCATAAGACGACTGCAGCATCTCAGCGGGTTTCTTCACTGCGGCCAGAAGATTTTCAGAAGGTCTGATTGTTTGCTTGATTCTATTTTCCACTTCTTCATCAGCGATACGAATACAAATAAACACCACTAACCAGGAACTGCTGTGACAGTTGCCTGGTTCTTCTCGGAAGAGAACGAAATGCACCAGATTTATAGGACATTCGGAATCTCGGACATTCAGTCATAAATACAGTCCATCCTCTTTTCTCTTTTCTCTATTTAAAGTTGAGCTGAGTAGGTTGAGCAATTTCAATTCAGCATAAAAGTAAATAAGAAAATAATGCACAATTTTTTAAACAGGACAAGAGGAAAATGAGGAAAGAGCTTCAATCCAGTTGCGCCATTTTTTGCGACCGTTTGGCAGAAATGTGGTTGTTTTGTCTGTTAAACACGCCTGCCGCGTGCGAGCTCCCTGTCGGCTCACCGGAAGGAACGACGACACACTGTGGAAAACGCTGCGCTGACCTGCCTCCGAATGACCCCCGGCAGCCGTGGTACGAGAACAAGCTGAAGATGGTACCTACCAGCCAGCAGACATACCGAGGGACGGCTGAGGTGAGGATGGTGAACGAGCTGTCAGAGGAAACACCATCATCTGTGAGATAAAGGGAAAACAGTGAACCCTGAGCATCTGCTTTGCTCTTGTGTATGTCTGGGGGCAGCAGGTACCATACTGCCTTTGGACTCAAATTGCTTGGAGTTGAAAAAAAAAACTGCTCCAGCTAAGAAAAAAGTGCAGTTGTATGTACGGGTAGATCATTGTAAGCAGTTTAACAATGTCAGTCACTATGAGGAAAGTTTTGGTAAACATAAATCTGTGCTCGTCACTGTAGAAAGTTCTAGAAATTTCAGAACAACGCGCCCTTGCTACTTGTAACTTTCCACTGGACAGCCTGGCAATGGGTTGAGCAGGTTTCTAACACAGGACTCATGAGAGTGAGTGTCAGCTTTGACACAAGTGTCACTTGCAACGATGCTTTGCTGCTTTTGAAAGATTTTTGTACCAGATGGCTGCCTGGTGGACAACATCTGAAGATACATCCAAATAAAACATCATGAAGTTTTATTCTGCCTCACCAGGAAGCTTCTAGAAAACTAGGAATGATCTGAAAAGATGATTTCTGAAATGGTGCAGAATAGAGACTGCAGGTTGTGTCGGGTATTTGGGTTGGATTCTTGTCTTGCCTTGTTGCTGAACATACAGGACGGATTCCAGAAAAGACTCTGAAAACACCAGGGAGCCGAGCTTCTCCTCTCTGCCCAGAGGGTCTGCAATGTCGTAGATTTCCATGGAGGCCTGAGAGGACAAAGGAACGCACAAATCTCATTGCACCTCTAGGAGAAGAGCAATTGAATGAACGAGCAACCATAAATTTACAGTTACATTTAATTTAAATCCAGCCTGTTTATCACGTTATGTGCAACTGAATCACTTAAGTATCTCGATCTTATTTTCTTCTGCTCCACAAGCGGAGAATGTTTTTCTGCGTGCAGTGCCGTGCAAATATGAAATGTTGTGACCATCTTTAAGTGTACCTAGTGTACCAATAGTGATCCCTCGTGATTCCCATCTAATGCATCCCTGAATACATGTCCGATACCGATTTTTCAGACACCGAGTGTCTATTCCCTGTTATTTTAACTGGGGAAAATAAACAAATAATGAGCTCCCAGCCAACTGTTAAAAAAACCAGTATAACTATGAACCCATGAGCTGAGCAGGATAAACGCCGTAAACACCAGTTGGCTCATTAGAAAACACTTAATGTTGTCACTAATGCGGTGTTTATACCGCGGTGAAGTGTGTACAGTACAGCACATCTCGCACGTCAGTCGCTGCGTTACACACGGGAGGTGAGAGGTTCGCAGCCCCACTTCAGTCTTATGACGTGTTGAATAACGGGAACAAAGATGTGTGTCTAGGTCACCCGCCATCACCTCTGTTTCATAAAACAACCCGCATTTAAATAAATAGGTTTATTTAAAAAATGAAACGTGTAATAAATGTGGCGATGCAGTGTAAACGTGTTCAGACATAGTGAAACAGGCGGAAGCAGCTGATAGCACCGTGCAGCAAGTCTGGCTTCCAGTACATTCCTAACAACAGAGTTTATTACAATACGTGCATTGTTTTTATTACAACACAATTTGTTGATTTTTCAAAAAATTATTTAGATTTTTATTTGCATTTTGATTTTTTAGTATGGATAAGCTTCAATCCAAAATCCGTTATAGCAAATCTTTCCTCTCGGATACCTGTTTAGGTATTCATTTTCAGTGAAAATTCAGATGTAAAGTGTTTGGATCGCGAGGAATTGTACTTTAAACTCGAAATGCACGACAGGAAATTCATGTACTTCAAGTCAATATGAGTCACTTACAGTTTTTACCATGAACCTGCTGTCCGCATTTTCCAAAGGGATTATTCTGGAAATATTGAAAACAAATGAGAGGTTGAAAACGGACACAGCGCTGCGAACAACAATGACTGTATCTATAAATATTGTGCAGAAGACGTACACATTTACAGCACAGCTCCGCTGATAAATGTACAAACATTAAACAGTTGACCGCAAAGTTCAGAACACAGCGCAGAAGTACTAACCGTCCTTCATTGTTCACAGCTTGAATGTTGAAATTAGCTTTTGACCTGAAACACAAATACTGAATATATCAGTATAAACCTTTAATGCATTTCAGAATTTAAAAATAATAGAAAGTCTTCACACTTCAACATGATTGTTGAAACTCCACGTTGCAGTAGAGTTGCCAGTCCTGGAAATTTAAACCCCGCCACCCAAGAACAGTGAGACTAACTCAGGACTTGTCAAACTAATCTCAACCTGCTAACCAGTCCAGAAAACCATTATTTTAAATAATCGATTCCATTGGTCTTATTCAACTAAGGGAATAAGAACCATCACAACACATTAGAAACTCAACATTCACTCTGCTGTTGAAACACACACCTTCCTTGCATAACAGGGTAAACCTGTTCCCTAAAATCACCCCATAAGGGACACGGCGAGGGGACCAAGTCACCAGAATTTAACAGTAACCAGTGACGCCAGATAAGTACTTTGCATTTGGGACAAAAAAAAAAATTAAACCATTGAGACACAACTTCTCGTGAGTATCGGGAGTTAACATTAGTTAACAAATTAATTTTAAATTAAATTAATTAAAATTAAATTTAAGTGGCCCACAGCCACGTTCACAGCCAAGCGGCCCCTCGTGAGGAAAAGCGGCAAAGATGTAGACGAGAATAAAGCAGCTACTCACATGAGAGAAGTTCGAAATTGGTTGAGACACTGAATTTCCAGAGACGCCTGAAAGGCCTGTTCAGCCATGTCCTTTGCCTGTAAGACCAGTAAGACATCGATCGGTCATAAAACCTCGAGGCCAGAATCACTCATTTCTTAACTTATTTATTAGTCTGGTTTTCCCACCGATTACATAGTTAGGGAATCTAGGGAGCTGTTTGGGGAGGAAGAAAAGCCGCAGGAGGGAGGCTGGGACATTTTCCGGCTGGAACCCCCCCGCAAGGGCCGAGAGGCGGATTTCACCGGAACGCTCCGGTATGCTATCGATTGACGTGTTGACATGTCTCAGGTGGGTCTTTTTGGGAAAGCTGTAACTCTTCGGAGCATAATGTGGAGTCCTTACTGATTTATTTTAATGCATTTTATCACGTTTTATCGTATTTTAATGGGTTTTGTTGGATTTGAATGAGTTTTACAGTTGAAAATTTTAGTGACGTTGAACCTCATTCAAATGGTTTGACAGACCTGTAAATGTTGATAAAAACTGGTGGTGTTTATTCTGAATTATTTATCACACACGCTTTTAGTTTTTTGTGGTAGATCCTTTTAAGCGGGGTGTGTTGTAAATGCCAGTTTCATCGAGTTTTTCACGTAATGAGGTTTTTACAGTTTGATGTATTTTATTCTCTGGATTGTTAATGAAGTATTGGACTGGATCTAGGGAGCTGCGCAGTGTGTTTTACACAGTGTGTGGACAGGTGTGCTGCTCACCTTGGAAGCGCTGGATGTGGAGCAGAAGCTTTTTATTCCAGCAAGAACCGCGTGGACCGCAGCTTCGTAGACCTGAGACAGAAACCTGTAGCACGTGCAGCAATAAACAAAACGTAAGCAAAAAACTAAAGAAGATCCAAAAATATCCAAGATGCGTGAACATTCAGAGCCCACAAAAGTGTGTAACCAGAACAGCACTTACGTCACACCTTTCTTGGGTGGCTTGCTGGTGTTTCCTGTAAGGTTCAAACAAGACGTAAAAATATCTGTAGTACAACTTCAAATAAATATAGACCTTCCATTGCTCTAACTGGATGAATTCAGCCATTTTGTTTCTTCAGTCATTCTACTGCTCTGTCGCTCTATCGGCAACAGGCGGCGAAATAGTTAAAGTTGCCAACTTGAAGGACCCAGGTTCACACTCCACTTCTTGTCATAGCAAGGTACTATGGTTAGAACTACTCCGCTAAAAATGGCCAGCTGTATAAACTGGTAAATCATTATAAATTCACTTAGAAAAAACACAATGATATTGCATCAACCAATGACAGTCACAGGGGAGGAGCTGCGGAAGCGTCTCGGTGAAAATGACCTCGCAGGTCAACCGTAAGACAACTTTCATGTAATCATCCCAGGAGTGGGTTACAGACAGGGCACGGTACCTAGGCAGGGAACGTGGGGGGTCCCAAAAAAGTACGTGCGAGCACACGAGAGCGGGCCCTTTGGTGACACACACTGGAGCACCTGGGAGAAAGGAGACACGGTCATCAGGAGACGCAAGAGAAAAGCAGCACGACGAGGGCGGAACACCACCTTCGACGGACTGTACGTTACATCCACATATAAACATGAAACAAGTCCAAGAATGTGAATGTGCGCAGCACAAAATAAAGCCCATCCAGGATGTCCATCGCATTCACTGAGATTTTAGATGTCGTACCATGTGTTTCGCTGTGGTCCCCAGGGGTCCCGTGTTCCGGACCTGGTGGCCCTCTGACGGGAAGGTGAAGCAATAGCTGCTCAGGTCCTCCCTGGTAGAGTGGTTCCCAAAAAGCACAAAGGGCTGCCAGCGATTACTGTGGTGAGAACAAGAAAAGTACAAAAATCAAGCTTCTTTTGTCACACATTACTGCCAATATTATAATAACGTACATTCCGAGACGCATTTGACCTGGAGAGGACGACGTTTAGATCCATCTTACCTCTGGTCATTGATTTGGCTGGAAATGAGTCCGTGGGAGAAATATGTTCGGAATGGCTGCGAACGCAGAGAGGAAATTTTCATTTAGTGGATTCAGTAAAGAATCAGACTTTCAGTGACAGTATTCAGCGTATTAATGTATTAAATAATACTGATCCACTGTTTCTTAAACATCGCCGGGTCCTGAAATAGAGTCGAGAGCTGGGGAAATGAACTTTCGGAGATTTAACAGTGTTGGAGTTGGTATAAAACTGCATCATACGAGAGCTGGATTGTTGGAAGAGTTGAGCGAATAGTTGGTTCCATCAGTCGACATTATTCAAACCCTACACTGTTCTCCACCTCTGTCGCATCACGTCGTCTTTGACCAAAGCTGCGTTTACCTCTCCAGCCTGGGCTTCAGAAAGCTCCAGAATGGAGGTGTAGCTCTCAGTGTCAAAGTTGGAGAAAAAACTGATCCACTGTTTCTCAAACATCACCAGGTCCTGAAACAGAGCAGAGAGCTGTCAATAGGCCACTATCAGGCTGAGTTACTGGTCACATCACACCAGTCAACACAATATTTCATCTATGGAATAATATTTGCATTGTTTTCTTAATTTCCTCCCAAGCTATTCAGATCAATTTACCCATTTCCGTTACTGGGTAATTTTTTCCACTTCAATTCAGGATAAACGCCTCGCTCTGGGGTTCTACAGCCAGAGAGGGGGTTTGAACCTGGGTCCTTCAAATGCTTGGCAGCAGTTTGAACTACCACACCACCAACTGCACCCTTATAACACTGATGCAATGTTTATACACCACAATTGAAGAACGTGACTGAAAACCAGCTTATTGTAAAGAAGAAGTTCATAAAAGGGGATTTTAGGGAAGTATAAGGGAAATGTTGATCTTGTGACGTGGGACTAAAAGTCTTTAGTCTTTCTCTTGCCCGAAGGAACACAGCATGTCGGCCAGCAAAATCAGTTACTGCTTTACTTCAGTCAGCAGGGTCTCCAGGGAAACGGGGTCCATTCTGCTGTAGATCTTCCACAGTTTCTCACTCACGTCAGTTAGCTGAATGAGAGAAAACAGAGACAGAAATAGGAAGCTCAAGGAAGCCTTGGGTGACACAAAAGAGTTAGTTGAAAAGTTTAGAGACTCGACCACACACGTGCCGCGTGGTTGGTGGGAGGGCTGAAGTGGAGGCCTTGAGACTTTACACGGTGTAGGACCCTTTTCTGTTTGGTTCTTAAGGTTTCACACCCCATAGATTAGCCCCTGTTTTGGAATGGTGCTTTTCATCCCATGAGGTGAAGAAGCAGTGGTTTGAAGACATCAAAAATATACTGTTATGGGTGTTTGAGAAGGTTTTGGAGAGTGAAAATAAACATATAGCGTGAAAATGAAGGTACTCTGAAAAGGCTCCCAGCCCCAAAGAAAAATTTAGAGGCATTATGACAGATGCACTCTCAAAACACTTGAAAGAATTCAAGAGAATGTGGAAGGTGACAACCAAGGTAGTCCCACTGGTGATAGGAACACTTGGGACTGTGACCCTAAGCTGGAGGAGGGGCTCCATCAGATCCCAGGTAGGATAACATCAGTTTCAGTCCAGAAGAGCGCAATCCTAGGAAGAGCAAAAATACTGCACTGTGCCCTCAAACTCCCAGGCCTCTGGTAGGTGGTCCAAGTCTGAGGAAAATTACCCCTCCACAGGGGAAAACTGGGTGAAAGGGGCATTTTGCTACATATTATTGTGTTCTTCCTATATGTTCTCCCCTGTGTCAAAAAGGTTAGAAATAATGTCCTTGACAAGAAAGGCAGGAGTTCTTTTCTGAGGCTTTACATTCACACCCATTCCTCATATAACGGTTCATTTGGTGAAAATTAGCTGGTAAGATGAACTCGTGGCAGGAGGGGGTCATTCTTTGTTATGAAAAAATAACTGGAAATGTGTCACCAAATTTTTTCAAACACCAAAACAAAAGGTATTTCATGCGTGACAGTAACACTGGATATTTACCTCGTCTTCTATTGTTATATGTTCATTCATTCATTTTTTCAGTTGCTCATAAACAATTGTCCAGTGTGGGGTCACAGAGGTCCAGAACCATGATCTCTCTTAGTTGCCTGCTTGTGCACATGGTTCATTAATCGTGCAAAAAATAGTGTATTAATTACTAAAAACTAAAGTACATCTTACATCAATCACAGTGACTTCTAGCGTATAAGATATACGGACATGTAGCAGGCAAGTGTTACTGTGGAGGTGAGGAGGTACCTTGTGCTTCATGGTGAAAAATCCTCCACCCCCAATACCCTCTAAGGCAAACGCTTGTATTATGGGCCACTTCTCTGCCGCAAACATGTCGAACTTCTGGGCGTAACCTGAATCCCACAGAGATGCAGATGCGCAAATCAGAACGAAATACAAATTCAAACAGGAATATTTGTACACATCACTGTAATTCTTCAGAATTTAACACATTTTCTTTAAGAGCCGCCAGCCTTTCTGCGCACAGCTGTTAGACAGCAGTAAAACAGCGCCGAGAGGGGCGGAAGCGGAGTGTGAACCACCTTCATTCAACTCGCTTCCATAATGTGAGATGGTTGGCAGTAGAACCGGGCAGGGATGGGGTTGAACTTGTTGGTCAGACCTCCACTGCCCACCCCTCCGGAGCCCCAAAGAACCTACAGACGACCAGCTGCAAGCAACTGGAGCCCATCAGTGAAAGGCTACAGTGCAGCTGGTCTGACAGTCTTTTTAAACACCTTCGCTTGAGATTTCTTGCTGTCTGCTGTCTTTTTCCTGCCCCTGTGGCCTCTTCTGCCCCACAACTGGCCACAGAAGTTCCGAGCTCACGTTTGGCTTTTTTAGCATCAACGACCTGTAGCAGGTTGTAGAAACGGTCACCAATCTTCGCTGAACAAGGATTTGTGGAGAGTATGTCAGGTTATTTAATATATATATATATATATGTGTGTGTGTGTGTGTGTGTGTGTGTGTGTGTGTGTGTATGGTCACGGTTTTTATATAACTGCACACATAAATAAAAGCCTGAAGCTTTTACTTATGTGTGCAGTTATATAAAAGCTGACAACGGCACTGAACGGAAAACCGTGACGACTTTGCATTTTTCCATTTTCGGTAATTAAAAAAAAAGTTTTAATGTTGTTGGTTGCAGCTTAAGCACCAGGCACTGGACAAGCAGTTTTTATAAAACCCCACACCTAGAAAATAGAGGGACAAAATATTTTAGCCGGCCTCCCCTGACTGTGACGTGGTGTGAAATGCGATTTTGGAGTTAAATTTAACCAACTTACAGAGTTCTGCTCAAAATGTGCTTGTATGGTTGAGGACCCACCGCATTTCACGATCATATATTTAAGCAGGGATTTAATTATCAGTGAAGCTTTTGAAGAATAAACTATTCATACAGATCCATGACAGAATAGCAAGCGATTGTTGGCAATTCGATGCAGCGTGGCGTTAAACGGCCGCAGCCGTGCCGGACACGTACCCCGGGAACTGTACGGCACCCCGATGTGGCTGCAACCGCGGACCATGTTCACGAAGCTGGAGATCTTGAACTCTTCAGCAGCCTCCTCGTCCTCGTACTGCCAAAGCAATGCAAAGGCGACAGCGTGATCTCCTCACGCCAGCAAAACACAGTCGAGAAACTGGAAGCTCGACGCCCTGTATGGCAACCGTGTCGCTACGCCGCCGCTGCAGGTTGGACCGCTGTTGACCGATTGTTAACCGGGGTTGGGGCAGTCATTTATAGCAAATTGGTTTCAGATGGACGGCAGGTAAAAGGCTGCAATCTGCTGTTTAAAATTACTGGCGTTCTGAGTTTATTTTAATTTACAGAAATCCTTTACTTCACAGAAACCACAACACAGGGGAACAGCAGCCAGATATCACTGCTTCAGCAAAAAACAAGGTAACCGGGCAGATTTAAATTCTTTGTGAGCTGTACTGTTAAACTCACGTTTCATGAATGACTGAGGATTTTATCGCGGATTTGCCTGCCTGTATGCTACGCAGTACAGGGGCCAGAGAAAAGGCGCTTTTACAACCAGGCCTGATCGTCCAGACTAATAAGTATAGAGAAAAGGTGAGAACTGGGATTGATGAGGATCCAGTTCTTGTCTTTTTCTAGGGCCCCAAACCATTAAATCTACCCCGGTCAGGATCAAAGGTGGATATTAAATATGTATTTAAGGTTATACTTGAAAACTTAACAAGTTGCTGATATTATTAATTTGGGGAACGTCAGCACCTGGTGTGTGTGTGTGTGTGTGTGTGTGTGTGTGTGTGTGTGTGTGGGGCCACCCTAACTGTAGTTTCATAGCCTGGCACTGCCCAGTGAATCTGGGATGGGTTCTGGGGTTTTTTTTTCTTACTGTCTACAGTTTTACTATAATAAATCACTTTTCATGGCAGTAAATGTGTTTTTTTTTTGTTGTTCTATTTTGCCATTTTCCCCTTTTCACGTGGTCTGAGCTCCTGCTTTTGGACTGGCGGTCACAGGTTTCAAACCCCCCTCGTCCTGTAGCACGCTTGAGCAAAAATAACCACAAGCAGCTTAACACCACAAGCTGCTTTGGAGAAAATGATCAAGTTGATGTAAATATTGGTCTCCTTTAAATCAGCCTGTTGTCTACAGCCATTTGTCACCTTAAATCTTACTTCCTCCGAACCTGGCGAGTCTGACACATGGCGATTTGGGCGCCTGGTTTACCTCTGCCTCGGTCATGCAGTAGAGGTGCAGGTTTCTCCAGGGCGAGATGTACGGCAGGATGGAGGTGTAACTGATGGGGTTACAGTAGAGATGCACACTGTCCGCTTTGATCAACAGAATCACGTCTGTGAGGGAGACATTGCAATAAACCTCCATTACGGCTAACCCTGCATCAGCTGGAGACGTCTGCATCTAAGGCAAGGAACTGCAGAAAACAGATTTTATTAAATCATATTAAAAACTGTGCATAACATAATGGGTTATTTGCTCTTAAACCGCCATTTCCTACATAGGAATAACAATTAGTTCGAAATCCTCCCGTTCCAAATCCCTGTTGCGAAAGAGTCGAATTGCCATTAACTAAATATTTCCCACTGGGAACCATTTAGTTAAAATAGCGGATTAAAAGTGTTCTTTGCACGATAAGAACACCAACAGATGTTTTTGATAATAAGCAACAAATTTTGCCCTCGGCCCTGAAAATCGACAGACACCGTGTGACCGCAGATGCTGAGCAGTGTTACTCACAGGCGTTTGATTCGCACCTCCTGCTGTAGTCAAGGGACTTACTACTGATGCAGTAAAATTTAGCCTCCTCTACTGAAGGACAAATCACTGCAAACACCATAACACCGCCAGTCACTTGGGAGAAAACCGGCAGCTAAATGACGTGATAATAATTGTACTCTATCAGTTTTTACATTTGTGGTATTCGATTTCCTTTACCGTACAGAATGCCCGAGTTTGTCGACGTGATAAGAAGCAGGAATATAAGTTGACTTCTAAAACATACTTTAAATATAAGTGAGAGAAGCGTGACTATGTTGAGAAACTGAAGGAAAATAGACCCCGCCGAGGAACGACAGCCCCACATGTTCAAAACTGAATAATGGACAAGAATGATGAACAATAAGACAAATGTTATTTATTTTCTTTAGCTGTTTTAGAGTTTTTTGTTGTGTGGGGACCCCATAACAAGAGCGCTGGGGGTAACTTATTTTTTCCATTTCTCTGTTTTACTCCCATGCCTTAGTCACCATTATTTATGCAATAACTGACCGCTTTAGTGCCACATCCTGTACACTAAAATGGAGTAAAAAGAAATCTATAGAAAATTCAAGATCTATTGAAAACAGGGCAATAGTTGAGGCATAACCAAAAACTTATTATAGTGAGCACATACCATCTAGCAGTTCTTCTGGGAATTCAAAGTCTTGGTGTAAGTGGCTCTGCTTGTACAGACCAAACAACAGGTATCTGGCGAGATCATAGCAGCCCTGGTTGTACCTGCTGTCGATACCTGCAGAGAAGACCCCAGAACAGAGTAAAATACACGCTTGGATTCAATGGACAGGCCTCTGTACGTAGTGAAGATGTGAAGCACCCAACAGTGTACAAAAAAGAGCTACATCCCTTGAATTTTAGACTGAATAAGTCACTTTCACAGTGATTTGTCTTCTACCAACGTGAAACACGCACGGTATCCTTAACATAAAGAAGTGAAAGAAACATACATTTCGACCGATCATTTAAACTGACTGTTTTGCCAGAGCAACTTATAACGTCAAGTTACTTACAGTGATTTAGCCATCTGGGCAGCTGTTCAGGTTCACCTGAGCAACTTGGGATAAATCCCATGTTTGAAGGTCCTACAACAGGGACTGAAACCTGGGCACTGTGAGCGAAAGGTGGAAGCTTTAACCACTGTGCCCCCTGCTGCCCCATCGAGTTTCAAAAGCCTGGAGAGAACTCGAAGGCTTTCACCCGAGATGTGAGATGCAGGTGTGCAAGCCCACCAAAGTGGGAGGAAATAGACACTGGCGTCCCCACTACCATCAACGGAAACCATGACGGGTCATTTAGGTAAACCAGTAAGAACGAAACACCCAAGTAATGGTGTGACCCAAATAATAAAGTGGCGGCTACAGGCTGGGGGTGACACACGGGGGCCTGACCGCGCACCAGCACCACCGGGGCCAGCAGCTCCACCTGGGGTGGGCTTCTTGTATGAGAAAAAGAACAGGGTGTGGCCAATTTGGAGGAATGGAGACACGGTTTTAAAGTGTTCCGCCGAGTCCACACAAGTGGACAGCGGTCAAGCAGATCGGTCGGCCACTCCTGGTGCTTGTTTTCTAAGTCGGTTATGGGCAGCTTGCCACCTTCAAAGGGGATACAGAAGAATCACTGCAAACATTATAAAAAAATAAAAACCACATTTAACTGCAATTTTCAGCATTGGTGTCTTTGGATTGTTGGCTTTGCGTCTGGTTGTTTTGTTTTTATGCCACTGAAAAGAAATAAAAGGTGTCAGTACTTAGTGAGACCTACGACTTGGACCGGACTTTTCCCAGCCAGTGAGATCCGTTACACTCACACAGCCGGACTGCATACGTTGGGTTCGTGACTCACCAAGAGGGCAGAGGATTGCATCTGGAGTGGGTTCATTGCTGTCCCTCAGCAGGGCCTGGACGTGACGCAAGCGTGAAGAACTGCAGAAGAAGGGGAGCAGCGGACGTGTTGACACGCCGGTTACTAACACGCCGTTGTTGTGTGTTTGTGTTACCACTAGCAGCACGATGTCAATGCGCCATTTGTTAAATCGGACAGAACGAGCCTTTGTGTTGTGGACACTGAGGGCTTTTGCTGTAGCTGAAAAACTTTTACAAAGCGTTCAAAACTCACCATGTTCTCCAACCGTCCGCGACTGACTTACGGAGCCCAAAGCACTTGTCTTTCTTATTTTGCTTATTACACAGGTACACAGTTACGCCAATACTGACCCTCATCTCCAGACCCTTGTCCAACTTTTATGCGAAGCCACAGATTTATTTAACTTAACTTGCAACCATTGGTTCATTTAAGAAAGATAAAAATGATAAATTTAATCAAATTGTTAAAGGCAGCTTTACACAGGCAAACAAACCAACTGGAGCTGCACACACAATGGAAGGTAAAATGTGTTTAAAAATAGCCACGACTTCACTGCATAGCCCAGGGTCTCGGGACTTCCAGGGCTCATCTGCAATATTTTTCTGCTCCTGTCCAAGATCGTCTCATGTTACTTAGGCATTACATGAGTCCGAGGAAGTCGGCCTGGAGTAAACAGCCAGGGAAGCGCGAGCGTTTCTGCTGCCTGGTGAGGGACCCTTCAAATTCCAGCTTCTCCACAGCACGAGTCCTACAATAAGGTCCAATGGGCAAAGCACCCACAAGACAGCAAGCATCTTAAGAAACTGAAAGAAAATACTGACAAACTGCTTTTTTTTCAGCTCCCTGTTCGGAAATCGAATCTCTAAGTCTGGAGCTGTACTCACTCCTGGACATCCTGGGAAGACCCGTGTGGGTTTATCAACGATCACTTGTGCACTGATTTTGCTTTCTTGTTTAAAGATGTACTCCTTGGCTTATGTAAGATTACGAAGGAGAGAAAATCAATATTCTTATTACTAATCTTATCCATCCATCTATTGTCATAAACCACTTTATCCTGGTCAGTTACAGTCATCTGGAGCCTATCCTGGAATCACTAGATTGTACAACGTCCCCTGGACACACACACACAGACACACACAGCGGGGAGGGGTGGTGCTGGAGGAAGGACCCAAACTGTAATCAGGAAGCGATAAGAAACATGAGGGTAATAAAGTTTGGTGACATACAGTACTGTGCAAAAGTGTTAGACATGCAACTTGAATGTGTGTTGAGAAGTACAGGTAGATTCTTATTTACCATCAGGGGGGTTTCTGGTTGGTCCCAAATTCATCCTGCAGCCTGAGAATGACCTCACACACCCAATCTCAGTCATACACAACTATCTTGAGCAAAAAGAAGGAATCCTGCAACAGATGGTCTGGTCCCCACAGAGCCCTGATCTCAACATGATCGAGTCAGTCTGGGAGGAGATGCAGAGACAGTCAAAGTCTGCAGAAGAACCGTGGCCAGTTTGGAAGAACCTACCGACCTCCACCTTAAACTGCATGCAAGTTTGCATAAGAGAACTGATGCTGTTTTAAAGGCAAAGGGTGGTCCCACCAAATATTGATCTGACAGGTTTGTTTTGTCTGCTGCACTTTTTAGAAGGTTTATTGATTAATAAGTATTCATGGCATTATTTTTAGAGCCATCCTCACTTTATAGAGTTTTTCCCACAGGTGCCTAACACTTTTGCACAGTACTGTATATCCACCAGACTATGACTGGTGAGTTGGTCTCCATGGTGACACTAATAATACTTATGTAGTAAATGCAACCGTTTTAAGGGTAATGCAGTTTGATGACATACAATGTTTCATTACTTTATACCTTCCCACTGTCTGACCCCGGCCGTGCCGGGTAACTCAGCCAGTACCCAAACAGTGCCAAGTGTCCATCGTGAGGAGATGTGTGCAAATGCCCTGTTGGTGTCACGTGGGTCTCAAACACACCATACAAAGTAAACTCTTCATCCCAGATGGAAACCGAAACTGGAATCATCTGGGGTTTTTACAACATTAACTACTAAACACAAAGTTCACACCCATGTCTCTTCATTGCATGTAATGCATTTTGGAGCCCCTTGTTATTGATATGTTACCAGTCAGCTAAACATTTTCCCACTTGAAATGTACTTGCAAAATAATGGCGATTCGTTTTACTCAATTTGATTGATAACTGAGGAAAATTTACTCTTAGTTTTTCACAGTTTCTGACGCTTTTCTCGAAAGCAACCTAAGTCACTTCCACTGAATTACCCATTTAAACAGCGGGTATTTTTACTGCATCAGTCAAGGACCTCGATCAACGGAACTAAAGCAGAAGGTGGAAAGTGGGTCACAAGGCGGCGTCACCAGCCACTGCGCCACCTGCTGGCTGTCATTTAAACCACTCGAAACATTTTAAACGTTTAAATATAAAAGGGAAAAAAGGATTAAAGTAAGGATCTTTAGCAATGAATAAAAGGAACCGTTGTAACACAGCAAGTCTACCTTGTCAGTTACCCCCGCGCTTTTACGTTTACATTTATTCATCTGGCAAACGCGCCCCCCCCCCTCCCCAATTCGGGGTTTGCAGAAGCGCGGCTCTTATTTAAAGCTACTTTTTTCGATTTCCACACGAATATAAATGTTTTGTGAAATGCACAGCCGTCGATCTTGCTGGGAAAAAAACAGCAGGAATAAAGACATCTGTACAGTAAGAAACTGTTGATCTAACAAACGGTTGTGCCGCTGATCGGGCTACTTCTCCCGAACTGGCGCGGTAAAAATGACCCCGCCGTGTAAACAGCCAAGATCGCCGTTGGAGACAAGCATCATCTAAATGAATAAAAACGGTGAAAGAACGATGGAAATAAGTCACAGCCGAACGGTTGCGCTTTTATGACCAGCAAACAGCTGCGGAAATATTTGTGACTGGCAGCGATTTACCTGACCGCGGCGCTCATGTATCTCTGCTGGCGCTCCGTCCTCCGTATTCCTGCCATCTTTGTTGCACATAAATGGAAAAATATCGTTTTGCACACCGAGGACCGATGACAGGGAGGGGGCGGGGCCCGCTGGGTCACCATGGTAACGGCCGGCACCACCACCGACCCGCGGGGCCGCTGCTTCACTGCGCGCACGCTCTCTGCCGCCATTTTACCGCGATCCTTCCTTTAGGAGGGACATTTTCAGCTCAGCAAATGTCTTTAAATTCACTCATCACACTGTGAATTACTGAGGAATGAAGCGACTGTGTTTTATCCGCCGGTGAGAGTTTACACCCCTGATGTCCATAGTGGTTGAGTTCAAGGCAGCTCATGCAACCCAGCTGCAATCCTGATGTGGCTGTAATCCAGATGTGCGCCGAATCTGCGCTGCTCTGCCAAGATGTCCCTGCGCATCTCTTCTCCTCATCTCTCCCTCGGCTTCTTGTGGCGGCCTGGAATCAATATACTTCTAGATCCCAAATCGATGTTCAGTTATAACGGTTTCTGTGGCTCATCTTCACGATGTTTGTCTTTGTTAGCCGGGTCATGTTGCCCGATTATCTGACCTTTTTTACAGGTGGTACGTTGTGACAACAGCAGTTCAAATCGCATTTTAAAATAGCTGCTTTCCAGCTGCTTCTAAGTTTTCGTCCTTTTTAATTAGATGTTTGCTATATTTTATACATCCACTTTAGTTTCACTGTCTGTGAAGAGCCAACTTCATAATTTGACATTGCAAAGCAGGAAAAATAGCGCCATCCAGTGGACTCTCCCGGTTTCCAATTAAAGTTTTTTTTAAATTATTTATTGTTTTAAAAACAAAACGTCACCAACCATTGATAGCAAAAAAATGTTCTCTATATCTGAGATTTGTCAAGTTTGTCAGTGAATAAATATTTTTGTTATTGAAACCAGTGTTGAAACTGATATTTAGAGGGTTGAATGGGTGCTTTTTGTTATTGTTTTAAATTAGCTTAATCCTTTAGCAGTGAAACCAAAGATTATCAAAATGTGTGGGAAATCACAATAATAATATGATGCACTAAAAGCAGAAACAAACACTTTGCTGACCTTATTTATTTTTTCCACAAGCAGTGTTGCATATGGATGGCACAGAACCAGTCATTACTTTAAAAAACCGACTTGAAGCACATTTGAAGTTTGCCAGAAAGCTGCAACACAAAGATTCTGTGATCAGATAAGACCAAGATAAGGCTTTAAAAACACTATATGTAACAAAAACCTAAAATGCCGTTCTTACAGTAAAGTATGGTGGTGGCAGCATCCTGTTGTGGGGATGCTTTTTCACCATCAGCGACTGGAAATCTGGGAATATTGTTAAACATAAGAAAGAAAGAGAACAAAATGCAGGAGAAATACTACACAAGAACTTCATTCTGCTAATAAAGTGATGCTGGGGAGACAGATCACCCAGGATCACAACAAGGCAAAAGTTACAAAGGAGCAGCTCAAATACATTAAGATGACTGTCCTACAGGCATCCAGTTAGAGTCACAATCTCAGTCCCACCAATATTCTGTAGCAATATTTAAAAACTGTGATCCACAATTGTCATTTAACCAATGATCTGGAGCAAATCTGCCAAAAATTTCACTAAAATTATCTAAAAAATGTGTAAAGCTGGTGCACATCTCTGCCAAATATTAATGTGCAGGACTTGAATACTTGAAACCTGCTGACATACATTTGTTGGGGATTTGGAGAGAAGAAAGCAGCAAAGATGCTCTATGACATTGAGTGTGACTTTCCAGTGCTGGAGAAGCAGGGACCTTATATGCAATGTTTGTGCTCGACCCCACTGGTCTTTGTGGTGAAACAAGTCCGCCCCATTGCAGCTGTGCTGGCAGGTCATCTCCAGAACCGTGCACTTGTGCCAGCTTTCCGGCGCTGGACTCTGCTGTGCCGAAGCGATCCGCTACGGTGCCTCGTTCTGCTGTGAAAGTCCCAATCTGCCAAGGGATGCGACGGATGAAGACAGGGTATGACGTGGAGCTAACATGTCCTCTGAGACGTGCTGAAGTCCAGCTGCAGACTTGGAGGGCCATGGGCAGCTGCTGCTCTGGAGGGGCTGTCATTTGGTGCTTTCTTATGAATCTAAACCCTGAGGGACTCTGGCTGAAGATCTGCATGGAGAATTTTGCAGCACTAGGACTAATAATGGATTTTGGGGTGGTTGAGGACAACTGAGGCCTTGGCTGGGAGCAGGGTAGCAGCAGGATGATGGACCCTTTGCCGAGTAGAGCTTGTCCTATTTTATTCATGTTTATAAATGTTTGATCGTCTTAAATCTTCATTCTTATTTATGGTTTAGTAACAGGGGTGGCTTGTTGTATATGTGTATTTGTCAACCTCCAGTATGGCTCATGTTGAATTTCGTGCCTCAAGTGTGTTTGTGTGGGTTTACTGGGGGAAATAAAGGGATGTCCTTGTGCCACTCTGTTTTTGGTGAATAAAACATATTTTCTTTGGCTTAGTTTTACCCGTCATGCACAGTACATATTTGTAGATTTGATCTTTGGATTTTATGGGTTATTTTTAGCATAGCGTGACAGTTTTTAATACTGTGGTGTTTTAACAGTAGTTTTTGTAATAAAGTTGGAGAAGATGAATGGAGTGAATTTAACTGTCCTACATGGACAGCTTGTCCATGCCATACAACTAGTACCAGGTCCATTCTGATCTGGGGGAAAAAAAAAAAAAAAAAGTAAAAAAGAGATTTTATTTTGATTTTTTATTTTAAATTAGTTTTAATTCTAGCATAAATCAAAGTTAATTTAAATGTTCAACTAAAAGTCTTAGAGTATATGTTGTACACTTATTTTAGTTATATATGAGACCAAAAGAATTAAGGTATAAGTCTCCGTTATTAGAGACCCAGCATTGGACAAGCAGTCGACAAAAACACAGTTTTATTTATCATTCCTTTTGAACTGTATCTGAGGTTTTCACAGAAACTAACTCGATAATAAATCTAGGGATACGTATGTTTTATGAATTACTTTTATTGAAGTGATGCAGTGGCTGGATTTAGGAACAAACTGAGTTACGAACAGGGTTCGAGCGTCAGATTTATTCGTACGTTGAGGACACGGCGCACGCGGCACAGTGAATGGAGGGTTACGCGCGCAAACTGCGTAAAATTTAACTAGAACAACATATTAAAACGTGTAAAGAATAAGAAGGCAAGAGGCACTGTGGAAATGTGTAAACTGCACACAATATTTTAAACGTAACCCCGACCTTTTTTTTGTTGTTTAGTGGTTTTTTTTATTTCTGATGATGTAACGAGAACGATAGACACGTTTTTTTCGAATAACGTCATATTTCACACTTTACTGTTATAGTTACGAGTCGCGTCCGACGACAGTGGAGCTGCCATATTTATACCTTGACGTCAGCACTGGGGGTCGGCGTTAGTGGCACGTTGCGTCTGCGCGGGTGTCAGCGTGCGTGCGTGCGTGCGGGCGCGCGCGTGCGTGCACGCCACTAGCCGCCGAGCCTGGAAACTTTAGCCTGACGGAGGGGAGCTGAGCGCTGCGGGCTCGTTGACGTCTGACCGGCCGAGTTGTGGGCGACCAGCGGCAGCTCGTCCGCCGTGGCACCGAAACAGACAAACCGCTGAGCGGCTGAACAAACCTGGGGCTCCGTTTGACCGCACAGAACAAGGCGGTCGCCTTTTCATCTCTGTGTGGGTAATAGATAAAAATACAGCAGCGAGCTAGTCGATTCCCGCTGCGATGGACGGAGAGACGCGGTGGGCCTGCGGGCACCGCCGGAGCCGCGGTGTGTCCCGCTCGAGGCTCCCGGGCGCCGCATGTCTGTGGGCGGCCGCGCTGCTCGCCGCCCTCCTCTCTTCCAGCGAGGCCAAGGAGTGCGACAAGCCGTGCCTGAACGGACAGTGCAACCCCGGCAGCGGCGCTTGCGTCTGCGAGGCCGGCTGGGTCGGGGACCAGTGCCAGCACTGCGGGGGCCGCTTCAGGTGGGACTCGCCGCGGGCTGAAAGCGGGCTACTGCCCGCTGGGATGTCACTCTCAGAGCGAGCGAGATACAGACCCGGGGGCTTCCGCAGTCACAGCACCGGCTCTTTGCGCACTTCACACCGGCTCGGACTGTTGCTCGTCGCGGCCGCAGGACCAGCCTCCGCCGGCGGAGCTGCAAATACATATGATCAGACGGATAGATTGCTGGGTAGCTATAAATACAGATGTATATGTGGAGAAATTAATATGGATGACCAATATATCTATAAAAATACATATTTACGTATGCGGGTAGATATTTTTAGCTTTATATGTATAAACAGGGTAATTCAGGTTAAGTTTGTTTTATTGCAGCTCCCGGCCCATCTGCTGCGTTTTGGCTCTTCTGATATTTGTGTGAAACACATAATAATGTAACAAAAAGGCAAATGAATGCTTTCGTCCGGGCTCTTCGATGTGCTGCAGAACTCGGTGGAAACGCGCTGCTGAGCCGTTTATGACCGGGAGTTTATTATAGGCTGTTTATTATAGGGGGCTGTTTGCGTTTCCTCGCCGCGTTTGTTTACTGCGAGAATAAACGGGTCGATTTGCAGGTACGAAGCGACTGTTGGTTTTAAAAGTGGTTTCGTTTAATCCCGGCTTTGATCCGCCGTTTTGCGGCCCCCGTCCACATTTTCGAAGTGTAAACATTCAGACTTGGGCGCTATGAAATAGCGCAGTTTTAGCACGTTTCCGTACATCGTGGCGCTTATGTAGGAGCTATAGGAATGCGGTTTAATTTTGGGAATGTTTAACATTAATAGAATAAATGATGATTTGCAATACCGCATTTTATACCCCTTACAGTTAAAATGTAAGGGCTGAATATGTAAAGTTGGTTGTAATTGCAATATAAAGGTAAGTTAATGTTTTCAACTTCAGCTCAACTTTATTCTGAGGTGAGGTGACTTAGCACCTGTCAGGTGGTGCTCTGACAGTCGCCCATGTCCTCCTGGCCCAGGACAGCTACTCATTTTTATTCTGCCCTTTTATTTCTTCTGTTGTTACTATAGGCACTCAGTTCAATTTATGCGCACACAGGTTTTCAGTGACTAATGTATGCAGAATTGTGACTAGAATAATGTTTTATTGTACTTTGTTCATTCTTTACATGTTGGATGTCCACTTTTACTACAGTCAAGCTGCAAGTGTGAACGTGATTCTGATTATTGTTTAGTGAGGCAGCAGGTGGCGTAGTGGTTAGAGTTTCCATATTGCATTGAAAGGATACAGGTTCACGTCCCTCCTCCTGCTGTAGAACCCTTGAGCAAAGTAGTTATTGTTAATTGATACAGCAAACAGTCCCCAGCTGTATACATGGGTAAATCACGGTAAGTAGCTAAACATTATATGTTGCTTTGGAGAAAAGTGTCAACAAGCCAATGTGTACAGTATTCTGCACGTTGTCCACTGGCAAGCTGTCCCCTCCCCGATAAGCCAATAGCACCAGTACTGATACTGCTGTAAAAGACGTTATTGTGTTTTTTTTTTTTTTTTTATTACCAAGGTATATTTGACTTGTTTGATCCAGGAGGGTGATAGAGCAAGCAGCGCGTTGGGACTCGATCCAAAGACGTTTTTCCCCACGTTGCTGAATCTGCTGTACCGGTTCTGTCCTCCAACATAAGGTTCACCTTGGTTACAGGCGCTTCTTGGTGTTGTTAACAAAGGATTTGCTTATTTGCAAGGGACTGGTCTAGAATATAAACTAGTTGAGACCTTTCTCTCCCTCTTTGTTTTCTTATTTTGGCCAATATGTTTTAGAAAAAAGCATTTTTAGGCAGTCTTTATTTAACTTAACCCAGAAAGGTGAAGTTCTGCTTTGTATATTGCTAATTGTTGAAATGTTCCTATCATTTGGGACACCTTCTAGAATTTATCCTCTGGTCAGCCTTTTAGAACTTAATATTACAGTTCGATTTTACCTGGCAACACACAATTTGCTATTATTAGTAAATTAATGCACTAACAACTTTTAAAATTAGTTATTTTAAAGTTTAAAGTTTTTTTTTTTACTGTAGAAATAAATTCAGTTAACAAATTGAAGGAGGGAAACTGGATTTTATCTGTGTTTTGCTAAATCGTTACCCTGAATCTGTTTGACAAAACATCTGGCACAGTTGGCACAGCGGTGGGTTCCATAATTACGCCCACTGCAGCACCTTTGCCCGAGAGGCAGCCCCTGCGTGAGCTCTGATTTGTTGAAGACGGATCATATGACCGTCGCAGGTGTGACGTGGCTGAATATTTGTGTGCTGCCGCCTTCCCGGGGGGCTTCACCCTCCACCTGTAGGTGTTTTGGTAGTGAGCGCAGTAAAGCTGGGATTGGCTAGACGCGCACACCTACACACCTCTCTGATGGCTGTGCTGCTTGAATGTGAGGGTGAGGGAGGTGAGGGAAAGCACAGATCTGCTGGCTAGAAGGATGCAGTGGCTTATTGCGGGAGCATAGCTTATCTCCAGGTCACGTGAGGACGCAGCTGATTGGCCCATGATCCCTTCAACGCTCATCTGCTCAAGCGTACATGTGTGTTGGATCGTGTTTGCGTGTGGATTTACATGACTGTGAACTTGTGCAGTGTTCAGCAAAGGGGGGCATACATATTTTGTTGACTCAACTATATCATCAGCAACCTTTTACTAAAGAATCACTTTTGAGATGTGCATTTTATGTGTTGGTGCTGCAAATCTAGCCGCATTAAATGATATAATTCGTTGTTGAGACGAGAAAACGTAGGACATTGAAATTTAAGTATTTCTAAAGTACATGAAAGTATTTCAATTGGGAAAAACCAAACGATTATGTAGATGGGCAATGGGTGGCATGGGGTTAAAGCAGTCGCATTGACTGCCAAGGCTGCCTCCTCTCGCCGTTACGCCCCTGATCCAAGTACTCAGCCTGAATTGAAAACAGTAAAAATTACCCTGCTTTATAAATGGATAAATCAGCATAAATAGCAAACCATCAACTCCCAGATTACAAGTCCCAGTTATTAAACACTATGTTTTGCAGCTGAAAATGTTGTTACATCAAATATGTATTTTATATGAAGCAGAATAAAAGGTGTTCTAGTTTTGAATGTCATGGTGGTAAAATACTAATAATAGGGGGTGAGGGAGCTGTTCTAACAAGGAAGTACACGTTTTCAGTTTCCAGTCTGTCCCTTGCTTTACTGATTCACTTACTTATCAGTTTATATTTAATACTTTTACAGAAACACTCTTCACAAAATTGTACATCTTTCAGCCACATCTCTCTCCTGAACTCCTAACTGCTTCATAAACTTGCATCACACAATCTGTCACCGTCACCTCTGTATTTCCTATCAATTCCATATGTAATGTATGCCAGTAAAATACCATGGTATTGGGTACACATGCTGAGCTGTGGCAGTGGAGTGTCTGCATCTATAACTCAGCCCCAACAGTATAAACAGAAACAGGCCACTAAGAAATTGTAAATATCCATATATGTAAAGGGAATAATATTTCATAGCTATGTTTATGTAATGTTGCCTAATAAATGGTGAATTTTGAACTCTGATGCTCTGGACAAAAGCATACGTTGAATGAATTTATGTAAACTTGATAGTTTTTTATTTTGATCGATTTTAATGTTAATGACTGTAGTCTCCTTTCTTTATTTTTACTATGTCTTGCAGTAAATGGAGTCACCGGTTAAAACAGTTTTGGGTGTTACGTCTATGTTGCGGATCCATCCTTACGATGCTTTGAAGTACAATATTCTGTTATGACTGCAGAGGCTCGGTGAGGCCCAGAGGGCTGCTGTGAGCAGCTTGTGTCTCGCAAGTCCTTCTCTGGCCATTTATTCCAGCCATCTTTTAGGGTTGCCCGAGTTCCTTTGCAGAAAACCTGTTGCTATGGTGACCGGCACCAAAGCAAGAATATGAGTTGTTGCTGAAGACGGCCCAGTTGTGCTTCCTTGAGTCACAGTGGAGCAGAAAGCCTGACTGGGAGACGATAAAGGGGATGTCCCTCTAAAATTAAGGTCCTTTCTTCTAAATCTTACAGGGCTCAACAGTGCGCATGTGTGTCGCACAGAAGTGGTTTAGGGAGGAGTAGTACTGTAGTATAATAGACTTTAAGGTTCAGCAGGTCGTGTCATGGTAAGCACAGTCACTTTGCCATTACCGGACCCAGGTTTGAATCCCACCTCCTGGTGTACTACGTTTGATCGATGTACTTGTTCTAAATTGATATAGTGAAAATTACCTACCTGCATAAATCACTACAAGTATTGTTCTGTTGGCGTAGTGATTTGTTAGCGTTTTTAAGATGAGGTACGCTAAGTTGTGTGTGTATCACTGTTTAATGTATCGAAGCATGGTAAAAACAAAAATGACTATGACATGAGTATTTTAGCATGAACTGGAGAGTAACATTATTTTAAACTTCACTGAAACCTTTTTAATGTATTAAATTATTCAAGTTTTTCATGTAATCTAAAATTCAGAATGTTTTTCTTTTGAGAAATTTTAATGAAGAGCTTAAACAAGGCTTATTAAATAAATATAAGCTCAGTTACAATATAAAGAGAGATACAGACTGGCTCTGGGGTCTGGAAACTACTTTAGTAACTCTTAGTATTACTCTATTTACCGTTTTTTTGGCCCATAATTCATCTTACAGTTTTGCTGTCATTTCAGCAGTGAAATAGGTTTCTTTTACTGGTCAGTGTGAATTTCAGCTGAATTTTCTTGTGTTTGTTAACTGGTTGTTATGATCAATGTGAAAATGAAATGAACCTGTGCAATGTTTAACATAATTAAAGAAACATTTGCAAACAAAAAAATCTGACTGGAGCTGACAGTTGCACTGAAACATCCGACTTGAATAAACAAAGCTGGAACTTTTGGTAGTGTCTGTAATCCGGATGGCTGCTATTTAGAGGCCTGCTAAAAACACGAGGGCCATCCTGTGTGTGAACTCGGGCCCCGTGCTGTCTCCCCATGTGCGTGAGTTGTCTTCCTGTTATTCATTCTTCTTTTAGGTACACTATATCCTGTTTCTGTGCTCACTTTGCTCCCTGACGCCTGACCCCGCCCACTCCTGGATCTCCTTGCTCCCTGTTGTCCGCACATCACTTTGATTCATGCTTGTATTTATTCATTTAGCCAATACTGCACTGATTTATCCATTTATGCCCATACTTTGCTCACGGGTACTATAGCAGGGGGTGGGATTCAAACTTGAGGCCTTTGAGTTGAAGACCTTGACTTTTTTAAGGCATATGTATTTTGCTCAGTTAGTACTGCAACATAGGGCCTCCTGGGTGTTGAATCCGCTACGTTCAGGTTACACCTACTAAAGTCTTGGTTGTTTACGGTCTTGCTGTGTTTTTGTGTAGAAGTCCGGTTTGTGGTGCGGTTGCAGTTCCTGCCGTCTTTCTCTCCCATCCAGCCTTTAATGAACCTTGTTTAACTGCAGTGCCTTTTTTTTTTTTTTTTTTTTTTTTAAATTTTATTTATTTTTTTAAAATACTTGCTGGTACCCAAGGAGACGTGAAACTGTGATCAGCTGCTTTCGGAGTTTAAAGCTCAAATTGCAGCACGTAACAACTTTATTGTGTACCTAAGAACACCACTTTTTTTAATGCTAAAGCCTGTGCAGAGAGACTTTGAACTGCTGTGAAAACATTGGGCTCTGATGTTGAAGCCTTAGTGTTTCCTCAGTTTGGCTTGTTTTTTTACATTCCTAAACAAACTTATACAACTGGGTAGTTTTTACTGTATCAATTCGGGGTAGGTATCGTGATTGTACTACAGCGGGCGGTGGGGTTTGAACTTCATTGCAAGGCAGCAGCTTTGCCCACTGCACGACCTGCTGGTTTGTGTGTATAAGCTTTGCACATTTACAGCTAGGCACTTTGGGCAGTTTTTCCATTCAAATTTGCTAATACTCTGTTTACAGAGTATATTTACACACGGCACTTCACATGGTGCCACAGATTTTCGTTAGGGTGGGCTGCACTGTTCCAGAATGCCAGCTTTGTTTTCAGGTGTTCACTTGTAGTTTTTGCAGAGTGTTTTGTGGGTCAGTGTTCTGAAACATTAATTTCTGCCATCATTGCAGACGTCTTCCTGGTAGAAACGTGCTGTTTGGCAGGATGTGCGGCTCTTTAGCTGAGTCCGTCATGCGCCGAAATGTCAGCAAGTTGAAAACAACTCCATGGCATGATGCTGCTTCAACCAGCTGCTTAACACAATTCAAAATTACATTTAATTTTTAGTTTATATTCAAAATGTCCTCTCCCAGTATTGCTGCTGTTAGTTTAAAGAAATGCAGCAAATTTCTTCAGTAAGTAAATGTTTTATTTTTGTATTTTCAGTGTTGACCTTTATAATGTACACAGATCTTAATGTTTAGATATAGTGTTTGTGTGTAACCCCCTTTTAAGTTTTTTTTTTTTTTTGTTTTCCCAACTTTTTTTACATACATTTTTTCATTATACTTATAAACAACAAATACTGGATTGCAGCAGCATAGAGAGAAACAGGACACTGTTTCACAGAAATAGCAAATAATCCACATACATGGAGCCAGGGCAGAAGGTCATAAGGCAGCAGTATTTCGTCCAGCACAATCTGATAAGTTCCAAAAGGGTGTCCAAACATTGCAGAATTCTTTTGAATTGTCATGCAGATCAAATGTAAATTTTTCAAGTGGAAGAAGGTAAACACTCATCCACATATTTACAAAGGTAACTTTAAGTGTAGACCATAGTAAAATGCACTTAAGTATGGAAGAGTAACATTAAAACTGAGCAGATCCTGTTTTCATGGGTTTAAAAATTGCTGCTGTCACAAAGCTGGTCATTTGCACCTCCCCAGGCTAGGATTTTGGAGGTCATTTTAGTCTTCGCTGCAGGTCAAGTTTCACTCCATCTATTTCACTGGGTACAAAACTCAACTCTTCTGTCCTATTTTTTTCCTCTCTGTGAACAAAACGTGGCAGCGGTCCATGTTGCTGTCCTACTAGTGGTGACGGTTAAAGTGTAGGAATCGTGTCTTGCAGTTAGGCATCGTGAGGTATCATTCTGGACGGGCCATGCTGTGTGAACTCTGGCTAAACACTCTGTCTTTTGGGTTTTGTCTTGAAGCTGAGTCATTTTCAGCAAGTTCCTTCTCCCTGGGTTTCTGCTTCAGGCTGACGGGTCCTTCGGGATTCCTGACAGATGGACCAGGCAACTACAAGTACAAGACCAAGTGCACGTGGCTCATTGAAGGACAGTAAGTGTGCCTGCTCCACACACATGGTCAGTGGTCACTTACATGTGTAACCAGGGTTGTAAAGAGGACAGTCACACAACTGCTGGGTTGCTGATTTATTCTGCGATGTCCAGGTTGAAAGGAGAACAACCACGAGAGACTTAAGCCCTCATGTAGCATAATGCCTGACATGCTGGTAGCTTTTGTTTCATACTTGTAATGTGATTTGTTTTTGTACTTGTTTATTAGAGTTCAGTAGCCATAATTTGCTTAAAATAATATAAACAAAACATGAAATACTAATTCATAATAAAGATTAATTATAGACAGACTAAATGAGCAGGACACAATTGCAAATGAAGTGTCTGCTGTGGATTATCCGTAGTTTCCTTTGATTTGTTTGATGGAATTTGCCAGATAATTTAATAATTTTTGCCACATCTGTTGGAGATTATTTGATTTTTATTGCAATAAAAAAAAAAAAGAATTATTCCATAAAAATAACAGGTAATCATGAGATCATACAGATGAAATAGAGAAGGGAAGAAATCTGTAGTGACTCACAAGGAGCTGATCATTTGCCACATGTTGCACTAGACTAGTTCCTCTTTGCCACAATATTGTTGCTGTCGTCTCCACCATAACTATAATTGAAATGCTGTGACTTGTGACCATGGGCTAAACTAAGTGTATTAGCTATAACATATTCTTACCATGTAATAGTGACCTATTAGTGTTTTATTACATTAACGTTTAGAATTCTTGAAATGTTAGTGGAAGCATCATTTTTAATCCAATTGTGTAGTGGGCAAAGCGCTCCGATCCATTCAGACAACGTTAGATGAGCCTTTACTGTGGAAGCTCTTGGCAATGTTGTGTAAAAAGCATAGCAGATATGTGCCCTAAGTCACTGCTTTTCAATTACTGTAACTGACGGAGTTCTGATAGACCTCTGTGCGTCCCATGACACGGTCTGGGTATAGGTTTCTGTAATTCCAGCCGAGACCTCAAATCGAAGGAGATTGTGAGTTTGACCTCTTGGTTTGACGATGTAAACCCAGCCTTTGTCTCTGGCAGGCCCAACACCATCCTCAGACTCCGCTTCAACCACTTTGCCACCGAGTGCAGCTGGGACCACCTCTACGTCTATGATGGAGACTCCGTCTATGCCCCTCTGCTGGCTGCCTTCAGGTATTTTACCACAGTGGCCTGAAAACTGGCTGCCTTTGGCGGTCAGTATCAGCTGTGATGCAAAATTACCTAGTTTGTAGGAATGAATATCTTTTGTTTGTTATTTTATTTGTAAGTATATTAATTGATTAAAACAATTGGAACAGGACAGCACAGGGCCAGAGAGGAATACATGGGAACAACCCCCAGAGAATCTGCAAATACATACTCTTACATAATGCAGTACAAGGGCTAAAGGTTGCGGTATTTAGCAGGTAAAGTCATGCAGTGCTGTTGAAGAAATTGCAAACAGGTGACTGTTATTCCAGCACTCATTAAAATTGTCATTCAGATCAAATGTTAACTTTTCTACTGGAAGAAGGTTAGACACTTGAGTCAGCTACATAACTGTAGAGGGAACTATAAAGTACGTTTTCTTCCCGAGTAAGAATTGCTGTCATATGTTTTGTATCTTCATCAAAAACAAGACTTATTATGGAGGGCAAGGACGACTACGGTAAATACAAAGCTATCCATTAACTGCTAAAACAACACAAAGCAACTAAAGTGGAAAACAATACATGAAATAAAGTAAATGGGGGAAAAAATAAAAACATAAAATATGTATGTATGAACACATGCATTTACATGTATTTTTATATGCAAAATGGAAGTTTTTAAAGATCCATTTATAAATGGGCACATGCAAAAATTAAAAATCTTTTTGAATCCATCTATTTCACTATTTTTATATCCAATATTTCCCAACTCATACAATAATTCAATACATGTACTCTTTTGCACAGATTTTACAGGAAATAATGTATAAAGTGATTCTCAGTTATGTAGAAATCTGTTTTTTAGTAGTTGGTTCAGATAGTTTTTTTTTTCTTTTTTTTGATGGGAGAAGTAAATTTGGTTTAAACTGTAATGGTGAAATTACAGTTCAACCTCACACCTACTACCTCTCAAAGCTGTAATCCTGTTATACATAAACTATTTTAACGTGTGTGAGAACTTTTATTCTTGTTTTGCCGCTCAGCGGGCTGATCGTGCCAGAGCGCTACACTAACGAAACGGTCCCTGAGGTGGTGTCCCGGTCCGGCTACGCCTTGCTGCACTTCTTCAGTGACGCAGCCTATAACCTCACCGGCTTCAACATCTCCTACAGGTGAAGTCTTCTTGTTTTTATATCACATCACTGGAGCTTTAGGGCTTTGTTGAAACTAAATTTAAATAATTCCTCCAAGTCTGTGGTGTTGCATGCTAAATGAAACTAAGCTTTGCGGTGGGAGACGTGGCTCCCCGCAGGGCTAAGACTGGGTAAGTTAAATGTGCCCAAGGTGTCACTGCACTATAGTGCACAGCGTATCCCTCATAACCTGGATTTGTAATATGGTCTCAATGACAGAGCTGCACTAAAGACATCTTAAAATGAATCATGTTCTTCCTATAAATTATGCAGCTGCTCACTCATATAATGTCTGCTGGCGAAATGACAGTATTAGAGAGTGACTGTACTTTGTCATGTGTCTGAATGTTAAGTTCTTCACCTGTTGCTTCTGAGCTTTTGAGTTGTTCACTGCTTAGGAGGAAAGTGTCTCCTAAATGAAAAGGTCACTGCAGTTGTAAAGTTCAGCCAGTTTCTTCCTTGTGAGCTGTTCAGCTGTTGACCTAACTGTGACTTGAGCTCAGTGGTTGATGATGAAGATACTTGAACGCTTTGCTTATAGTTTCAAGCTTCATGGTTTTTTTAAAAAATTTTTTTTTAAATATACAGAACAGGTACATTTTACCTGTCCCATCATATTTTGCAATTGTTCAATTTTAGGATATGTCAGAAAGACAAAAATAAGTAAACATCCAAGTTTAAAATATCTTTGTTAACCGTGATTAAAGTGAGATGATCAGGGTTTCATCTGAAACTAAGTGTACGGACAAAAAGGGACCAACACAAAATGTTTTTTTTATTATGATGGCTCCTGTTGTGTGTTGAATTTCTTAATACGTTATCTAATTTATTGTGCACATGTTTTTCAGACAGCTATCAGAATGAAAAATTTAAGCAAATTACCTGTCCCAAATGGTTGGAAGGCTGTTAATTTCATCTTTAAGTTGGAGTGAAGCACGCCAGCACGGTCTGAAGACTGCATAGTAGCGCTGATTCTCACCTTTGGCATGCTGCCCTTCCAGAAACACGCACTCCTTTTTGTGACGGTAAATTTGTCTGCTATGGGAGCGGCTATAAGCGGGGCTCGTGTGCACAGTGAAATAACAATGAAGGTGCAGCCGTGAGTGGAAAACACATTAAACTGCTCAACCTGTTAATTGGACATTGTGCACCTGCTCTGAGACGTGTTTTTGAATCTTAGCTATGAATTTGCAAGTTTAACTAGAGGGAAAGTCTATGGATACTTCAACTGCCTCTTGAGCATGAAGATTTTACTTCTACACGGATCTGTTGTTAATGCTGTCATATTTTTGCAAAGCAGCATTTTTTTGACCAGAGTAATTGCTTAAAGCTGCTGGAGGGGCTCCTCCATAGGACTTGACCTACCAAAGTTACAGATCAAGGTTCTTATCCATTGATATTCTCGATTTCCTCATACTTGACAGAAAATTCAGCGGTTACACCCTGGTGAGTGGATTTGTATGTGGAATATGTCCATATTATTGGCAGACTTGTGTAAACTTTATCAGGTTTCCAGGGCATGGTTTTTAAGAGCCCTACAGAAAAATACAAATAATTAGAAATCCCACAAAACATTGTGGAAATAGATATACCCCTCTTAGCAATAAACACATTGCCTAAAGTTTTGAGTGAATATTATAAAAGAAAGGCATAAACTTAATTTTGTGAGATTTAGTTACTATTGAAGTCATGATTTTGACTTGTTTCTAGCTGTGGACACGCTGCAGTTATTGGAATAAAAAAACACACTGAGGATGCTGACCAGTTGAAGAGGAGTAGAACTCCAACTGTACCCTCTTTTTTACTGCATTTTTACTGTCTTTTTTCAAATTTCTCCCTGCATATTTTCATGCACATTTATAGTACAGTTAAAGGATAAATAAGAAACGTCTAGTTTTGTAATTCCCTGGCGAAGATTATTTTTCTACAATATTTTCTTATAACGTAAAATGTTGTAATAGACCCGCTTTGCACCGTTTTAGTTAGCACTCTACTTTCTAGGAAGATATCCTGAGCACTAACCTGCCTGTTATTGTAGTCAGCTGTTTGGTTTGGCAAACATAAGGTTTTGCTTTTAAACCAGAGAGATCAGATTTAGTGTCTTTAGACCTCAGTCTCCTCCAAGATGGTTTTAGCATCTGTCACATGGCTTCTGGAAGCAGCTTCTTGGTTGCTTCACTGGCAGCTGATCGTCTCTTTTGGTTTGTTCAGTTTTGGAGGATGATCTCATAGAGGAATTTTGTTGTTCTGTATTTTTTTTTTTTTTTTTAACTTGGGTAAGTTCAAAGCTTTGCAGATTTTTTATAACCCTTTACAGCTTTCTGCTGTTTAAAAACTCCAACATAACAGATTTGATAAGGAAGTGTCCATGTTCTGCTATCTTCTAACATGGGTTTTCTGTTTTGTTTCTTATTTTATTATATTGTGCTGTGTTTTGCATTTTGGACATCTCTAAATACAAAGAGATGTTAAAATTTATCAGACTTAATGAGGTAATATGAGGGTCAACTTTGCTTTGTTGGACCATCAAACAGAACTAACAGCGATGTACTTGGGAGAGCTGCCGACGGGGTTTCTTTTGCTTCTGCAGCCTTGTGCTGATCCTCCATTGTTCATTGGAACCACTGCGGGGAGGGTCTAGCGGGTGGAGTCAGGCCCCGGGGGGGTCACAAAGGCAGCTTGTGTTGGCCGTTGCCCTTGAACCATGTCTCAGTAGAGAGCCTGCATTGTCTGTTGGGTGGGTCCCACGACGCTGAACTGTTTGCCTCACCATTGTTGACCCAGAGCGGAGGAGATGGGCTGCTGTGCTACCATGACTTAAAGTGGTCGCGTTGGGAACAGCTGGATCTTTGTTCCCTCTGTTTCCCTCCTGTAGGAGAACTGAAGCCCTGAGCTGTCACCTGGCGTCTTCCAGGGGCACCTTAGTCATCAGTTTTCTTGGCTTCAACTTTGCAGATTTTACAGTCACAAAAATATTCCACTTTTTTTGAAGAAAATAACTTCATTAATCTGTAAAACAATGAAAGTGGCAGAGGGCCAGCTGGTTTCCTTACCCGGGCTTCATATCGAGCCGCATCGCTGCTGTTCTCCTCTATGTGTACTGTATGTTGTTTATGTATGTTGTGTATGTATGTTTCAATTACAGTACTGACTTTATTTCATTTTAACACTCACATTACGTGTCCAGTACATATTACATTAGTCTGTAAGAGTGCATTATACAGCACCATAGTGAAAAAACATGCTTTTGATTTTCCAGACATTTGCAAAATCTGAACACTTCCTCCCCCTATGATCCGGAAAACTGAGGATAGGCTGTATAACTTTATGTTGGATTGCAGAGGTCTGGTCATGTCCCTGATCTCTCAGTCCTTTGTTTCATATACATTTTTTTTTTTTTTTTCTTAAATCAGTTTGATGGATTAGTGATGTTATAAGTTAAAAAAAAAAAAAGTCATAGCAAAATATTCGGGGAAATAGAAAAAAATACCCCCACCTCTTTTTAAGAACATCACGTTATAAATGTTTGGGGAAACAAATTTATGTGTATTTTGTTTTGTGTGTTTTTTTTTTTTTTTTCCAGTTCTGTTTTCTAAAGCTGTCTGTATCAGCATCACCAAAGATGCCCCATGTTTCTGTTTCCTGCACCGTTTGGCAAGTGTGAGAAATTGGTTGTGAATGTGTGTGATCTGTGCCTTGCTGCCGCTTGACTATTATGCTTGCAGGTGTGCGTTTGGAGTTCTTCTTCGACAGCTTGGGCCTTTTGGATGCTGCGTAGGGACTTCCCACTAACGTTCCATCCTTGGTCCGATGCAGGATCAACACATGCCCCAACAACTGCTCGAACCGCGGCGAGTGCCGGCCAGCGAATGCGAGCGGGGGCGTGTACTGTGAATGCGCCGAGTACTGGACAGGCGAGGCGTGTGACATCCCCTACTGCCCTGGCTGGTGTGGTGCCCCTGACCGTGGCGAATGCCGTGGCAACAGTACGCGGGACTGTTTCTGCTATGCTGGCTGGCAAGGTGGGTTTGTCTAACGCCATCACTGTGGGTTGTGGTGGTCTGGAGTCTATCCTGGAAGCAATAGAGGAGGTGGCACAGTATTCCCTTGATACACTCCTGTATACTCCGCTGCAAGGCGAACACACACCCATTCACTCACTCACTCACTCACTCACACACAGCGTTACCTACTGCCCCGTCCTTATGTTACATAGCAGTGGTCTTGCAATGGAGATGAGACTGACACACTAGTTTAACCCTTGTCCCAAAAACTGTTTCACGGGACAATTGTTGTATTCTTTGTACACACTTTGAGATCAAATTCCACTAACCTAGTTTTCCTGGAGTGACAGACATGGAGCAGCAGCAATGAACTCTTTTTCTGTGGCAATAACATCTGCCTGTTATATTTCTGGTAAATAGGCTGGTGACATCACATGGTTTAATGGACTGGGTTGGGAGGTTGTGGTTAGAGGATCCAGGTTCAAATCCCAATTCCCACTGTAGTTCCCTTGATGCAGGTTCTGTACTTATCCTGCTATGCAAAAGTGTCAATCGGTGTAAGTAACTTAACGCTGTAAGTCACTTTTCTTCAGTGTCAGATGAATAAATAAATGTAAGCATTTTCCGTGTCTCCTATTTGTGTAGGTGTTTTGTACTCCTGACCCTCAATATGTGTACAAGTTGACTTGAGTATTTGGCTTCCCGTGTCGCTTCCCACCAGCTTACAAATACACCTATTTCTGCGAAATAAGCACAGCAGTTTGGCCGCATGTGACTCGTTTTTTTCCCCGGGATGTTTGTATGTTCTTCATCTCTTTGCTTCTGTAAATAAAGGAATGCAAATTTGAACTGCGGTTGTCCACCTCTCAGCAGAGGCAGTGTTGCGGCACACCAGCGCACCCAAGTTGGAACCGGCGGACTGTTTATCCTCAATTTGTTCATAATGCCTGGAACAGCAAACAGGGTTGCACTTCCTCTTCAGCGCATTATTGTTGAGCCCTGTGAAAGAAGGATCGAGTCTCAGCACCCACTCTAATACAGCGACTTTACATTTATCTATCTGAATATAAACTTGTTTGAAATCACTTATTTAAATGCATTTCTCCAGAGTGACTTACAATGTTAAGGTGCTTATACTGGTTTACCCATTTATACAGCAAAGTGATTTTAATTCAAGGGTATTACGCTAGGAGGTGGGATTCAGACCTACTTCAGACACTAAAATCCACAGGAAGTATTAAGTCACACGGTGCACAGTAATTTCCACTGTTAAAACCCACCGTGAAGTACATACGAGTGTAGTGTTTGGAACTGTAACCTTCCTCTGGTTCAAATTGCATGCCCTGCTCTTGTACCTGCCATGAATTGATGGAGTAAAAATGACTCAGCTGTATAAATGGGTAAAGCAGTGAGTAGCTTACTGTGGGGAAGTTTATAGTGAAGATGTGTGCAAGTCCACACAGAGGGTAGAAAATGTGGTGTTTCCCCTCCAGGTCCGGACTGCTCCATCCCTGTGCCGGCCAATCGCTCCTACTGGACCCGTGAGGAGTACGCAGAGAGCAGCCTGGCACGCGCCTCCCACAAGGCCGTGGTGGACCAGGACATCATGTGGGTCATCGGTGGATACGTGTTCAACTACTCAGATTACGACATGGTCAAGGCGTAAGTAAAGCCTGTTCACTGGTTCTGTCTTTGGATGCTTCATTCTAACACTGAACTGTTATAAATCTCTAACAAATGAGAACTGTGTTACGTTAATGAGAATTTAAAAACTTTTGTTCTTTCCTCGTATAGTTGCTGTGATTATTCTAGTAACTTCACAATTTTATTAAAATTTTTTAAATAATTAAAACGGAATGCAGTTTATTTAAAAAAAGTCTATTTCCAATAATTTTCAAGTGTGCAACTCTCCAGTTGTCAGGAATCATTAAAGCGAAGGAATCGTTTTATTTGCACCGACCTCCTTCCTCTCTAAGATCGATATTTTCCCGATACTGGGAGAAATTATATTTAATTTGGCACAAAATAACTATTTTAATATTTCTAGTGACTTGCAAATACCTCTAAAATGAATTTGACTAAAACATTTTTATATACAAAATGTGATTTCAAACTAACTTAAAAACACGCACATATGAGACACTGGACTAACTGGTCAGTTGGACGACCAGCCCCACCCTTAATCCGCTCCTGTGAGGATGAGTAGCTACAGTAAGTAACTTCTACATTTACACATTCTCCAGTCATTCTTCTCCAAAGCCACATACAGACTGTAAGTAGCCACCAATATTTTCATTGTGGTTCTGCTGACTGTCCAGCAACCGTTTTTCACCTTAGCATACTTCATGGAAGTGGGAGACTTCTAAATTTGTGCACTTACCTGGGGTTTACTCTGGTACCCATGCAGGCCTCTGTTCTCAGGTGGACATAACCATGTCGTTTTCCTCACAGGTACAACTTGACCTCCAAGGTGTGGCTGCCGCTGAATCGCTCGGTCAACTCGGTCACGCCACGCTACGGTCATTCCCTGGCTCTGCACGAGGTGAGGTTCCAGTCCCACTCTACATTTCAGTGGAGAGCAACTGAGGCACTAGGAAAATCCCACGTGGGACACATGTTGGTAGCGCGTTGGCAGCAGGTGCACTAAATACTAACCTAAAGCCAATTTGCAATAAAACACACATTGAGGATGCTGACCAGCTGAAGGGGAGAACTCCAACCTTACCATCTTTTTACTGCTTTTTTCCTGTCTTTTTTTAATGTTTCAAATGTCTCCCTGCATATTTTCATGGGCATTTATAATAAAGTTGGTTATAGTACAGTAGACACCAAATAGTCTGGATTTCCACAGAAGAAATGCTGCACCACCTTTCTTGATATTAACTGTCGGAAACCAGATTTTAGTAATATTTGTTGTGGTTTTACATGGAGTAAAACACTCCAGTGTCTTGGAACTTCTGTAGTGAATAGCAGTTGGATTTAGTATCGTCATTGTTTCACACAGGTGTAGAGCAGAAAAGAATTATGGTTTGTGCTGCTTCAGGTGTGTAACACAAATCAGCGCCGCACCGCAGTAAACATGGTTAACAGGGTGACAGAGTTCCAAGGAGGGTTACACTAAAGAAGGGAATTGTACAGCTTTTTAGGCACAAGTTTTAGGCAGCTGGCAACTAAGGAGAGGAAAACAAAACTCCCAGCTGCAATGAAGGAGAGGGAAATAAACCTCTGGGGGTTTGTGTTATTTGTGAAAGTTTGTTGAATGTGATATTTTACTTTTGTTTGTTTACCATATTCGTTTTGTGATTGGCTGCGATTGTCCATGTGACCAGAATTAGCCAGTACAGAACAAGTAAATACAGTATAAGCTTTTTTTCTAGACTAAGCTTAAGCCTTTTTAGAGTGAAACGTGGGAGGCAGCAAATAAAATACTGGTTATTGACATAATTGCCATATTATTGTTGCGTGAAAAATGGGATGTTTTCTCACAATCAGCTTCTCTTTGACGGAGTGCCGCTATATGAAGGAAGGGTGCAATTGTCTTTCTCACGGCGCTTTCGTATTCTTTGCTGGAGGAGGATAACTAGAATTTCACCTGTATGTTTGTAGAGCTTAATAGGGTCTGGAGAGGACAACTGCTTCAGCTACCTGCTCTCACCTCTGACCCTTTTTTTGTGCTTGTGGTCTTTGCGGAACTTAAACCCTTAATAGATTCTTAGTGTTTCCTGTGCTAGTAAGATGTAACTCACCATCGTACGCGTTTGTTTTTCTCTATTTCTTCAGCGCAAGATCTACATGTATGGGGGCAAAATTGACAATACGGGCAATATCACCAACCAGCTGTGGGTGTTTCACGTGCACAACCAGTCATGGGTGCTGGCCAGCCCGCGTGCCAAGGAGCAGTATGCTGTCGTGGGCCAGTCAGCCCACATCGTGCAGCTCGCCCCAGACAACGTGGTCATGCTGGTCCTCTTCGGCCACTGTCCCCTCTATGGCTACATCAGCAAGGTGCAGGAGTACAGCATAGGTGGGTGTAGCCGTGGGGAGAAGAAGGCAAAGATGATGGTTTGCAAATGGCTTTCTTTTTATTTTTAAAACTATCTGGCAGCTGTAAAGAGGGGAAAAAACTTCCAATCTTTTTCGTTCTCAGATAAGTAGCCAGATGTGTAGCTACTGCATTTACTGCTATTCCATTATATTTATTCCTTCTTGCAAACCAGCTGACACTGTTCTACCCATTTATACAACATGGGTTTTTTTTTTTTTTTTTAACTGTACCGGTTCAGGGTAAGGCCACCACAGCAGGAGGTGCCATTCAAACCTGCTCCTCAAACAGGAGGCCACAGCTCTAACCACTATGCCGAAAGAAGCGGTATTTAAAGGAGCGATAAGTATAGTGTTGGTTGTTGAAGCCGCTTCAGCTCATTGTGCCTCTTTTTGCTCATAGGGACCAATACCTGGCACATCCTGAAGACCAATGGCGCCCTGGTGCAGGGAGGCTACGGCCACAGCAGCGTTTACGACCCAAAGACGCGTGCCATCTACATCCACGGGGGCTATAAGGCCTTCAGTGCCAATAAGTACGGCCTGGCAGATGACCTGTACAAATATGAGGTGGACACTAAGATGTGGTGAGTGGACCATGGAAACGTTTGTAATGTCTGAGATAAGTATACATACTAAAGAGAGACTGGATACACCACTTAATTTTTAAAATTATTTACAGTTTATAAACAATTTATCCTCACATGACCAGACTAAGGATGCAGGGGTCCGGTCATGCGACTGACGGCTTATTCCAGTGTATTCTAGCTTTTCAAAATTATTTTGACGTGATGGTAATCCTGTTATGTTTTTTTAAAGAAACGTTAAGTTTAATATTGAAAGTCACTTTAAATATTTATGCAGTGTGATGGAAATAGAAATTACTGAGCGAATGAGTGCTTTAATAATGTCATTACTGTTACTGATACACATCGGTTATACTGTTCTTGAAACGGAAGTGCGTGTGTCAGCTCTGCGTGAGGATGGTGGCCTTTGTCCTGCCCTAACTGGAAGATGGTGACGATATGAATGGAGAGACATGTCCTTATGCCAGATTAGCTGTTACTTTATCCAATAAAACTTACAGTCCCCAGTAAGCCCCGGGCTGTGCGTAAAGGAATAAAAGCTCCAGTGTTGGAACACAGGCCTCAGATGTGTCCTGGAGTGACTGCTGATCGGCTGGGGGGGGTCTCATTGTCCTCATCAGGGGACGTTGGCAGCATCACGTGATGATGATTTAAATCTCGTGTTCTCTTTATGAACAGTTTGAGTTTCATTCTGCCACTCAGGAAGAAACAGTTGATTATGATGCTATTTTGGAACGTTGAGCAGCATTTATGACATGAAATCTCACTCATGGAGTTCTTAATAGTATTAAACTTCATGCAGATAATCAGTTTAAACATCCAAGCGGTGATTTTCAACTTTTTTTCTTTCGACTTGTTTTTTGTCTCCTGATTTATCTGCGTCGGAGGACCGTGACTTGGTCATCCGCCGAAGAAGCGACTGAAGTTATGACCGTGGATTTAAATACACTTGATGCAGGTGTGTGTCTTCTCCCCTTTTCCCAGGACCATCCTCAAAGACAGTGGCTTCTTCCGCTACCTGCACACGGCAGTCGTCGTGAGCGGCACTATGCTGGTGTTTGGCGGAAACACGCACAACGACACGTCTATGAGCCACGGCGCCAAGTGCTTCTCTTCAGACTTCCTGGCCTACGACCTGGGTGAGGATCCGTCCCGCGTTCAGCCTGCCCACCGCTACCTGCACCTAGTTTTTTTTCACCATGTTTACCTCTCGTTCCTGCCAATTAATCGCAGGCGCCCCGCCAGTCGAACGCACTCTTCGGAGGGTGGCGTGTGTGTGAACTGGGTCCCTGTTTTCCCCGAGGGCTGCTGTTGGCTTCATTCATTCATTCCCGGAAAAGAGCGCCGTTTGTGTCGTTCCACGTGCAGCTCTTTAGGAGACGTGCTGGCTGGAGGTGGAACTGAGGGGAACAAGGAGTGAAAATCTCCACGCTACTTTGTGGAATTGAAGGAATGTGTCCCTTTGTGTGTAATATTATTTATGAGGGCCGTCAAGTGGAAACATTTGTGTGCGAATGGAACATTAGTGGCTGAACATCAGAAAGTGGCCAGTGGCTTAATCTTGCAAAGCGTAAAACTTTAGAAGATAAGTGAACTGCCTTCACCTAATAGGGCAAAAATTTGTTCCGTCAGATCTCCCCCTTAGATGAGTTCCCGATTTCGGCAAATTACGGGGAATTGAATTATCGTTTTTCTTCCAAAGGGAGAGTAATTGGTTTCTGGACAAAAATAGGTCACATACTGTTTAATTTTTATATATATAAAAATAAAAAAAGCCAGCCTGACAGGTTACAGCCCTGTTTAATAAGTTCCGGAAGGGAGTCCAAACCTTCCGAAATTTCTTACTGATTTGGTCAAATGTTAATTTTTTTTTTTTTTTAATGGGAGAAAATGAAACACTTCAGACAACCACATATTTACAGAGGGAACTTCAGGAGTCCAGTGCTTTAAAACACACTTTGGCTTGTGGTTTAACAACGAAACATATGGTGGCAAAATTTTACTCTGTATAGGTCTGTTGGACCCTGTTCCAGTTATCTTGTGAATTGCCACAGTCCCAGAATAGGTGCATCAAAGTGCTTTGGTGGCTTTACCTGCTTTGTAAGTTTTTTGTCTTCCGCTTTAGACCCAGGAACGGTTTATCGTAACGTTTCCAGCTGTTTCTTGGCGAAGGGCGCCGCCCAGTGGAGATATTAGGGAAAACGTTATTATTGCTCTTTACCTGTCAGGCAGTTTGCAGTTATAGACATAACTACATCTTGGAAGATCTCCCTACTGTCACTGTTTGAGAGCCGCTTGCCCTCTGATGTTAGTCATTTTGTCTTTACTGTCCACCTACGGCCCGCTGTTCGAGCTCCTGGTTTCCGAGTTCAGGATGTAAAAAGTGGCAAATATTAATATCCAAAGCGAGTGCTACCCCGGCAAAGCCGACGTGCGTTGGGGAAATATTCGAAGTTGCCGTGAGGAGACGTGTGAAGCCGCGCGGCAGTGCTGTGCTCAACATCTGCTCTGTCTTCAAAAACAGTTCAGGGTTCAAACACAGTTTACATTTCTGTTTCCTTCACTTCTGTTCAGTCAAAGTGCCCCAATAACAGCCCATTACAGTAGATACATTTCATTTTTTCTATTTTTTTATTGCTCTTGCTTGATTTTTTCGTAACTTTGACTGTAAAATATTGATTTGCTGTTAATAATTATGGAATGAAATGCAATGTATGATACAAAAAAGCTACTGCATGTAAACAGAAATCCATATTAATGGCCTCATTTACGATTTCCTAATTGGGTAACAGTGTTTAAATTGCTGGGTATCACACTGAAAGGGTGTTTTAGGTTGTTGAGGATATTTTGGGAAAATTTGATCGTTGAAGAAGTTATGGTTTTCCTCCTAAGAAATGATGGAAATACTTCCTGATATTCAAGTTTGAGGTATGTGAGCTGTTTCTAGGAAATTGTCGCACTTGGCTGCCGGGCTACAGGTGAACTTCCGTTGAGGGATTTGCTGCAGAAGAGTGGTCGTGGCGTGATGTTGTACATCATGTGGTAGTAAGTAGCTTAGTGCTGGAGTTCGTGCTACAGATAAATGCGCGAGTGTAAATGTCGGTCCCACCTAAGCTGCTGTGCTTCCAGAAAGGAACAGGACAGCAATGTTCAAACTTTAATCCAAAGAGTAGGACATCACAGATTCATAAATCTTCATGAAAGGGCTGGAACATCTGAGCATGTGTCAGATGGCTGAACAAAGGAGCAGTCTGGCCTTTGAGGGCATCCAGGAGAGTTGCTGAGCACTGTGGTCTGGTTTGATCTTGTGTCGCTGTACCTGCTTTGCTGTTGGAGAAGCTCATTAGCAGTCTCCTTCCTTGGGCTCCCGTCCTATAGCGCCAAGGCTGCAACCAGCTGCTACACCTTCTCTCAGAAAAGTTTAAGTAGTCGAGACAGGATGCAGCCGATAGATCCCACCTCCTGCTGTAGTGCAGCAGTGCACAACGTGTAGAGGAACGAAGTTGGTTAAAAAGCCAATTTTTTGGTGTAATGATCGTAACGGGCCGCGCAGTTTTGCACAGGAGCAGTTACCGCGGAGAGTTCCAGAATGCCACCAAAGGTTAAAGCTGTAGAACTACTGGCAGCTGCTGTTTTGCCCTTTTTTGCCACCAGGAGGCAGAATCACCACACGTGTGCTGGAGGAGTCCCGTCTAAACCGTCCACGAGTGCGAAAAACGCTCCGAGCTGGCGGTGTCTTTAAAAATGTTGTCTTACAGTAGGTGACAAATGACCCTGTCATCAAGATATTAACAGTGTCACAGTGTGTTATTGGTTTATGTTCTGCAGTTTTATTGCTTAACTAACTTGTCGTATTTAATGGCAGAGTGCGACTGGAGGCTTTGCGGATCCGTCCGGATAACGGAACGTAGCCGTTGCTCTGTCCGTCTGACGCTTTTACGTGAAAGCGTGACACCCGAGCGGAGATGTTGAAACGACTGGACGGTCCACTGCATCCTTATTACTTTTTAAAATGTACTTTCAGGAATTTTGTAAAAGCTGGGGAAGGAAGAGGCACGTGAAGCTAGGGACGCACCAGTATGCTGACATGGGATAACTTATGTGCACATTTATACATACAGAGGACAATGAGAATTAGACAAATTTAACATTTATTCCAAATTATCCACATTTTGACTGGTTACCTGATCTTTAAGCAGGGGCTGGTTTTGCAGGCTGTAGCCTTAAATGTTCGTTCCTCTTTGTTTTCTAACAACAGTTGAAAAAATTAAAATAGAAAAAGGTTAAAATAATATGATGACAAAAAAACACCACACAGCAGTGACTGTCTCGAAGTGCATCGTTCAGCTTTTCAGGTTTTTTTTTTTTTTTTTTTTTTTTTACAAATAATTGCATCTCTGCCTTGTTGTGGAAAATTCTCTTTTCGTTTGACCGTATGAGAAGCTGCGCCGAACGATCCTCGCTGTCGGCTCCAAGTGTGACACACACGCGTTTTTTGCTTATGTATGTTTTGCTTACCTTGGAAAAAGTTCCACACTGCAGGTCAGCCTCACATAAATGTTGTACTCATCTGGTCAAATCTGGCCATCGGTCCTATTTAATCTGAACTGACAGCTTTCGGCTGGATGTTTATAATTCCGACATCACTGCATCTCTAAGAAAAACATAAATTGTTAAAGTCACTTAATTTCAACAATGAAGTTATTCATTTTGGTAAAACTGCCAAGTATTTGAGTGTTTTCCAAAGCGACTCTGTGTTGAGCGACATACAGCACTTTACCTGTTTATCTGCTGGGAAATTTTTACCGTCTGAATTCATGGTGGGTACCTTGGTCACAGGGTGCGAGCTGACAACTGTAGCCACTATGCCCCCTGCTGTCCCTGTACTGAATGATGGAAATAGGCACTTTAAATGTGTGTTTTCAATGTTCTGAATGATGTTGTGTGGATAGACGTTTGTAGCGTTCTGGTTCAGTATTTTGCGCGGTTGGTGGGGGGTGGNCATGCATGGCAATTTTATTTCAAACATGCGAAACTCTCACAACAGAAGACAGCGTTTATATGTCCCTCTTGGAAATAAAGTACTAGGAAAATATACAAGAATATAAATTTTTTTTTTTTTTTTTTTTTTCTTCTTCCCCCTCTGCTGCCCCTGAATTCCCACAGCGTGTGACGAGTGGTCGGTACTTCAGCGGCCGGAGCTCCACCGCGACGTCAACCGCTTCGGCCACTCGGCCGTCTACAGCAACAGGTTAGCGAGCCTCTTCCCTGCGTTCCGGCAGCCGTACATCATTACACATCCGTTCAGCTTATGCCTTTGTTTCGAAATTTATTTCTCACTATAAAGAGCCCAAAACTGTGAACATGGAATACAGTAGCCCAATACCCTGCTGTTTCACAGTTTTAGTGCTTCATTCAAATTTTTTTCCCCCCCTCTATGAAATTTATTCTTGGATTAAAATTGTACTGCAAGAAAATGTCATTGGTAAACCTGGGGAAAAAGTAATTTTTGGATTAAGTTCCTGCCATTTAAACACGGACATTTGCTTATATTTGTTGTTTTTACATGCTGTGAAATTGGAGAGGTGGGATGCGCCGGTGCTGTGGAGAACCGAACAGCCCCACCAGTACCTGCGTACAGGTTGTCCTCGAGTTAAAACTCATTCGGCATTCGATGACGGATAGTAAATAAATAATACTAATAACTTTAAAAAATGAAATGGAGGAAAAAAGTGACACTTTGTGATTTCCTGAATTTTGGTAAGCGAACCAACATGTTACAGCGGATTAATATATGTATACAGGAACATCGGTTACGTACAAGGTACAGTAGCTGTAAAGTACAACGTCGTGGCGTAGCAGCTGCACAAAAACGCAGTATTATTAATAAATACTGAGGTGATCATTGTGACAGATGAGGTGATGCAGTATTTATGGAGCAGTAGATACTTCAGGAGAGAAAGAAATGTGTTAAAAGACCCTTCTAGAACGTCGAAAGGGATTTGTCAGCTCTGAGTGGCAGAGGGAGCTCATTTCTCCTCATCTGGGCCAAAACCGAGAACCTTTACACTTTCGATTTTGGGCGCCTCGTTTTGGTTCCTCACCTCCCACTTTTCTTTTGCCTTGAGCAAGTAGTCGGAAGAGGCGGCTGTGGAGCGCACCTTCCGTCTGTGCCGAGCTCAAAGGCTGGGAATCCTGTCCCGTCTCGGCCCCCTGGCTGATCCACGCTTTGCGGGCTGTGCCAGGAACAGGATTTGAACGGAAGGAGCTGTAATCCAGGGCTTTTACACGAGTGCCTCTGGACCCTCCAGATCTGTGCGGGGCAGTGAAAGCTCATCCCAGAGCTCTGCGGGAAGCGATCTCGGCACGGCTTTCTCCTCTGGCGTCCCGTTGCGTGGTCCCCGCGGAACACTCGTCCTCGTGTAGGACTTAAACACCCCGAGCCTTCAGTAATTGACACATCTTGGGTCGGGATTTTACGCTGCGCTCTTTGCGCGGGGCCCGGTCGACCCCTCGCTTCCTTGGCCTTTTCCTTACCGTTGCTTTGCTGTGAGCACCGTGTGCCTCGTGATGCTTTTCTCTGATATTTCTCACTCTTCCTCTCTTTCTGCCCCCCGCAGTGTCATGTACGTGTTCGGAGGCTTCAACAGCCTGCTGCTGAGCGACGTGCTCGCGTTCGTGCCGGCCAGCTGCTCGGCCTTCGCCGGCGAGGCGTCCTGCTCCGCTGCCGGCCCCGGGATGCGCTGCGTGTGGAACGCCAGCACCGGGAACTGCCTGCCGTGGGAGACGGCCACCCGCCAGCAGGAGCGTGCGCTCCAGGCCTCCTGTCCTCGCAAAGCATGTATGGCACAAACCGCTGCTGCACGCCTCTTGCTCACAGAGAGCAGCACGAAACGCACACTTCTGTCGCACACACCGGTGTTATAGTTTACTCATTAACTTTAAACACAGATCAACTTAGAATCCCAGTCTGGTGTTCGCATTCGCGTCCAAGGTCACGTCGGGGTCGTTCGATTTGAGTGAGTTTGCAGTTCAGACATTCGAGGGGGGAGAAATGCCATACAGGCATATTAACATGTTAAAACTAAACTTTTTTTGTTTTTTGCCATTTACTTTTGCCACTGAGCAGCTTTTGCTGTGGTTTTGGTCTGTAAAGCATTAGCTCAGCTGTGCGATCTGTTTGTTTGTTTAATTATTTGTTTTTAAAACTTCACGTCAGTATGAGAGCAGGGGGTCTTCACCGTCTTCTCGCTCTTCGCAGACGCGGACAATGAGAAGTGCGACTCGTACACCGACTGCTACAGCTGCACTGCCAACACGAACGGCTGCCAGTGGTGCGCCGACCAGTGCATCTCTATGAACAGCAACTGCTCTGCCGTCACGGTAAGCCACCGTACCAAATACCACTGTGTGCTTAATATTTTGGTTCTACCTTTCCACCATGTCACGCAGAAAAACGCAGCTTTTTTTAATGGCTGACCGTGTACCTGAGGCTGGGTGCACTGTTAGCATAAAAAAACATTATATGGGGCTCTAAACTGAACTTGTGGTTTGCAAGGTGTTCCATCAAGAAGACCTAAATAGGGGGGACGCGTGCCAGGCGACGGGTGTTTTGCCGAACGGTCCTTCCCAGGCGGCCATATTAATGAGCTGTTGGCCTGTTTTTCGCATTTTTTTCCCGGAACAATTCCGGTTAAGTACTCGGGTCAAGGGTGTAACAGCAGGAGGTGGGAATTTAACCTGTGTCCCTCAGTTTTAAGGTGGATGCTCTAACTCCTATGCCACCTGCTGCCCTGAAGGAGTGGCTTGCCTGTCGATTTAGGTGCCTTTTGAAAGACCATCTGAGATTAGAATGGTCCTTAAGAGGCGCGGAGGCTGCAGTGATGTTTTACTGGAATGGTCACTTGAAGGGTAAATGATCACTGAAAGATACTTTAGCCAAGTGATGATTGCAGTTTCTAGTGATCTGCTCTGGAGTAAAGAATTACACGACCCTTCCGTGTTCTTGACAAGATGCTCTGCAAGTCATGTTTTCAAAGCTCCTTTTGGATATTACAGGAAGGTGGGCTCCAGTTTCTCATAGCCAAAGTTGAGTCTGTAGCTTATTGAGTGTCACCAGTTCCTTCCTCAGTCAAAACCATAGTTATACAAATTCCTTGTGTCCCTTAATGCCTTTTGAAATCCTTGTCCTGCCTCTGGTGTCATATTCTTGAGCCCTGTTCCCCGCCTTGTTGGGCTGCAGTCTTTAGTGCTGAAGGAGGTTAGGTGCTGCCTAGCGGCGAAGCCAGGTTATGGACAGGCCATGAGGAAAGAGGTGGGACTCTGTCAGAAAAGCTGCTCTGGAAACGTTGGTTGTTTGTGGTTAGGGCCGATGACCTTGGCGCATTCTAGAAAATGCCTTCAGTTCTTGGTATTGGTTTGCTCGTATGAACAGTAGCTGCTGCTGCTGAACGCGCCTTTTCCGACACTGCTCCGCTGTCGCATAACTCGACAGCTGCATCTTCTACAGGCCCACTGGCTGTAACCATAGTTACCGACTTCCATATATGTTTGCTAAACAATTTACCACAAAGCCATAAAAAATAAGTTAAAGTGATGGTTTCTGAGAAGATGATTGCCTTTCTATTCACTTCTTCCCTCAGTCTCCTAGAGTTATATCTCAAGCAACGTGGCTTCCACACTATCAAAACATTAAAGAGAAACTCAAAATGCTGTTGTTTGTGCATCCAACAATAGAAGAACACAGTAGCAGAAAATTCACTGCTGCTGACTAATGGGCATCAACGGAAGTCTAGTCTGAGTAGGTCACGTTCACCTTCCCCACTCATCTTGATGCACACATCATCTTAATGCAGCGGCTCATGGCTGCATTGATCAAAGGTGAGCCGTTTCGAAGGTCCGTAATAGTCTTAATTTTTCACCGTGATGAAAGCCAGCGAGCTGGAACTTCTTTCCAGAGCACGTTTATGAAGTGAGATCAGTGAACCTCTCTCCCACTTATAAACAAACGTGACCGCCGGGCAGCGTTGGCACAAGGTGGCAGTTGCGAAACCTTTTGCTTTGTTGAAGCTAAACTGGGTGAGTAACAGTTGTTTTTCTTTGCCGTCACAGTTGTCCTACCGGTTTGTGGTCTTTTCCTGCTCTTAAGGGGGTTTGTCGTGTTGGTCTGAAAGAGGACTTCATTTTTCAGGCCAAACTGCAGATTTTCTGTTGAAATCCCACCATTTTCTTTGTGTTTAAAGCGATTTGTCAACATAAAAGTTTCTTGTAATTTGTTAATAATAGAAATTTTATGTAAATGTGAATTTTGTTAGGAAGTAAATGGAGCAGCAGAATCTTTAGTTTTTTTTTTTTGTTTTTTTTTAATTTTGAGTGGTTGGTCAGTTAGCGACATTAAACCAAATTTGTGTTGGTTTTTTTTTTTTTTTTTTTTTAAAAACACTTAAGTAGAAAAAGTGATCAGTGAAAAATTGCCTGCTATGAACTAAAGATACNTTTTTTTTTTTTTTTTTTTTTTTTTTTTTTTTTTTTTTTAAAAACACTTAAGTAGAAAAAGTGATCAGTGAAAAATTGCCTGCTATGAACTAAAGATACATGACTGATATATGTGCATAAATGCCATGTTGAACAGCAAGGAGTTATAATATTTTACTAACATTCCACTAAGAAACGCTATTTATACTAAAATAAAACCAATATTGAACAATTATATGAAAAGATAATTAGATTTTGTGAATTTTTTGGTATATTGCCTTACAAACATGATTTTCAGGAACAAGCTGCCTTTGTAGATCATGCACATTCCTCAGTTTACAAACAGAATAGCAATGATAAGAAATAAGTACACTTAGTCCTGTGAAAACTTGAGCATGTTTTGAACTCATTTCTGGAGATTTTTTTCCCTGCCTTTTTGAAGCCTGTTTTGGCTTCATTGCAGTTTTTAAAATTTTATTTCTTTTAGTTTTTTTAATGTCATTTGAATTATTCATTGTAGCTCCACAAGATTGTACAGAACAAAGGCTTTTGCATCGTGGTGTTTTTGAGGTACATTCTTTGTTTAGTAGATCTTTTGTTACGTTTGTTTTCTAATTTGTGCTACTAGTCTGGTCGTTTTGTTCCCTGCCCTGCAAAAGTACATGAAGAACAAGCCAGTTCCGGGCTGCTTTCAGTACTGACTGCTGTAGTGATTTACTGCTGTAATTGTTCTTAAGCATAAGGATATCAGAAATATAGCCGCTTAATGAAATCTCAGCTTCTGTTCTGTTAATGGACTTAAAACAGATTGTCAGATTTTTTTTTTTTTTTCCTGCTCTTAATGAGACATTGGAACCAGTAATATTGTAGTGGAATGTGAATCATGACTGGGTAGCGTAGTGACAGGAGCCTTTGCTTTGCAACTGGAAGTGCAAAGTTTGAGTCTCACCTCCTGCTGTTAGACATTTGATCTAAGGACTTGGTCTTAAAAGCTTTAGTGGTTTGAATTGGCCAATAATTGCATGCAACTTAATGTATAAATCTTAAATTGTAAATTGCATTGGGGAAAAGCTGAATGTTTGTTTAATCTAGGAACTCTGGTTAACTTGACATGCATCGGTTGAATACGTGTGCACGGTTTATAATGGGCGTCTGTAGCTGTTTTCAGTCCTGCACATCATGTACAAAGGTAATTTACCTTCACCTGACATCAGTTGAAATGATGCTAATTGGCTTTAAATTAAATCAGCTGTTTCTGAAGAATTTTCCTGAAGAGATGGTTGCAGAGACAGCCATGGCTTACAAGAACTTAACTGAATTTTATTGTTGAAATCAGGAGGGAGATATACATTTTTTGAGGGCATTACATAAATCACTGAATGTTATGAAGACCATAATTAAGAAGAAGTTGTTCTGTACCACCAGGACATTGCAAAGATTAGTATGTTTCTCCAAAATTGGTGGCCAGACATGCAGGCAGCTCTGCAGGAAAGATATCAGGAAAACTGCTGCAACCTTAAGGGAACTACAGGAAATTATGCATGTTTTGTGTTTTTTTCCATAGGTTTGTAGCTGTAGGGTAGGGTGGCAAGATGAAAACCAGTTCTCACAAAGTACATGCCAGCATTTATAAATTCAGAACATGTTCAGTCTGCTAAAACCAAGCTGGGAAATATCTTATGGTTTGAATTGTCCAAATTCCAAAATTCCATCACAGCTCCTCACTCAGTCAAGAGTGTGCACTTTAAACTCGGTGGTGGTGGCAGCATTGTGGAGTGGGGATATAGACATTCAACCTCTGAATGTTAAGATATTTACACAAATCCTGCTGCTTTCTGCGACAGAGCTGGAGTTAAAGCACTACAACTATGTGAAGCACGCCGCTAGCTCCACTAAGGAATGGCTTAAAGAAAAATCATGGTCTTGAAATGGCCCAGTTAATGCCACACTCTCACCAAGTTTGACTGAGGTTCAATTTTCTGTGATTAAGATAGAAATTTGCAAAATCCAAGTAAGTTAAAATGATACAAGTTTTCCCATTGAAATTACTACTGTAAATGAAGCAAAAAGTACATCCACAAGGTATTGAGAATATGCCCACATGCACCCAAGCCACTGAAATTTTATTTTCAATTATTTTTTCCAAAAAAAAAAAACAAATTGATCTTTTTGGTGTTTTCTTACATACTGTTGCCTGGAAGATTGTGTTGAAATGTGGAAAAGCTCTGATATGATTAACCTTGGTTTCAGCTTTTATGAAAACAAAAGTAATAGCGGTGAAACATTAAATTGTGGTATGCAGTTGTAATGTGGTTCCAATACTAGTCCTTTTGATAATATTGCGCTGTTGGTCGTGCCTTTGATTCTCTGGTAAACAAGCACTGGTGTTGGCTGTTGGCTCCAGGGACTGATAGCCGAATATGAGATGTGCCCCAAGGACAACCCCGAGTTTGTGTGCAACAAGAAGACGAGTTGCAAGAGCTGTGCTGTGGACCAGAACTGTCAGTGGGAGCCGCGGAACCAGGAATGCATCGCCTTGCCTGGTAGCCACACGTCCGTCTCCCAGTTGCTGAGCACAACCTCACAACCCCCTTTGGCTGCTTTATTTTCACATCCATTGTGTGCAGGAACTGAGCTCCTCAGCTCAACTTTTTAGTTTTTTCCTTACGAGATGAGACATGATTTAAGGGTGATTTTTTTGTTTTTTTTCTCCCTCCATGTGAACTAATCATTGAAAATAATCAGAAATAATGAAATGTGTCATGTTGTAATTCAGTTTTTGGATAGCTGTGCAGTTTCCTGGAACTAGTTAGGACCGGTCGATGGCGGAAGATTGGCCTACATTGTGTGTCATGTTCAATATGTTCCACTGAGGGAATGAAAGCTGAACTGAGATGTTTCTCTGCCCCGGTTCAGAGAACATCTGTGGAGAGAGCTGGCACCTCGTGGGCAACTCGTGCCTGAAGTTCATCACGGCGAAGGACTCGTACGACAACGCCAAGCTAACCTGCCGCAGCCACAACGCCGTTCTGGCGTCCCTCACCACACAGAAGAAGGTGGAGTTTGTCCTGAAGGAGCTCCAGATCATGACTGTGCTGGTAAGTTTGGAGTAATGAGTAGCTGCCAGTGAGAGGCTCTCAGGAGTGTGTCTGTCTGTGTGTAACACAGAGATTAGGGACAGCTGATGAGGAGTTATTTATACAGTTGTGTGCATCTGTCAGGCCTGTACTTCGTGTGCAGTTTCAGAAATGGCAGCTGCATTGTCCAGTGTGCGACCTGGGTGTTTGAGCACTGGCCGAAAGCTCCCGTCTGCAGAACTTGACACACGCAATCATGTCTGTTTTGCGAAAGTGTGGCGCTGGGTGAAGAACAAGCCATTAGTGGCCTGGTTGAAGTAAGCGGTGCAGCCGCTGCAGGTTCCACGAGAGAGCCTGTTAAGTGATTTCTTTTTTTGCACAATGGCTCACAGTGTGTCCACACTCGGCCAGGTCCTGTTATCAGGCGTGTCATTGTTAGCGCCCTGTGATGCTGGTGCCTCGGGGATGCTTCCCATCAGGTAGAACTTGCAGAAGGAGAAAAGAGAAAGAGCCTGTGTGATGTAGCAGCAGACAGCTTTCTCCCTGTGTGCTGGTTTGTTTTGTGTGTGTGTGTGTGTGTGTGTGTGTGTGTGTGTGTTGTTCCAACCAGCTAGAAAGACATTCCTGTTAACTTCTGAAAGAAATCCCTCCTATGAACGACATACTTTCTTTGAAGATGCCTCATAGAGCTCTGCGTTGTCAATGTGTCTCGGGAGCCTATACTCACAGTACATTTGCTGCTTTGAATTTAATAAATAGTTTAAAAAATCTTACACTGCCTTTTTATGTACTTTTCAACAAGGGTCTCAAAACGGATTTTTTTTTTTTTGTTCCACTTGTCTCCTTATCTCACATTAGCCGTTTAAAGCGACTGCTAATTGAATCAAAGTAAATGCATAAATGTAATTTAATAAACGTTTTACTAAAACAGAATTATTCTTATAGCTCTGTCCTGAAGGCACGTTCGGACTACTTTTTCAGATGAAACAAATTGCAGACCAGAAGCAAATCTCTGACCACCACGTATAATGCAGATTTGTCCGATTCAAAAGATAAATTATGATTAAAAAAATCCAGAGGTGTTTCTGTATTGTTAAAATGTAATTGTTTGTGATGTAGCTGTAAAAGGGACTTTAGATTTACAAACAAATCGGGTTATGAATGGATTTTCAGCCTCAGTTTTTTTTTTTTTTTTTTTTTGTGGTTTTTTTTTNAAGGGACTTTAGATTTACAAACAAATCGGGTTATGAATGGATTTTCAGCCTCAGTTTTTTTTTTTTTTTTTTTTTGTGCAAGTCGAGAGCCGCTGTAAATGGCTTTAAAAAAACTGCAGCAGTCATTTCATGCCTCTGTCCCTAGAATGTGGACACGCATTTGTGTAGGAAAGGCTGACTGTCTGTACATGCAAACTCCTCTGGGTCACGAGGTCATAGGGTAGCTGTATGTTTACTTTACCAAACCTGTCTGAGTTTCGGTGTCCATGAGCCTCAAGCCTGATTTCTTCTATGCTAGCTGAGTCTTGCATTCACTTATTTACCAGGTCTGTTTCTTCAAAGCGGTGTACAATTCAATGTAAACAAAGCGCGTCTACGATGGACGGAGTTATCAATCACACACACGACTGTTGAAATGCTGCCGTCTTTGTCCAACACCACTGTTTTATCACATTACGCTAGCAGCTGTGTACAGAAGTAAGAAATACAGAAGTGATCATGACAGGTGGTGTGATGCATGGAGCAGCTGGGAGATGACGATAGAGCTGGCTTTGAAAGTGATGGGGTTTGAGAACCTCCTTGAATGTCGAGTGATCTGGCAGCTTTGAGGGACAGAGGGAGCCATTGCACCACAGAGCTGTTACCTCCAGCACCCCTCTCACGGAAGGCAGTGAGGAATAACTGCAGATCTGCACTGTGGTGGGTTTGGCATTCCATTTGGAGCAAAGTGATAAATGTATAAATCTTCTGAAATTAGATCTTCAGCACAAAAATTCGAAAGCATTACATTAAGTTAAAATGCAAAGACAGCCTATTTTGAGTACGTCCAGTGAAATGGACATTATTGATGAGACAGTTTGGTGCCAAGAAAAATTTTTAAAAATATATTTTCAGAAGTTGCAGAAGAAAGAAGAAAGTTGAAGATTAATTGGCGCAATGAAACTCCAATGGTTGAAAAAGCCATTTTAAATATTTAAATGAAATGCAGTTTGTTTCATCCCTGCATTGGACTGGTGCCCCATTCAGCGTGCAACGCCTAGTGATTCTGGGATAGACCCCAGACCTCCTCGGCTGAGATACAGCAGTCAAGGATGATGGATGGACGGACGGATGGATGGACAGACACAATTTTTATTATTCTATTTCAAAATGTAAAGTTATTTGCAAATACAGAACGTTTAATGACGCTAAAAAAGTATGCATTGTAAATGCAGTTTTGTTAAGGAAGCGGCGCACAAATTCTGCCATCTTTCACCGTGATGGGTTTATTTCTTTATTGTGTCATTATGCTGTGTTTTGTATTGTGGGCACTAAGTCCCATTTCAGCAAAGGAAGACTTGTTAAATGGGCTGATGCGCGGCTGTTGTGAGACTCCGTGGACAGCAGGCTGTTGTGAAGGGAAGTGATGGAAACTTAACAGCAAATGGCAGCTCTTGAGCTCTGCTGCTGTCACATATGGTTGTGTTGAGTTAGGTGCCTCATTGCGAGGAGCATCAGTCTGTTAGCGTCTGTCTCCAACACTTTGCACTGACGGCAGGCTTAGGATTTCAACCAGAGAACCTGCCGTTGCTAAACATTTCATACTTGTGTTAACATACTGTATGATTTAAAACCCTGAGATGACGTGGCTGTGCAACCCTGCTTCTGTTTACTGTGAACGTATCTGACGTCGGTGTTTTTCCACAGGCTGTTGACCAGCAGGTAGTGCTGCCGCTGCGCGGCACCTCAGCTGTCAGTTCGCGCCTCCAGCTGAGCTTGTGTGGAGGTTTTGTCTTCTCCCTGTGTTCACGTGGGCTTCTTCCAAGTGTTTCTGTTTCCTCCCACAGTCCAAAGACATGTGTCTGAGGTGGATTGGGGTATTTAATTCTTCTGCCGCGTGTGTAAGTGTGTTACGTTGCTCTGCTGTATAGATGTGGGAATGACAATAGCGTTAAAGGTGTTAGTTAAATACTTCTTAATGATTGTGTGTTGCTTTGGGGAAAAGTGTGTGCTGAATGAATAAATGTAGATGTGATACCTGCAAGCCATAATCTTCAGTTGCTCTTTGCTCCTTGGCTGTTCATCTCACTGTGGTTTCTGGTGATTAATCCTTGTGAAAGTAATAGTTCCACAGCCACCATGTACTGTACTCAGTGGTTGTGTCCCAGTGCTTGAGCAGTGGCCTTTGTCTGGGGAGCTAAGATCATGGCAGAAGCACAATAGCAGTTCTTGTCATTAAGGACAAGGTCAGGCATGTAATAGCAGCCCTGAGATTGTGAGCGACACATTCAAATGTGTTTCTTTATCTAGCCTGTTATTTCAGCTGGTATGGCAGGCAGTTTAGCTACCCCCCCTCCCCCCCACTTCCCCGCCTACGGGTTGTATTGTACAGTGAAATCACCATGTTAGGCAAATTCCCATTGACAGGGAGTCAAATTACCATTTTTTCTAACTGTTAAGAAACCGTTATATGTACTGCAAAACAGACAAAAGATTTCCAGACGGAAAATGTCATCTAGAAATCTGGAAGCAAGATAAAGTGAAATTAATCTTTGTGCATGATTTTAGTTGAACATTACTTTAGGGTGGAGGGAAGTGTCCGCTCCGTAAATAAATGTAAGCAACACCAACATATTTTGTGTATTTCTCACAAAAAATACAGAATTTTATTACTTTTTTACAAATTATTGAAACTGGTGCACAAACCATGGCACCAGTGATGGGATCCAGATGGCTGAATAGAAGCTAGTAAATGACATGAGTATAAAGAGCTCACTGTCTCTCGCAGGTCATAGGTGTTACCCGCAGCAGCGCAGTGTTACAATGAAGACGACAGCTCAGGTCTTCATCACGGCACGTCAGTTTGGTTTGCACATATGTTTTAGAAAAGTCCAACAAGTGCACAACTGGGACTGCTGCACTTCCACAGAGTGCTATAGTTGACATGTCTTTACTCAGCAGAGGGTCATACTTGGATCTGGATCACCGTGACCGAAAGCACGGTGCCGATGGTCAGGGTCTGACATTAGCAACTTGTATAAATTAGAGTAATTGCAAAAACAAGTTAATTCATGTTTTACAATAAGATCATATTCATATGTGGCATTTTTATGTAACACTTCCGTGAAGGGCAGCTGATGAGATCAGGAGTGACTGCAGTATCGCTGTTGGCATCGTGTTTTGTTTGTGTGTTTGTGTTCTCTTCATTGTACTTTTTTTGCCACTTCTGTTGTTTTTCTTCTAATGTTGAGACCGACACACCTCTTAAAAAGGTCAGTACCACTTAAAGCTTGTGTTTATTTTGAAAAGTTGGATCAATAGTGAAACTAGATAATATCTATCTGATCACCATATTCAGTGCATTTTGATTTCTCTCATGTCTTTTAGTGTTGTTCTCTGTCTCTGCAACCTTTTTAGGAGACATTTTTAAAATTTTGCTCACTGATGATTACGATCACATCACAAGATCTTTTCACTGCATGAGATGACAGGTGCTGTGTAATGTGCAGCACTGGCTCTTTATTTGCCTGTGAGGTTAAAGCTTTATTTTCTGGTAATTTTAAGGACATTCGTGTTATAAAAGTATAGAATCTGCCTTTATAGTTAGATGTACAACAATCACTATTGTGTTCGGTCGAGACTGTCCATGTGGCAGGAAACACAGTACGTGTAGTACAGTAATACCTCAGTTTACCCTACCTCCTGTAGCACCGACTCCCAAAATGGGTCTTTTATTTCAGCCATTAGTAATTTTTCATAAAAATTTGAACATTTTCGATTTTTTTGTTTAAAAAATTCAAGAAATTGTTTCAAATATTAAAAAATGAATTTGTTATCCGTAAAATACAATTTTCTGTGTTTGCTGTTATTAAAAAGACAGCAATTTTGTATTGTGTTGTACAAGGGGCCGTTTTCAAGCTCCTTTTATGCAATATACTGTATTACTGACCTCTGCTGTTTAAGTGCTCCATTTCTCAAAACTACTTCTGTAACGCTAATCCGGGCATTACTGTAGTTGCCTTGGTTATTCAAGTAGCACAGCATCACAGTAAAGTGAAAAAGATAGTAAGCAGTGAATAAAATATTTGTTATGGAAGGATTGGGCAAAATGTTGTTGCGTTGAATAATAATGTTGTGTTCGTAAGCTCATTGTAACAGCCATTTGTTGCACAAAGGTTTTTCATTCTATCAGCAAAGGTGTACCTTGCTGGTAATTTCTTCCCAACGCCTGTTATCCGTCTTTGTTGTAGTACAAGGCCACATTGACTCCCTGGGTTGGTCTGCGGAAGATCAACATCTCGTACTGGTGCTGGGAAGACATGTCGCCGTTCACCAACACAACTCTGCAGTGGCTGCCAGGCGAGCCCAGTGATGCCGGTTTTTGTGGCTACCTGGCAGAACCGGCTCCCAGCGGATTAAAAGCTGCCACTTGTGTTAACTCGGTCAATGGCAGCCTGTGTGAGCGCCCAGGTGAGCACCCCTGCCTTCCTTCATGCCTGATCCAGGAAGTGTCTTGCAGAATTGTACACCAGTTATCGAATTTGAGTCTCGTGTCCTCAGGAATTGTAAATCCCATTAGATTTAAGTCCCTCGCTTGACTTTTCCTGTTTGCCTTAGTGGGCACATGGTAACCATGAAAACCAAAGCAGTATTAATAACACGAAATAACTGCAATACCGCTTCTTATCCTCAGATCTGAATGTAGTCCAGTTGAATAAAGGTACCTTTTTAGAACTATTTTTGTGTTATGTACTATTTAACAGAGGCTGTGGGGCACTTCCTAAAATTTTCAGTTTGGTTCCAAAATGCAGGGTTCTGTCAGTTAAGAAAAAGAACTGTATCTTTTACACTAATTTTTAAGTGTATGACCTTCACTCTTCTGCCCCTACAGCAAATCACAGTTCCAAACAGTGCCGTATGCCCTGTGCCCTGCGTGCCACCTGCAGCGAGTGCACAAGCAGCAGCTCCGAGTGCATGTGGTGCAGCAACATGAAGCAGTGTGTGGACTCCAACGCCTACGTGGCCTCCTTCCCCTTTGGCCAGTGCATGGAGTGGTACACCATGAACAGCTGCCCACGTAAGCGCAGGCTGCCCATGCAGCAGTGTGTGTGGCTGGCAGTGTGTCTCGCTGCTGTTGGCATCACTCAGATTTTTGCTGCCCTGTGTTTCAGCGGAGAACTGTTCTGGCTACCGAACCTGTGGCCAGTGCTTGGACCAGCCGGGCTGTGGGTGGTGCACTGACCCCAGCAACACAGGTCGAGGCCAGTGCATTGAGGGCTCCTATCGAGGGCCCTTCCAGGCCCCCAGTCCTGACTCCTACAAAGAGCCTGCCCTGAACCTTACCATGTGCCCTCATGAGGGCAGGTTTAACTGGTCTTTCATCCACTGCCCAGGTAGGTGTAACTTACTGTACATAGGAAAACATCATTGAGCTCTATTTTTGTTTGAAATCTCTCCCCAGGGCATTAGTGTAGCACTGTGTCTTTTGATGCTCTAACATCTTTCGGTTTGCATAGCATCTTCTGTGCCCAGTCAGTTTGAGGCATCCATGTAACACTGCCCATTTTCTGAAATGTACTGGTGTAACACTCTTGCTTCCTTTGCGATGTCGTTCACCCTCTCCTCCCCCCCACAGCATGCCAGTGCAATGGCCACAGCAAGTGTGTCAACGAGAGCGTGTGTGAGAAGTGTGAAAACCTCACGACAGGAAGGCACTGCGAGAGCTGCATCGCGGGTTACTATGGCGACCCCACCAACGGAGGCACCTGCCAGCGTGAGTTGCCCACATTGCCTTCATCTCCAAGAAACGCACACAGTTTATACTCAGCATCCTACCACCACGTTTCCCCTTTCCTATCCTAAGGATACATCCCCGCACATTATGCATTTCTCTAATTGCATTGTCTCGTATCTGAAGCAGTACTAGCTGAGGCACCTGGCACTACCTGGTTCAAAATGGTGTGGTGGTGGAAAGGTACAAAGTAATAACACGTTATATAACTGCCAAACTGTTTTACCGTTAAGGTGGTTGCATTTAGTACATAAGTACTGCTTTAGAACAAGTGAACACCACAGTGAGCAAGGCACTTGCCGGTCATAGTCAAGTGGAAAAGGAAAAAACAAACATTACCCTTCCATCACTCGTGTGCAGTACCGCGTGTGTTGTGTATAATTTCTTATTAATGTGTACATTCTCATTTTCTCACATGTAATTGGCTCCTTTGATTGAACATGTAGATGGTGAGGACAGCAACGTGCACACAATGACAAATTGTATATTGCCAAACTTTATTAACTACCGATTTGTGTGTGTTTGAGTGGGAAAGCACATCTGTGTGTCTGTGTAATGAGAGAAGCCATCAGCATTACGTACGTACGTTCTGCACCTGACGTCTCTAGAACTGCTTTTCCAAGCCTCGTCTTGTAGAGGTTGAATTTTAGATTTTCAAAATGGCAAGTAGCCTTTTTTCGAGTTTAAAGAACTTGACTACGCAAAAAGGCTCACTTAAGGTGAGAGGTACCACTGTGCCAAATTTCAGGTCTGTGCCTCATAAAACAAAGCCGAGCATAAAGAACAAACAAACAGACAAGCAGAGTTTGAGCTTTTTAGATAGATTATCAATTTATATGCTTACTCTTTGTTTACATAGGGATGCCATATGTTCATATGCATTTATACTTCTATTTATTGCTCTATTTATTTTGCACTTATTTGAAGTAATGAATAAGGTGTTTGTATCTGTGATTCTAGCCTGCAAGTGCAACGGACATGCCAGCATGTGTAATCCTAGCAACGGCAAGTGTTTCTGCACCACTAAAGGCATCAAAGGAGACCGCTGCCATCTGTGAGTTCTGCTTGTCCATGTCCATCTTTGATGCTGCACCCTTACCCTCTGGCCCCACCCTAACAGCTGTAGATGTCGCTGAACCTGGGCTTGATGCAGAGCCTCAGCTCTCAGCCGGACTTGATGTTGTGCAGTTGTCCCTACATGCGTGCATAGCTCTCGACCCCCGAGTGTGTTTGTGAAGCACTTGGTATCTTTCACATGTATTTGCATCTCTCATTGATGGAGTCGTGCCTTTTTGTGCTCTTTTCTCAGGTGTGAAGTAGAGAACCGTTACCAGGGCAACCCTTTGAAAGGAACATGCTACTGTGAGTATAGGCAGCATCTTGAATATATTCTGCTCCTAGAGCATTGCGGGGCACATCAGGCATACAACACAGTGTGATAAAGTTTTTATGTTATTATTTATACATTCATCCCATCTCTTTCTCCAGAGTGACTTCCATTATTCAACTACTTACAATGATTTGCCAATTTACATGGCAGTTTCATTTTTACTATATCAACTCATTATAAGTACCTTGATCAAAGGTACTACAGTGAGTGGTGAGATTTGGCTGTAACCCGCTGCACCACATCACATCACCCAGAGCTCTCAAACAGCCCAAAACTACCACTGGTTGTAATTTTTCCTTCCTAACGAAAAACCTTTGTGTTGTGAGAATCACCGAGTGGAGTCTGGCAAAAACACACGTGTCCAGAATGTCTAAGCTGATCAGTTGGGGCAGCAGGAAGTGACGAGGGACAACAGGAAGGGTCCGTGGCATTCACGTTGCTTGACTCCAGCAATAGTTCTGTTACTCCCAGACTGTCCTATGATGGCACCCTTACTGCCCCTGACTGTCCTTTATCTGCTCCAGTAACGTTGCACACATGAAAACGGATTATAAACATGTGAGCAGAGGCAAAAGATTAGTGGTTTAAGACATTTCACTGATTCCTTTGGGAGATCCACCTTCTCGGCTTTTTAGTTTGGTGTTGCACCTGTGAGTTGCGAGGTCGTGCAACCGTAAAATGGGGAGGTGGGAATTTTGAAAAGTGGTGTTTGGTTGGGAAAAGAGCAATGAAAATTTTCAGAAGTGAGCAGAAGAGCAGTTTTAGGTTTGTAGCTCTTAAATTCCATGTATTCGGCCACCTGGAATGCTTTTCAAGTTAAGCATTTTAGGTGTTTAAATTTATATATCTGATGATGTTTTCCAAGTCAACTTATAATGTTTAGCAACTTACAGTGATTTACCCATTTATTCAGCTGAGTTATTTTTTACTATATCAATTCAGGGTAAGTTGTTTAATCAAGTGTACTGTAGCAAGAAGATGGATTCAAAGCTCGAGTGCTTCAAATGGAAGGCAGCAGCACTAAGTTCTGCACCACCTGCTGCCCCTAGAATGTTCCTCACTGCAGAAAACAGGATGAAATTGAGCCGAGCTGCATTTTTCGTTTTCCCGTCTCCTCTAGTGAGATATCATTTCTGACTCAGTCTCGCAGATGTTTTAAAAAAGCTGTTTTTATGTGAATTCACTAAGACTGTTTTTCAAGTGAAACAGTATTTTTTTGTAAATTCACCACCACTATTTTTCTCATTCACCGTCTGAAGTTCACCACTTTTTAGGAGGCACAGTTCTTGAAGTAGTGCTCTTATTTGCTGAACGTTCATTGCAGGTTGAAATGAAAGTTACCCTGTCAACTCGGGCAATATGTGCTAAACGTGGGTGCGCTTGACTGGAGGTATCACTTTCTTGTTGGACAGATACTTTGTTGATTGACTACCAGTTCACCTTCAGCCTGTCCCAGGACGATGACCGCTACTACACCGCCATCAACTTTGTGGCTACACCTGAGGAGGTAGGCCCTTGTGTATTGTTTGGCATGCAGTGGCGTGGAAAAACCCTCCTTGAAATCCCTCCTTTTTCCACACAATGCCTTCACATTTATTTAAATGTAAAACAAAGCCATATTTAATGTATAATTTTGTGTGTTGTCTTTAGTCAACACACTAGTCATTTATTCAGTATCCTTCAGTCTGAATCTTGAGAAATGACTGATGTTTACTTGATAAACTCCAGATTTTGATACTTATGATACAACTGGGCTCACTAAGCAAGGAGACTGAAGTATAATGGAAAGCAATGAAAATGGAGCCTGGGAGACACCTAGAACATACACTTTGGGGTAGTGTGAGAAGGCAGAAGCTTCTAACAGACCTGCTCAAGTCCTTCCTTTTAGTTTGTCATTCCAAGAAAAAGCCTTTGCACATATGTGTTTTATTTCTTGTCCAGCAAAACAGAGATCTGGATATGTTCATCAATGCTTCAAAGAACTTCAACTTGAACATCACTTGGGCTACCAGTACTGCAGGTGAAGAAGGCTTCAATTATGTTCCTTTCTGGCACATTTTAACACGGCTGTGGAAATAAAGAAAGTAAAGCAGTATAGTTCATTGGTGCATAACCGTACCTCTGGCAACAGGTGGTGGAAAGACTGGACAGTTCGTTTCAAAATTATTTTTGTAATTTTCCAAAGATGGAGGGAAAAGTGGTTAGTTAATTGGTAAAATGAAATTCCAATTTTAAAAAATAAATATTTAAGTGAAACTTGTCTTGTAGAGGCTGAATTTTAGATTTTCAAAATGGCAAATAGCCTTGTTTCAAGTTTAATGAGCTCCCCCCCCATTGCTGCAGTTATATTTGGGTGAACAGTTATTAAAAATCTGACATGCCTCAAACAGATCGACCGTTGTATATTTATCCTTCCACTTGTACATAGTTTTTCCTTTGCTCTGAACCTTTTATTCATTTTCTTCCACAGCAGGTACCCAGGCAGGGGAGGAGATTCCTATTGTGTCCAGGAGCAACATCAAGGAGTTCAAGGACAGTTTCTCCAATGAGAAGTTTGACTTCCGAAACAACCCAAACATTACATTTTTAGTGTATGTCAGCAACTTCACTTGGCCGATAAAGATACAGGTAAGAGATGAAACTCCGGTAGCATGTGTGTTTGATTATGGAGCTCAACTGTCATCCAGCCCAAAGTACACGGTCCAGTGTCAGCTGTCTGCAGAGTGCGTTAGATGGTCATCTGTGCAGTATTTCAAGGGGCTGCGATGGAAATAAACATGAGCATCGCACATTCTCTTCAGATATGATATAATGCAATTCCTGTCAGTGGCATGACTGTATATATGTCTTTACACACAACCACAGCCTCTCTCCCCTCTTTGGCTGTCCTGTATAAGCAGTTCAGCACGACACGGAGGGTCCTGCCTCTGCCTGTGATGTCTCATTACCATTTTTTTATTTTTATTTTTAAATTTTTTTTTAAACTAAGTAAACCATAGCTACTGTTGGTCATATATATTACATTGACTCAGCAGACACTTTTCTATGAAGCAGCGTGCAACTGAGCGAAAATGCATCAACAAGAGATGAGTGAACAGGCTTCACACTTAAATGCAGTTCAGCAAGACTCCCCTGGTTAAAGAGAAAGAGATCCATTGCAGGTTTTGTCTGGAAACCTGATGATTCCCCTGACAACTACGTTCTATTCCTTTGCCAGTTATCCTTCCAAGACTCTTGAGGTATGCTTGAATACTGATGTTAGGAGCAAAAGTCCTCAATCCTAAACTTCCTGCACTTTCTTCCTGCAGCTCATGTTGTCTCTTCCTACTTCCTTTGGCTGTGTTTTACACTAATAACCTGTAAAACCCAAGTGTGTGTAGGTGTAATGAAAGACCTGCTGTGGAATATAGTGTCGTGAAGGGCCAAGCCAATGGATGACTGTGGAACCTGAGCCATAATGCATGGTTGGATGGGTATTAATGCCATTGAAGCGCTTCCACTCCTCTTGTACTTATTGTGTGCAAAACAATGCAGAAATGTCATTAGGGAATGTTTATTGTTTCTGTCGCCCCATTTTTTACCAGGTCTATTAGAGAACCTTCTTCATTTTGCTGGAAACTGTTTTCTGTGTAGAATTTTAACCCCTTCAGATCTGTTGCAGAAATACACACATATTTTGTTTCTGATGTGATGTGTTTTTGCTGGCAACTCCGTTACTGCAAATCCATCCATCTATCCATCTGTCTCACAACCCCATCAATTGAGCCAAAGATCCAGCCATCCATCCATTCAAAAATCAATACAGTCAAAAATCCATACATTCTTTGATCTGTCCATCCATCCACATGTTTATCCAGCCATCCAATGACTCAATTATCCATCCATCCAACAATCCATCTATCTATTATTTTTCTGTAACCACTTCAAAGCAGGGTTGTAGTGGCAGCCTATCCCAAAAACATAAGGTGTGAGATGTGGTACAGCATGGATGAAACCCTCAGTCCAGACATCAGTCCAGCCCAAAGCAGTCAAACACACTCGCCACTCATACTACGGCGAGGATATCTCATGTTGAAAGATGTGAAAAAATGTGAAACACCCAATGACTTATAGAAGTACCACGGTGTCCCTGTAGATCTACTGCAGTGTTACCATTTGGGATAGTGTTTGTTGGATTTATACATAGTGGTGGCCCTGTTTAGCATTTGTGTTAGGAGCAGAAACAAGACCACAGTGTGGGTAATGGAGCTGTTGGTTCCCAAGATGAGCTGTGTGTGGATCTGTGTAGTGTGCTGTGTACACAACCCTTACCTGGGGCGCAGTCCTCATTCACTGTTGCCATTTGTGCGGCATTCTGTAGTTAAAGCCGTGCGAGTGTCTCCTCTGTGCCCAGCTCAGTGTATGAACCGCTATCTACTTCCTGGCTGGCCCACATCCTTGGCTCTCACACCTGGCTCTGCCTTCCCCTAGCCCTTTTCCCTCCTCCCATCTTACCCAGAGCGAGGGCTTCAACCCAAAGGCTCTGAATCTCACTTCCATGTGCGCACCTCTCCTGTGACACACTCCAAGCTGTAGCACAGCCCCTTAGCTTCCCCCTCTTTTAAAAGTTTCTAGACGGCTTTAAAAAACTTACTTGGAGCTACTTGCATGCGACCCTTGGAGCTCACGAAGGTCTGGCATCCCCGACAAGGTAACTTCTGCATGCGAAACGGTCTCCTTGGCTGCCGAGGCGCGGCTTCCTCAGGGAGTAACATGGTGAAAAGCAGCAAGCATGGCTGCTGTGAACGGGGTCTCCGGTAACAGGGTGTGGTGGGGGTGTCTTTCCTAACAGCCAAGTGCAGTGGAATGGGAGGCACTCCATGACCACAGTGTTTGCATTTCCATTTGTACATTTAGCAGATGTCGTTCTCCTGAGCAACATACTGCTCAAAGAGAACAAACACTTTGCCTCAGCTGCTTGTTAAAAGGGACATTTGTGTAGGAAAATGAAAGAAAAATAGTGTTAATGGTTAAACTTTGCCTTGTCGTTGTTCATGATCGCTGTGTGGCTGAAAACTTTGTATTTTGTGCGACTAGAGTTATAGTAGATCTGTGTAGCAGGATTCTTTATTTCTTATATTGTTCATATGTAGGAAAATACTTAACTCCCTTGTGCAGCAAATTCTCCGTTGGAAAATTTGGACCAGTAAAATCTACATAATGCCTGTCGGCTCTCACATTTAGGAGAGAGAGATGCCGTATGAGAAGTTATTTCAATATTCGTGTAGCTTGCAGGCAACTCAGAAATGTTGTGATACGCTCACTCATAAGAATAATGAGCCCTAAAGCAATAAAAAAGTTTTGAAGCAATGGGTTAAAAGTTGAAAAGGCAAAAGAGAAAGCCTTACCTGAAACTTACAGCGATGAAGCACATAGAATTCTCTTGAAAGCCAGTATCATTATGCACAGCTTTGTGTGGTTTGATTTATTATCGCCATAAAAAAATACTTTGAGAATACCTCAGTGGAGACGAGGGATTACAGTAGTTACATCCTTGTTAGGGGCTTATAATAATAGTAATCTTTATTCTCTAAAGTGCATTTAAGGGCAGCTTAAAGCGACTTTTCCTCTTTTTCTGCAGATCGCCTGGTTCCATCTGAGAAAGGCTTAGAGAGGCTGAAGCGAGCCCACGAGCCTGCTGCTCTGATTGGCCAGGCTGCTGTTTTATTGTAACATAACATATTACTCGCGGCGTGATTTCAGTGGCATCTTATCAAACGCACAAAACTGAATGCTTGACAAAAACATGCATGCGCTTCCATGTATCACGTCAGTCATCACCTAATGAATAATCTATAGTGTTTCAGGCTTTAAAGATTTTTATTGCTGAAACATAGCCAAATGTTGGCACAGTTTAAACTGAAAATGTTCCGTTACAGCGTTAATGTGTTAGTATTTACCCTTTTTTGCACCAAAATATGAGTGCTCAGACCTGTATTACTAATCCTAAATGTGCTGTTCAGTTTTAAGGTTATTAAATTCTTTACTTTTCTGAAAGATTTGATTTTTCTCCATTCCTTTGCTCTCAGCAGTTTTGGCAGTTTCAGCCTGATGTCAGATGTTTAGAAAAGAGCAGCAGCTCAGCTAATTCAAACCAGACCCTGTCGCTCCGCCTCGGGCAACAACAGCATGTTGAACATTAGTCTCAACATCTTGGCACAGACTAAACCGATGATCTGCAGCCTTATAGCAGCGAGTAGCTGAGCCTTTTCTCCATCTTACTTTACTTGCATCTTAGTTTGGCACTTACTTTTTTCTAGCTGATTTATATTTTTCATACATTCCAACCTGGAGCGTATAACTCGCCGTTTTCAGTGAGGTCTGCATCTAGGTTGAATTGCCTTTCCTTGCCTTTTGGCCCAGGCAGTCAGCAGTGTTGTTTTGAGAGCTGCAGCTTTGCACCTGCATGGTCCAGGTTAGTCTGGCCTCCTATTTTAGTAACCTTGATCAAGGGTCTTAACGCGAATTGATGCAGGTGAAATTACTGAGCTCTAGAGGTAGTAACTCACTCAAAGTAGCTTAACATTGATGAAATTTATCTAAATGACTTTGCAAGTTTACTACTGTATAATAATTCTAGTTTAATTCCCTGGCACTGGCACATCAGGCCAGTGAAGGCGCTGTGTAGTGTTGATCAAAAATATTTGATGCCACCTCCCACTGTCATCCCCTTCATAAACTGTATCTGAATTGATACAGTAACAGTGACCCAGCTCGAAATTGGTAAGTCAGGGTAAGTTGCTCTGGAGAAAAGTAAATGTAAATTACTTAATCGAACGGTGGCAATGCAATCTTAATTCTGTCAGCACAATCCAAAGAAATGGCTCCATTGCTCTTTAAAACAAACAAAAGACCCATGTTTTGTTATAACTGTAGATTCTGATGAGCTAAGGTTCTGGAAGGTAGGATGCGGTTCTGCTAAAGTGTCTAATGTGGCTTGTTGGTTTGTAGCCAAAATGCTTTGCTGACATGGTGGCATAAAATATTAAGACAGAACATGACCTGTTAGCACAATCTTTTCAACCTACAGTACAGATTTTGTTCTTTTGGTATTTTGCAAGTTTAGTCTCCTTTACCAAAGTAAATTATTAAATCACGACGCCTGAAAGTGCATATTTGCATGATTAGTTTCAAATGCAGAACTATTTAAATAGGCAAAATCTGCAGAGGATGTGCAAGTTTACCCTCTCCCGCTTGTTCCCTTCATAGCCACGTGTCTGTTTTTATGATTCGTCTCAGCAGCTTGATTTAATTAACTTTTTAAATAAAAGTGCAAAAAAATGCTTAATGTCTTATGGTTTCCACCAGCTACGGGTATGCTGCCTTTGTGGAAATATCAATATACCTTCCTTTTGTGTGTTGCTATTATCATATTAATATTTTTCTAGTGGCCTCCCTGGATTTTCAGTCACACTTCAGTGTTTTACTCTCAATGTCAGCCTTTTTTCTTCAAGTTTTCTGGTCTTTCTTCTCTCAGAATTGTATGCTCAATTGCTCTTTCTCATTACTGTACAAGTATTTGGCTGCATTTTTATGAGTATTATTGCATTTATGCAAACATTTTTTAATCAAAAAAACTACAGAAATATAAGGTACAACTAAAACTTTATTGTGAAAATACATTTTCTGGGTGAATGTCTTTAAACTTGTTTCTAAAGGAAGAAAATGCGTCATTACTATCTTTTTTTGATCAAGCCCTAGAGTATCCACAGGTTGTACCTCAACAGCAGCAAAAATACTCGGTATAAAAGCTGAAGTCGGGTACAAAGACCCGAAGCATTGCAATGGAATGGTCCTTTTCTTCTCCCGCGATGACACGAGGGGGCACGTCAGCACAGTGACTTGCGCTGCTTCCCCACGGCTCCTTGGTCGTGGTTTCGGATGTGGGTTTTCTCCCGCAGTTCAAGTACATGTCTCTACGGTGAAGCTGTGATGCTGAGTTGCCGTGTGGGTGTGGGGTGTGTTGAATTGTGCTGCTATATTAATAGGTGAATGTTTGTAGGCACTCCAGGGGAGTGTTTCTAGCACTAAGTCACCTTGGGTAAAGATGTTTGCTAAATACTAGTTAATAAAATGCTGTTTATACATCTAGTAAATTCCTTGGTAAATGAAATATTAAGTAATTGACTCTTATACAGCAAATTTTAACTCAGTTTCTTACTTCACATGTGGAAACACTGGTTTCAGAAAGAGCCATGGAACTCCATGCTTATATGACCACATTTTGGAAGTTTGTGCACCAGTTAAAATAAAAATCCCTTTTTCTCTTTTCCGATTTAAAAATAAATGCATGAACAAATAAGTAAATAATACCCTTGATCTTTTTCAGCCCCAAAATAACAAACGACGACTTAAGCTGACAGTTGAGACTACTGTATGGACGAACCTTGTATATGTTTAAGCTGATGTGTATATTTGTATGTGGAGCAGGATTTTCGCCTGCGTTCAAGTCACTGCTCCGTTCTAAGAGCCCAGCAAACACTGGCACTGCTTCTCGGTGGGCAGCTGGTCCTCTTCATGGTATCTGTTTTCCAGCCTGGACCATCTGCTCCCTGTCAAGTTATTGGGGTTTTAGGAGCCATTGCTGGGCTTTGGTGAGAACATGGCTCAAGCTTTTCAAAGTTGAGTTTCTGTCAGGCCAACCAAACAGCTAGAGGAACTGAGGGTGACATGTAACACATATCCGTTTATACATCTGGGAGATGCTTTTCTCCAAAGTGAAATACACTTCAAAGTGAAGAAAGAACAGAGGGTTTAGACACAAGCACGATTTTGTTGTTTGTTCAATACAGCGATTTCATAGCACATGCATTCCTTCCATTAGCTACCTGGTAAATGACTTATGAACAGGATAATAAATGGATATATGGTAGAGGGAGGTGAAATCATTTGTCAAGAGCTCAGGGTGGAAACAAATCCAAGAGAGGCATATTTTGAGATTCTTCTCGAACTCTTGAAAGCATTCAGCAGTGCTGAGGGACACTGGGAGCTCATATAAACACAGATGTTTACAGACCAGCTCTCTTTTTTAAAATTGTAAGACGTGTCTGTGCAATCACAGAAACACAGTGGTATGAAAAAGTATTTGCCCCTTTTCAGTTATTTTCTTTTGCACCTTTTTCTTATTAACCTTGATCAGATTTTTTTTGTCAGTTTTAGTTGTGCATGAATAGAGCATGCAAGAAAGAAAAATACAAAAGAATTGTCCTTGGTGTGGAAAACAAAACAAAATTGGAAAGGGGCAAATACTTTCTGACTGCACTCCACTTAAAAAAAAAAATAAATAAAAAAATAATAAATAAAAGGAAAATCACACAATGACATATTGCAGAGCTGCTGGCATTTTGGAAACCATTATAAGGGCGTGTGAGTTTTTGGCTGGGAGAAGTGGGATCAGGTGGGAAATGGACAGCAGGCAGACTCTGCATGAGCTGTTGGGTCCCGACCCCTTAAACGATGTTTGGATGTGCAGTTGTGAGGATGCACTGGACACAGAGATGAATCGGTTCACTGTAGTGCTGTTTACTCTGAAATATCCTTTCCAGGAGAAGCTCTTCAAGTAACAAAGATAGCACTCTTGTATAACAGTTAATCATTTTGACATTATAATAATCACGTTAGATGTAAATAAAACATTTAACAGACACTTCCTTACCCCCGTCTACATCTATGAAACATTTTTGATCTTATTAGCAGATTTATGCAAGATATTGAAATGAAGTGGTTTTAAAAAAAATAAATATAAACTGTTCCTGTTCTATTGTTGGGAGGAAGCTCTTTCCACGACTTGGAAGTGGGAAGAGAAAGTGAGTGAACCTTTTTAGTGCCTCTATACACAGGAACCAGACACCAGGCAGCTTCTCCCCATGCTCTGTTGTGATGGAAAATGTTGTTTTGTGTTCCTGACGTACACTGTTTGGTGAAATGTAATTTAGTGAACTGGTATGTATTTTGATCGTGGTTCATTTGCAGATAAAGTTGAAATTACTGTCGCTTACTTATGGTTATTTAGACCGATTGAAGAACTGGAGAAATTGCACAGAAGATCTACATACTACTTTATTATAGCCTTTTGTCTTTTAACTTGCTGCTGAGATTTGATTGATCTGTTGGGTAAAAATGAACCTTGCTCTCAATCTGTTCTTATTAGTGTTGGTTTGTGCTGTTTGGCTGTGGAGTGATGGGAGTTCTTTCTTTGTTTCCCTCCACCAGATTGCCTTCTCCCAACACAGTAACTTCATGGATCTGGTGCAGTTCTTTGTCACTTTCTTCAGGTAAGCTTTCCTCGTGGCTCTGTGCCAAGTCCCCTTCGGCTGTACTCGGATGCTAAAAGCTCATAAAGCGCACAAAAGTCATATCAGCCCCCCCAGTGGCTTGCACAGTCTCTCAGTACAGTAATCCTGAACTTTGGAACACATCGGGAACTAGAAGTCTATTCGTAACTCGGTTTGTTCGTAAAACCACTCAGTATCTCGCAGTCAGTGAAAGCTCAAAACGGCAGACTTCCCTTCCCTGACTTTTTACAGGCTAAAAAAAACCTCAAAACTGTTATGACCTTATTTCATTTTCACAAACTGCTTGTCCGCTGTCCAGGGCCTACACTGGAAACATAGAGCAAGGAGGCAGCTACTCTGTGGACTGTTAATTTTGTCTTGTACTTACTTGAGACAAAAGTAAAAATTAAGTCTGCTTTAAAGTAACTGCAAATAAAAATGTCATTTACATAAGTTATGGCAATCAAGTCATCACATGAGCAACTTTTGGCAGCTTTAAGTTTGCTCTGTTAACCTGCAGAATCAATTAAGACGTAATAATAACCACACACCTTGATTTATTCACTAGCACTCAAATGTGTTAATGTGCATCCTTCGCTAAGTCACAGGGCACTAGAGCTTGAAGTTGGAATTATGTATAAGGTTTATGGTAAAGTAATTTATAACACTAGTAATACATGCAATAAATATTGACAAAATAAGTATTGACATGTTTTATTAAGTGGTGTATTAAGTGGTCAAGGTGCTGCTGATTTTACATGACTTTCGTCCAGTGCAACTTGAAGAAGGTCATTGGCATGTTCTACACGATGCTTCTTAGTTCAGCCAATGAAGCTCTTTTAAGGAACAGCTAGTCTATCCAACCAAATGGTTGCCAAGAGGGTTATAGATGGCGGCTTGTTGTTGGCCAAATGAAACTGCAGTAATGGGTTATTGATCCAATGGCTGGGCACCCGGTGGAGGGGGCAGTAAATCGGGACTCTGGGACAGCACTATCTCCTTGGCTCTTCCTTCTGCTGATGGTCATGTTGGCTATTGGAAAGAAACACGCCATGACTCTCTGCCAGAAAGACATGTTTCTTGAATAGTTTCCAAGGGGGCAGCAGCTGGAATAGTGGTTCGAGTTTATGCCTTTGGGCTCAAAGGTCTTGTGTTCGAATCCCACCTTCTGCTGTAGTGTCCTTGATGAAACCCTGAAATGATGCTGTCAAAATTAGCCAGCTGTGTAAGTGGTCAGTCTAAGTGGAGGAATTTGACTTGATGAATATTCAGTGGCATTTAACACATAAGAACAACAGACATCGACAATATTTAAGGTTAAAGAGAGTCTGAAGTGAGTATAGTGAATACTGTAGAAACTGTTAGAGCTGGATTAACCAGCAGAATAATAATATCCCACCAAGTGTGAATATGGAGTTTGATGTGAACTTCAGAGGCTGAGATTGGGGGGGGTCCTTGTTGTCGTAGTCCAAATTACCCTGTATCACTTTCCAGAAGGGAGAGCTTGGAACAAGTGATGGCATCGCTGGGAAGATCTTTCCCCTGCATGTTCTGGTCCTCGAATTTAGGCAGCTAACATCCCATGATCCTCCCTGTAATGTAATCAATTCGCAGTTCTGGCTGGACCTGCCAGGGTCCACATATAGGGTGAGCTACCTGGCACTGATATGAACTTTTCCCAAGTTATTAATGCACACTCCTTTTTGGGTCCAGCAGGGCTGTAGCTGGTGATCTGATATTCCTTCTCTGAGCAACACTGATGTAAGTTTATATTCAGGGTCATCGACTGGCGAAATCTATTGCTTTTGTTAACACGGTTACCACAGCCCCCCCCCATGTCCCAATGACATACGATACGTTTTACTTTTCGAAATGACTGTTAAATGCTGCAAGTTCCCATGGAAGGGAAATGTGGGAACCTCGTGCTGTTGCCGCGTTGCTATTATACATTGATTTCTGTGGGCAAAGGAAGCCTTTTTTTTCCTGTAAAATGTGTTTGTATGTGAAGTGTTTCATTATTAGCATCTCTGTGAATCGGCCACATTATCTGCTTGTGTTTGTCTGTTTATCTAGTCAATAATCAAGCACATTCTCTTTGAAAAGAGTTTTTTATGCTCTTTGATTGCTTTGTGGACTGAATATTTTGTATTCTATCTACTCAGGCGTTTAATTTTATGCTTGAGTTGCACTTTGGAGTTTTCTTGTGCCACTGTGGACTGTTGAAGTGAATACATTATTATCTTGGGTACATTATTTTAAATTGGTTCAGGCAGGTCAGCCTCATGACTAAAGGTCTTTCACACAAGGAAACTGGTTCTGTGAGCAATAACTGGAATAATGGGAATGGCACGGATTCAACCAATCTAATTCCTGCTGATGTACAAGCAGCTATTGCCGTGCCTGTCATCCGAAGTGATTTCCTTTTTGCCGACTGAAACTGATGCATTTTAGGATGATTGTAGTTATTGTCTGTGATGCCTGCTGAACCACGTTAAGTTTTTTTTTTTTTTTTTTTTTTTTGTACAAAAGCACGCAAAATCAGCTGCGTGGATGTCACTGTCTGGGCCTCCAACTGGTGGGCAGAGAATTGAACCGTTGTGTTTACAAACTGCTCCGCTCCCAGCTCACAAAATGCAGCGATCGTGCAAACCACTAACTTATTCAGTCGATATTTGTCTCTGTCCTGTGAGACATAAAAATAAACCGGAGACTAGTTTTTTGTGGCTAGTTGATCTCGCTGGAAAGTCTGTTGTGGACTCGCGTATGTAGGTGGGATCCACATTAGACCAAGTTGTTGCATCAGCTTGCTTTTCATTGCATCACTTTTTGATTGTTTTCATTCACGCCGTAATTCACGTTGAAATGAGTCCGATTAACACAGTTTTCGCTCACGCTGTAGCCAGTTCCTTTGCGATACATTTTCCCAACAGAAGACAACAGGGGGAACTGAAAATTTATTTATTGGCCTCTAATATGGGTGGCAACCAAGTAAGATTTCTGAAGAGTGTCTATACGGGCTCTTTGCAAAAAATATTCACACCCCTGACTTTAAATGACGGAGTTGGTCAAGGGCTTGAATATGTCTCCAATGCTTGTTGGGCATCCTATGGCTGGGTGGCGGTTACTGTGTTTCTTACTGATAACCTGTACAGGATTTTGTTGTCTCCACTAGTCCTATGGACAGGGTACTGTCACAACCTCATATAAACTTTAATAAATAAAAGGCCTCCTAACACTTCCATCCGGGATCTAACTGGTATCGATAACTGGCCTGTGCAGGGTCAGCCCATCCTGGAAATATAGGGGATGGTAGGGTGCACGCCGGACAGAAAGCCAGTCCGTTGCAGAATAATTTAAAGTTTGCTGTGCACTGATGTATTATTCTGTGTAATGGGGGAGAGATGTCTTGCACTAATATTGAAATGGTCTACAGAGAGAAATTTTCCCTGTCTTCCTACACCTTCATTTTCCACATTATTGTTTTGGACCCTATTGGTTCAGATAAGTGGTCACATCTTTAACCTTCTCCTCTACTCTAATTATTATGGAGTAGAAAATGGAGGTGGAGATGCAGTGGAGCATTAAACATTAAAATCTAGCATCCCTCCAGACTAGCCAAATACCCCCAATTCAGAGAAAAGTGGACGTTTTTGTGTGGGTGAACCTTTGCAGATAATGTTAATTCAGTTATGTTTTATATGAACACAGATTTATACATAAAAATTGCTGATGATCTTAACGCCACGTTGCAAGTTGTCAGAGCATTTATGACACTTCCTTACCAAATCTGCATATGTAATAATGCTTTTTTTTTTTTTTTTTTTAGTTTTAATATTCCTCCTTTGCTCACTGTACTGAGCTTAAATTACTTGCATTATGCTGGAGTGTTGAACACTTTAATGTAAAGAAATGATGTAACCTAGTAAATCTCTGTATGAAGGCCAGACATTTATAATGCTGGTTATGAAAGAAAAAAAATCCAAAAATGATAATTCTGCTGCACAAATACAGGTTTTATGAGAATATCTCATTGTGAGCCTCAGTTTCTCCAGAATAATCCAGAACAATGTAGATAGGTTCTTATTTTCAGCAGTAATGCTATCCAGGGCCCTGGAGCACACAGTTCAAATAGACCTTGATCCCCCATTAAGATTTGCACTCAGTGAATGACAGATAAGTGGAAAGCAATATAATACAGGTCCTGGAGTTTCTGTCTGCAACCCAACACACAATATTGGATTTGCTCATCTGTACTTAGGTGAACTATACTTGGGATTTGGCACTGGCCAGCAGGTGGCATAGTGGTTAGAGCTGCAGCTTTGAAACAGAGAGACCCAAGTTCAAGTCCTGCCCGGTCACTCTGAATCTGGCCCGCCTGAAGTGCCACAGAGACATTGACAGGCATCTCATTTGCTGCAGGTCGTCTTCTGTTGGTTACTGTGTTGTTCTATTCCAAAGAATTGTTCAAGGTTCGCTGTATGGTTCAGCAGTGAGCAACCGTGTGTGTGAGACCTTCGCACATATACATTTAGATATGTTCTCAACCTCCTGTTTTAGTGACCAGTGTACATTAGAAGTGGATTTCTCCACATTTGACTTCAATACCGTTTCTGTAAGCTCTAAAAAAAAAAAAAAAAAAAAAAAAAATCTGCGAATTCCCACAGCGTAGTGGCTAGAGGTGATGAGGAGCAATTGGAGGTATGGAACCAGACAAAGAGAACCTCAACAGGAAGCTGAAAAACGCATGAAAAAGTAGCACCCCTGCTTGGGAGTAAATCAGCTAGCCTTGTTCATGGAACTATGTTATGTTGATAGGTAAATACGATCCTTCTAAAAATTGAATTAACTTGCAATTTTCCCAATCACTTCAAATAAATCGCTAATGCAAAAGCCTTTTGTTCAGTGTGCAGTTTCCATTAAGATGGCCAGATCCTGGATATCGGTACCGTTGCAAATGGGGCTCTGCACACCCATCCCGCTGTGGGTTGCAGTGGTCCAGCACTATATATTACACACCGATGTGTGTAAAGAGGTGGACTTATAGTACCCAGTCAAAATTTTATAGTCCCAGCTGTGCAGTTTGACCAGTTTAAAACTGGTTCATAAGTCAGGAGGATATGTTGTGCTCCACTTATTGTTGTGCCCCCCCCCCCTTTGAATTAGTAAAATTCATAGCAATAAAATAATAAATGAAAAGTAATTTTGTCGTGCACTAGACTGTCCAGTCATTGCAGCATATGGTTGCTGTATTGTGTTCTTCACCTTTCAGTTATTGTAGGATCTTTGTTGTATCTGATTATATTTCCAGTCACATTTTAGCATAATGGAGGTTTTTGTCTTCAGAGGCCTGGCTGGTTTCCTGGTGGATTCCTCACCCTGGCCTTATACAGTTGGCGAGTTTACGCTTCGTACAGGGGACCTGTTCTTGTACTTGGACACTCTCACACTTTACTCATTCGCATTTTGTGCAATTTCTCGTGATCAGAGCTGAAAGACACCTGATTGTGACTTTCTGCGGTGCACAGAGCTAAAGAAAGACTTTTTTAACAAGCCGAGACCTAAAATAGAGCTCCTTTAAGGCTGGCTGCGCTCAGGAGCCTGGAAGAGAAAATTGGCTGTGTTACTTGGTAATTGAGCCGTGTTCAAGTCTAGTAAGGATGCTGGGTGCTCTGCACATCATTTAGAGGTTTAAGGGAGGTTGTTAAGCAAGACTTTGCGGCAGCCGTGTAGTTCACATATCGTTGTATAAGCAAGAACCAGGGACAGTAAAAAACTGAGTTCTCACTGCTGCAGCATGTTGTGGGAATTGAGTTGTTCATTTCTACACAAATTTAAACTATACTTTCCCATTGTCTTAAAATTATGAAAATATATTTAAAAAATTGTAATGGACTGTCCGGGTATTACGGTATCCAGTCACATAAGATCCAAGATAAACTGTAAAAGCAAGGGCTGACTGGTTTTGTGTGTGTGTGTGTGGTTTTCCCAAATTGTTGACAGTTGTCACCTCTCTTTGCAGCTGTTTCTTGTCCTTGCTGCTGGTGGCTGCTGTGGTGTGGAAGATCAAGCAAAGCTGCTGGGCATCACGGCGCAGGGAGGTGAGCTGTGCCACATTTCACTATGGGGGGGGGGGGTCCACATGCCTTTAGACTGGCTCCCTTCAGCTTTCACCACAATCTTGGTAAATGTTACCCTGTGGACCTGCAAAGAAGAGGCCATGATACACAGTCGAACGAAGATAAACCTACTTCAGATGGCTTCTGTTACAGTCAGAGAATGTACTGTTGATGTTTAGTTGTTTAGTCATTAATTTAACTTAACACATTTCTCCAGCTTATAATAGCTAGTTACAGCTATTAACCCATTTATACGGTTTGGTAATGTTTATTGCATCAGTTTGGACAGGGTAAGTACCTTGATCAAGGGTTTCAAATCTGGCTCCTTCCAGATCATGGCTCCTGCTGTAGCCACGATGCTACCTGCTGGCCCAGTGCGTGAATGCAGAAGCTTGAGAAAGGGTTAAACCATCAGTCTCTCTCTGCATGAGGAAATTGCTCAGCAGCAGTAATGACTTTTAATTCAAGCCAGCATCAATTATCTGTGCTCTCAGCCAGCTTTTCTGTGGTCCTCATATCTGCCAGCTGCCTCTCCATAGTTATACGGGAGAAGTCTTTTAATGTTGGCTAACCTCTGGAGTTAAAACAAATCCGAGGGGTAGGAGGCAGAGTGCACGCTGCTCTCCCGTGGGAAACAGCATCTCGTCAGCCGGAGAGGCTCATCACTTGCAGATGGATGGCATGGTGGTAACCAATCTCTTGAAGAGCGTGAAGTAGCAGGTTCTTCAGTTTTGCAAAAAAAAAGGGCCCTTTTTCTTTTTTTAGAACAGACAAGGTAACCCAGTTCAGTTCACCAGGCTTTTGCTTCACTGTTGGAAAAGTGGGACAAAGCCAGGCTCATTTTTCATACATTACAAGCCTCTACTCACGATAGATATTGATGGATAGATGACAGATAGATGGATACTTTGAAAAGAACGTTCTTTAAAAACAAATTGATCTGATTGTGGATGAAGCTGCAGAAGGTTACAACAGCACACATGTGGCTATTAGTGATTAAAAAAACAACACAAATTGTATGTTCTGTTGTGTGTACGTGTGTACATGTGTACACAGAGACATATATACACTTACAGTAGGCATTGTGAAAAATATGGCCCAATACATAATACAGCTAGTAAAGACTTTTAAAAAGTGCCACTGTCATTTCATCACCCCAATGGCAGATATATCAGTGGCAAAGTACTTTAGAGTACAACATTAGTATTGTTTTTTCTACAGAATACATCAGTAAAATGAATAATCACGGTCAGTGTGACTCAGCCAGACAGTAGTAGTTTTAGGTTTTTTTACCAGCAGGGGGTGCTTGTCAGTTGTGGAACTGTTTTCATGTCTGTCTTTGAGCTGGAAGTGTGTGTGTGTGTGTGTGTGTGTGTGTGTGAGAGAGAAAGAGAGAATCAGCTTGGCTTCTGGATAGAGGCAGCAGTGCTTCAAACAGTGGAGACAGTGTTTTCAGTGGTTTCCTTGAACATCATTATATTATACCTTGTGAGACACAAATGTTGATGGTTGCACAACCTGTGATGTGCAGAAAAAAATTGTGAAAATATAGGAGGAAACTGTTCCTATGAAGTAGATGCACTTCAGTCTTAATATTTTCTTAATGTAGAGAATGTTTCTTTCATAGTTTTTTTTTTTCCCCTCTTTTTTCTTTTTTGACTGAGATGCAAGTTTGGCAGAGCAGGGGTCATTTCAGGAATGCTGGATGTTTATACCTTTCCTCTAGATTGGTTTCAAAGTCTGAATAATTCCTGACTGGTTTCTAATGATTTGATATATTTTTAGATTACTGTTTAAAGCATAGAAATGAATATTGTTGTGCATTTAAAGTACCAAAAGAGGAAGGTTAGTAAGGCAGCACATCATGTGTAGCTCTGTGTTCTGAAAGGAGAAATAAGAGAAAAACACCATGGAGCTGAAGAAAAATGTGAAGTACATCCACTGTGTGTTTTTTACTTTGTCCACGAATGATCAGATTTCGGAATGAATCAACAGTCCTGTGAATCACAATATTAGATTTTTTTCCCCCATCAGAAAAAAAAACTAATATCACTGATCTTTGGTTTGACATGACTGCCATATTTTCTTTGACTTGATCAAATCAGAATATCAGTTCTCTCTTATATGAGTAATTCTTTTGCTGCAGGTTTGCATTAATTTTTAGGAGACAAGTGTGTTCCAGAACCCTAAAAAGGTGCTATTTATTCACCAGAAATGTAAAATTCCAGAATACTGGCACTGCTGTGGAAGCCTTTGAAGCCAAACTTTAAAGCTACTTGCAGCAAAATATAACTGATAGAAAGCCTACACTTTCTGACAGTGTATATGTGCGCGTTTGTACTATACAGGTGTATTATCCAGGTGGCGTAGTGGTTAGAGCCACTACCTTTAGACTCGAAAAACTCAAGTTTCATTACATCTCCTGCTTAGTACACTTGACCAAGGTACTTTACCTGAATTGATGTGGTAAAGATTACACAGCTTTATAAATACATAAATGACTGTAAATAGCTGAGTATTGTAAGTCACTTTGGAGAAAAGGATCAGCTAAATAAGTAAATGTACATGTGTTTGATCAACAGGCTGAGCAGGAACTCTTCATGTGTTTTTGAATCATCAGTTTACTCCTTTTTGCTCATCTGTTTTCGGGTGTTTAATGCGGAATGCATAGCAATTCTGAAAAATACACATCGAGGAGCAGATGGAAAGTCAAAGCTATCTACCTGTGACTTAAATTAACTTCTTTTCATTTCTGCAGCTCCAACTAGAAGAAAAAGTAGAAGTACTATGGTGGTCACTTTTGACTTCACTTTTTTGCAAACACTGTAGATGGTTCATGTTGTGTGTACCAGCTCATCACACATGTTTGCAGAAACAGGGGGTGAGTCAGAGCTGCTGCAGAGATTCTGTTTTGAGAAGCTGGTTAATAATCCAGCTTCTCCTTGCTTGGGGTAGAGAACTCGCCTGCACCTCAAGTTCTTCTGTAGGTACTGTTTCCGTCTTCCGTATGCTGATCTGTTGTAAAATGAGGGTTTGGCATCCGGAGCAGTTGAGCCTCTGCTCATGGTGTAAAGATCATGTGGTTCTTTCTCCTATGAAGGTCACCAAGAGGTTGAGTTTGTCACTTTTTTCACATTGCTGGGCAGATTGTTTAATTGGCTTTATGCTGCTCATCACAGCTGGTTCAGGGTTGTACTGTAGCTTCAGAATTTTCAACAAAGTTTCTGACAGGGGTACAAAACATGCAAAAAACAACTTGGTGACATTGCAACCTTTCAAAATGCAGCAAAATGAAGGATTTTTAGAAAACCCTGTGTAGTTTTGGGTCCAACTTGGTGCATGGTGGATATAGGCGAGCCTATACGTGATGCAGAATTCTGAAGCTGGCCTTTGTGTGATGCACCCGGGGTGGAGATATTTTGGTCATCTTGCTTTGCAGTGTGTACGATATAAAGCCCATGTCTTCCACCCGGCAAAACACAAGGACGCTGTGCTGTGAGAAGTACTGTACAGAGCTACTAACAAGTTTTTGACATTTTATTGGAGCTTTCTTTGCCATAGTGTAAAGTTATTCATATTGGTAAAGCTGTTTCTATTATTTAAATAAGAGTTAAATGTAACATGATTATAGTTTATCTGTAAATGTTTTAGCAGCAGATGGCGTACTGGTTAGAGGTTAGCATTAAAAGGACTTGGCAGTAGCATTGTTGTATGATTGTATGACAGCGTGCTGAGGATCTTGGCCTGAAAACACCCCCCCCCCAAAAAAAAGTAGTCATGAATGACATGAGAGGCTCTGCAGAACTAAACCAAACTGTAGTAGCACAACCCCCCTCCCCCCAACCCCCTCCCCGAGTCTCAACATGGTCTCGTGATGCATGGAGAACAAGGAGCTCCTGTGTCTTCATCCTTTCTGTGACCTCCGTCTGTTTCTGCTGTCACTTTCAAGAGATTCCATCAACCGCACTGAAGCCTGAGTGTCGTTCTGTTCACTCTGTTCGCCACCAACCTTTTCTTCCAGAGCTGTTTGTGCGTCACTTCAGTCCATCTTCCCTTCCCACCTCTCTCACACACTCACTGCTTTTTCAGCAGACAAGTCCATTACATGCCTAGGAGACCTGCTCTATCCAGCACCTCCCCCTATGTTTCTGGCCACATTTAGCTCTGAACCAACATGCAATCTCTTCCTTCAGTCTAAATCACTGTTTCTGTTTTTAAAAATAAATAAACAAAATCCAACACAGTAGTAGCAGCATGTGGTGGTTAGAGCCCCTGCCTTGAATGCAAAGGAGGAGATTTTAATCACTCCTCCTGGAGTAGTTCCCTTATTCAAGGTATTTACCTTGCATTACTACAGTAAATATCACCCTACTTTATAAATGGGTCAACTGGTTATGTAGTTTAGCACTGCAAGTCACTGTGGAGAGAAGCATCAAGTAAAAAACATAAATACAAATAATCCTTGCCATGTTACTTTAGAGATCTTTGTCTCATGATCCTCCTCTTCCTCACAGCAACTTCTACGTGAGATGCAGCAGATGGCCAGCAGGCCCTTTGCCACCATCAATGTTGCTTTGGAGACAGAAGAAGAGCCACCAGACCTCATTGGGGGCAGCATTAAGGTGAGTTTTGCTGTGGTGCCGTTGCCTCTCTGAGTTACTCCCAGCACTGAGCAGGTGTGTTTTAGGTGCAGGTGTTGCAATATTCACAAGCTTCTGGCCACTTTCAAGCTTTGTAATGCCTACTTAAAAGTCTCAGATATACTTATTTAATGTTGAGCTTCATTAAAATTTTAACTAATTTAACATTAATTCAAAATGAAAATAAATATTTTCCACAAACCCCTGTAAACACCATTACAGGTGGTAGAAGCAGGTAGAATTAATTCAGGCTCAGTCCTCTGTATGGTTCTGGTTTGATTTACTGCCAGATGTTGTGAACACGCAAAAAATTCCAAATCTTTTAAACATATAACTACAGATGAAATATAAGAAACACTGAACTTTGGCTGGCAGAAATGTACATATTCTATCATATGCATGGGAAATGTACAAATATCTCAATTTGTAGCTCAAACGGTCACAACATGAGCCACAGGCACGTGTGCAACGTTGGAAAATCTTCAGACTCACCACCACCAAGTTCAGCTGCTGCCACTTTTTCCACAAGTTTCCCTTCTTGTTTGTATTGTATGTGTGACCAGTGTTTTCCTTGAACTCGGCGTTGGTGTTTACTTCTCTTTAGCCTCCATTTATTGTGCTCAAAATTGAAGCAAATGAGCTGCTGGGATAATGCAGAGCCCAGATTAGTTTAGGTTCCTCCCCACATTCACACTGCTCCCTGTCCCTGGCGGCAACCTCCTAGCTGGCAAGATGTTAGCAGTAGAGATCCCATTTAGATGTACCTCCCTCTTCCGCTCTGAGCTGCTAGCAGGTGGCGTACGGCATGAGAAACATGCTCCATCGGAGGGTGTTACTTTCTGCAGCTGACTCCCTATAATACTGCTTTTCAACGGAGAGCTGGCAGGTCGCAGCTTATTGTAGTGCTGGTGTCCTGTTGCTGGAGCAGATCATTAATACTTTGTATTTCATTACTGTGTGTGTGCCCATACATTATACATTTTCCCTGCACATCACAGCTGGGTTTCACATCTATGTGGCAGGAAGAATTTACCTTTCCAGTCATCATCCGGTTCGTCTGTGTTACGGACCAAAGTTCTGGTAGTAGCTGCAGTTGTTGGACATGGCCTGTTGTATGGGAACCCCTGACTGATAGACAGGAAATCATCCTATATAGTTATTTTAACATACGTACATTTGTTGAAATAGCACATTAAACATTAAAAAATAAACCCTAAATTATTTGTGGCAGACAGGGTATTAGCCATGGATTATTACCTACAGGTGTAACCGTGGGATTTAATGGACTGATGGAGGACAGGAGTTGTCACTCTGCATCTAGCAGCTGAACCACCACAGTTTCTTATGTGTTTATTACATGTCCCGTTTTGTGTTGTTTAATAAAACACTTGGAAAGTGCAGCTCATGCAGCTTCGCACCTGGGTACCCGGTGAACCTGGCATGTCTGCCATGGCTCAGGTTTTTAAAATGATGTGTAATAATTTCTGTTCTTTGTCCAGTATGTCATTTGATGCAGAAATGATAGTATGTGTATACTGTTGTACTGCAATTTTGCTGTTGTTCAAAAAATACTGGAAAAACAAAAAAAAAAACCTTCTTTAAAGTCAGATATATATAATACTGTATGTTTTAAGTCTTTATCTGCAAATTTATGAGCGCTTGTGTTGCTTGAAAGCCTGTAAGAAACGTACATGTGGGAGCTGAGTTGGTGAGTCACTCAGGTTTGGTTTTAAATGTGCATTAATGAAACCGTATTTATGGTCTCAGTTCCGTTCAGTGTGGGTTACAGAACATGGTCCAAAAATGGCCCATGAAAGTGTGCCATCCTTGACCACATATGGCATTAACCAGGCGGTGACTGTTAGAAATAGCGAATGGCATTTTAAAATTTAGTGCCAACTGTCTCTCTTCCCTGAGATGTTTTGGGCCGAAAAGGAAGGAGATTTAGACTATATCTGAAAATATGAAAGGACAGCAGTGGTGCTTTCACTGTACAGGGTGTAAAAAGCTCACCGGAAATGTTTTGAAAAATCGGGTGAAACTCATTCCATAAAGTTGAAATTGCGTGTATTACCCTCTGTGTCGTCATTACGCGGATCCAGATTCTGTTTCTCTAAGGTGAATCATTACAGGTCTTCCTGTAGCAGTCAGGAACATGGGAAACGGTGTCGCCTTTGGGGTCGGAAAGGGTGTCAGTCCATCTAAACGTGGATCTCACAGGTTTTCTTTTTTGAAGGTACTTTGAAGACCACCTAGGGAGGTTCTTATGAAACCTCACAGTATAACTTTTTGCATTTAATCTGGCATTAACATGTATAGTAAGCTTGAGCTTAATTCCATATTTTTTTGAAAGGCATGAAGTGGTCTGCCCATCTTGAGCACATGCCTTGTTGACGAACACTACAGACAGCAGTGATAAATGGATGATTCTGAAGTTTTAACTCACCTTTTCCCACTTTCATACTAATCGATAATCTGTGATTCTTAGTGAAATTGAGGAACTCGCCGATCCATTTAAACAGCATGTTGTGAATATTAAGATAACATGATTGAGAACTTTAGATGTCTGCCGTTACCATCCTGGCTGGCCTGTTAGTGGCCTTTTAGGTGAGCGGCATCTCGCTCCAGCCTGATCCGGAATAGAAGCTGCAGCATAGCCTGAAACTACGTTCACTTGATAGTTTTGTACTGGTATCTGACAGATTTTCACTTCTGCCTTCTCTGGGTTTTTTTTTTTTTTTGCAGCATATAAAAATTAAGATCCCACCGGTGATGTCATAATCAATACGGGTGCTTTGCGGGGGCCAGCAGTGGTCATTTTGTCAATGTACAAATTATAGTTGCGATAGCCTTTATACTGCATATTCAAAGAATCTTGTGTCCTTGATTAGATCTTTAACATAAACTATATCTCCTGTGCTGTTCCCGATTAAATAAGCCCGACCCACAATGTATGCATGGATGCGACATCGAATTATCTCTGGCTAAAATTGCAGGCAGAGCCAAATGTCCTTCTCGGCTGTTTCCAATGCAATAAGCTGCCCGAGGTGGCAATACGGCTGTGCTCTTTCAACTGGAATCGGTCTGAAAGGATTTAATTATCTACCTGTAGTGATTGACTCATGGCTGCAAAAAAAGGGGATGCGGAGTCCAACACTGGACTACAGTAACGCTGGACTTTTCATGAACCTCACTCTATTTTAGACATCCTCAAGGCCAAAACACATGAAATATGACTGTGGACCTCATTGGTGGCCCTACCTGTTCAGTCGTGTGTAAAGAAGTTTAATTGGTTTCTACTTAAACTGTAAAATTGCTGTTTAATACATGACAGGAGTTGGCATTGCACTGGTTTCACATGAGCAACATGCTGGCTGAGGTGGGACACAGTTTGTAATATTTATTGTATTTTCTGTATGTCAGTGTGCAGAATTGCTTGGGCTGAATTGATTTTAGAATAAAGAACAATGGAAGACCTGATGCCATGACAACAAACTCCCTTTCATATAAGCATCAGGAATTGCTGCCAAGTTCCAGTGCTGTAAAACAGGCCACAGTTAGAACGACTGCAGTGAGACACCCCCCCCCCATTTTGGAGAGAAAAGGGAAATGATGCTGGGAAAGTCTCTTATAAAACTCTGTTGTGAGTGTGCACCGTGCGTAATTTAGTGTGCTCTGCCGTGCATGAATAAAGTCACTGGCTTCTGTCTGAATCACGGATAAATATAAGCCCCCATATTCTGACAGGTTCAGTACATTCAAAATGCTGTAGGTATTTAGGTTTTTATACCTTGTCACACCCAGATTTTTTTCCATGAGAAGCCAGTTGGAGTCTTGCGGTGCTGCAGAAAGAGGGTTGCTGGATTTTAGTTTATTGACCTTCTTGCGGATGTTTACAAACAGCTGCATAATGCAAAATGGTACGAAAGAGTACTGCTAGGCCACGCTTAATGCACCAAGCCAGTTCTTTTACCGAGAGAATAACCGTGCTTAAATGCACAAATGTGCAGGTAAATGAAGTATTGTCCCTCCTAAACCTCTAAATAGGTTTCCTTGTATATTCGTTTCTATATGCATTACTTTCTAATTTGGGCAAAAGTGTATTGTGCTTTGTTTTTAAACAGTATTGATATGAGTTTCACACAATCTCTGCACATTTACATTGTTTTCTTCAAAGCAACGTTCAATGTTAACCTACTCGCAGTGATTCACATGTTTGTACACATGGGAAATTATTACTATATCAATTCGGGGTAAGTACCTACTTAAGGGTATCCCAGCAGGGGTGGAATTAGAATCTAGGTCCTTCAACTACAGGGCAACAAGGTGCCAGCCTTATAGTTTGTCACTTAAGTTGGAGTCCAGCTTGGACACCCCAAGACACAGCGGCACTCTTTCAACGCGCAGCCCTGTCGTTGCCGACCATCCTCCTGCTACCCTCCTCAAGGCTGAGCACAAGTCTGCTGAGGTTTCAGTCTGCTTCACTGCATCAGGTCATTTCAAAGGCAAAAAATCACACGAGGAGCGTTTTGAGATGCAGTCTGAACGCTCAGTTGGTTGTGAGCTTGAGCCCCCTTGAGTTGCGGTGGATGTGCAGCAGGAGATTCGGCCATTGGAGTCTCGTGCTTCGCTGAGTAAAGGCTGGGCAGCAGTCACAGAAATGTGAGAAATTAATTAGCAACGCAGGTGCTGTGAGATTTCCACCATTTACACGTTTTGTTGTGTATACTGAGAAGGGTGTGAAACATGCCCCTGAGCTGTCTCTTATCTTGGACACGCAACTGCAAGCATTCCTCAACTGCAGAAATAACACGGTTTTTCCTGTGAACTTCTGATGTATAATAATGCCACGACAGTGACATTTTCAGAGCAGTGGCAAGCAAGTGGAAAAATGGAAAATCCCGGTAACCTTCTCCCAGCGCAGGACAGTTAGATGCCACTTAGTGTTGTGATTTACCCATTTGTATAGCAGGGTGATTTTTTTTTACTCTATCAATTCTGGCTTAGCACCTTAAGCGCACTACAGCAGGAGGTGGAATGTGGACCTGGGTTTCTCGTGTCCATAAGTGACAGCTCTAACCACTGCACCACCTGCTGGTGGATGGTTCTTAGGGCGCCACACAACTACCCCTGTCCAAGAAATCTGTCATAAAGGACAAGTGGAGGAATGTAGTTTACTCCTAAATTTTCTTGCTGCTGTCGTCACACGCCGAGCATTGCATTGTTACCGAAACGTTATTAACCGGATTGAAGCGGTCGTGACTCTGCACAGCAACTTAGACATGCGCGGTGCGTCCCTGTGACGTAGAGTGATGCAATGATGAGTCAGCCAGTGTCTGCTTTGCTCCGGAATTTAATTGCCTCCTCATTTTGTTTAAAAAATAATGAAACAAAAGGCTGAAATTGGGTTCCTTTTTAACACAGCGACATCTGAGCTGATTAGATGGGGGTCGAGACTGCTGTATTCTTATGTTGCCATGGAAACAGGGAGGCGACTGTCAGTCGGGGCAGTAGCGGTTTATGGTTTTATGCGGGCCAATTGTGTGAAGTGCCTACATGATGTCAAAGGACACATTTTGCTCTGTGGCCTATTTTACAGACCGCTCTTACTGTCGGTTATTTTTACTCGGTGTAAAAATGTTATTTACCATTTATTGGCATAGGTGCCGTCTTCATACAGGGGAAAAATAAACTAGATGCGGAAATCTTGCATCGCCTGTACTGACAGGGATTAATGAATTTCGCAACGGGACACTGCAGTTCACCCCCCCCCCCCAAAAAAAAATCCACCCATTTATAGTTGTACACATTTAACATCGAAAGACTGGCAAATCACCTGTTCAGAGGGACACGTTGTGGAACATTCAGGAACACAGCGGAATTGAATTCATTTCTGTGTTTTCAGTTTTCAGACAAAATATGTTTATAACTTTCCCTTTAGCTGCTGCTTTTCTCCTGAGCAACTTACAGTGTTAGCCTTATATACATGTAACTATAAGCTAAAAACCGTTGACCATTTGTATGCCAAGTGCTACATGCACAAAGTTAGTGTTTAACTGATCATGATAGTGGTAGATTGACTATACTATGTTCCTCACTGCCATTTACCAACTTTGACAGTAATATAAGACAAAGACTCACACACTTGCCCAAGTTAAGGGCAGTACAGATTGACCTACGTATTAACTGGAAAAAACACGTCTTTGGTATGTCTCAAGAAGCTAGAACCCTCAGAGGAGCCCCACGCCAAGGCGAGAACCTGTAAACTTGAACCCAGGTCTAAACAGCCCAGGAGCTGTGAGGCACCAGCACCATGCAGCTCAGTATTAACAGGTCAGAGATGTAGTATTTAATACCCAGCATCTCCAGACAAGAGGATGTGTGAGGATGAAGCCAGCAAGATTAGGTAATGGTCAACGGGACTGCAGTTTCAGGAATCCTTCTGAAACATTTTTGTTGCCGAATGTCGTGACTCCACGATTTGTGCCGTGTTGTGGACCTTTTCAAGATCATGTCAGCTTACGCAGGCTTCTCAAAAGTCATCAGATTAGATTTGGCTTTCGGCTCAAAATATTAAGATGTTCTCATGATATGATTATTTTAGGAAGGTTGTCAACCAAATGCCAGCCTTTTCACTTCAGTAATAAACTGCTGTATTGATGTAAATTGCTGTCTGAATATCATTAATGCACGATGGAACGGCTTATTGCACTTATTCCACCTACAGCTACTGTCTCTTGCCGGAAAAAAACAAAAATACATCCAGCGGCCACTTTATTAGGTATGCCTGTCTCGATCAGAATAGGTCCCTCTCTTGCCCCCAGAGCAGCCTGAATTGTTCAAAAATATGGATTCACCAAAGCCTTAGAGATGTTTCTTATAGATGTGGTCTGACGCTGACTCTAACATTGCACCGTTCCTACAGATTTTTCGTGCGTACTTTCATACTGCAAGCCCCTCTATTCCACCTTGTCCCAAAAGCAAATTGTTGGTTGAGATTGAGGGCTACGGACACCATTGGAGTAAAGTGAACTCATGATCCTGGAGCCACCATGAAATGATGGGTGCTTCGTGGCAGTGCACTGTCATGCTTGGCGTATTGTTTCTGAGATGATGGAGGTTCCATATCTGGCATCAACAGCACACCACATACAAAACTGCTTAGATCAGACATCTTGCCCTTTCTAACACTTAGTCCCAGAGGAACTGAACCTCTCGATCCGGATTGTATGCTTTTTCATGTACCGAGTTAGTCACACGAATTTGCTGTTTGCTTTAATAAGCATTTGTACATAATAAAGTGGCTACTGAGAATACGCAACTTGCACATAAAATTGTCCGTTTAGATGATACTGTTTTCTTGCTTTACCATAACCAAGAGTTGAACTGTGTGTTTTTGATATTTAGAAATTCTATTAATTTAAATGCAACTTAAAATACATACAATATTCACAGTATTTACAAATATGTGTATGAACTGTTGGATCGAACTCCACAAATGGGATCACATATACTTGTCTTTAACTGTTTTGACAACTCATGCTATTGTGCTGTAGTTCTTTTCCCTCAAAGTGGCTTTTGTGAGACTTGTGTCCCTTCTGATTCCATGTGCTTTTGTTCTGTGCTGTTCTGTGCCTAGCAGAAGGTACCCAAGCCCATAGCCTTGGAGCCGTGCTTCGGGAACAAAGCAGCTGTGCTGTCCATTTTTGTCCGGCTACCCAGGGGCTCAGGCGGCATCCCACCACCCGGCCAGTCTGGTGAGATATTCCGTGTGCCGTGCTGCCCACAAGCCCTCTTACCCTATTTGTAAGCTTGCTCCTTCAGCTCTAACACCGAGGATGTATGTACGTCACTTGCCATACAGTCTTTTTTAATTCATGGGAATAAGGGTTAGTTCAAGAGTTGGTCAACCTAAAGCAATTCTGCATTCCCTAGAGGGTGAGGAATCTGTAAGAGGTCTGCTATGAAAATCACAACACCTTGTCAGTCAGTAGTGGGTAGCATTGATCAGCAGGTCTGCAACCTCTAACCTGCACACAGATGCACTTCAATTTATTTGTGTAGCAGATGCTCCAAAGGGACTTACCTATGCATCTGAAACTTTTATCCAAGGTGATTTATTGTGCTAAGCTCCTTCATTCGCCCACGTATACGGCAGAGCAGTTTAACACTCTGCAGAGTCACCAGTTCATCTGAACACCTTGTTTTTAGATCATGGGAGGAACCAGCAGTAAGGGGGAGAACTTCTGCAGTCTTCTCCAGTCTTAGAAGGATTCAAATCCACATCCAGTTATGCAGCCCAGGCACCATGATTCGCCTGCATAACCCTAGCAGATAGGTACCTTTCCTTTGGGTCCAAATGACGAACCCAAACAAGTCAACAGTCCCAGGGCTCCAGTTCTGCAGGCTGCTTCTGTCCATCCATTGTGAGAACAGAATGTAGTGCAGAACAGTCCAACTTTAAAATAACGTTGCCTTTGTACTGCTGGTGGAGCATATTCACTTTTGCAGATCCTTGGCCTCTGGAGAGTCGGTATAAACAACAAGAATTCAGTCATATTCTTCACGCTTGTCCTGGAGCAGATCACAGAACGATGAGAACGTAATAAGATCACAATGAAGCATTAGCAGTAGCTTGGTAATTGTTGTTTAATAGTTCAGGCTATTACCTGGAAATTACATTTTAAATGAGCAAAAAGTAAACTGTACAAACAATAGATGTGTAGTCAGCAGGTTTTTTTTCCCAGTAAACCAAAGGAATGTACCGGAGATTTCATGTTTGCTACTGTTGAATATTTGCTGAGCCTGGAAAGCAGCGGTTTCAATCCTTCTTTAAGGAGGTCAAATTGAGGAAAATTTTGAGCAGGACGCTGGCGCTCAGGCTCGGTTACTCTTTTCACTCAACTCACAAGCAAGTATGAAGAATTAAATTTGTTTTTTATAGAGGGCTTCTATCATGAGAGCAATATAAAGTTCTGAACAGGGTTCCAAGGTGTGACACTATGTTATAGGTTGAATAAAAGAGACAGAAAGACAGCAGGTAGAGGCACCTGTTAGGAGGAGGCAGCCGGCAGGTGGGACGTCAGGCAGGTATAGGTGGATGTTTGTCTACAGGTTTTGATTAGCTGTTAGGTACTCATTCACCTCCCAGATTTCTCTAAATAATAATTTAAAAAAATGCAACCGGCAACCATTTCATTTTTTACTATCATAGCTATTATTTATGAATAAATTTATTTTTTATTGACCATTGTATGTGCGAGTTTGACTGTCCTCGACTTACAACAATCTCCTTGTCAGTATAGCATTTTTTTAAACAATTTATTTATTCGGTCGTGAGAATTCTGGAAAATTTAATTAGAAACAGTGAACTATCATGTCACTTCAGTATCTGTTCGCTTGAGGTCACACCTGGGTCAGGTTCTCCTCGCGGGTAATTCCACATATTTGTCTGTGCTGCAGGTCGATCTTCATTTGTTTTATCTCTGTTCCAAATCTCACTACAGTGCAATCTCTTTCTACTGTAGGTCTGAACTCCATGCGCCTCACATCATATCTAAATGCTCTCGTGTGTTTGAACATTTTTGTCTCCTTATAAAATATCACTTTCACCACTTTGGGTTACAGGCCTCAACTTCCTGTTAAAGATCTCTTCTTCAAATGTTCCCGTGCCCCAGGTCTGGCTGTGGCGAGCGCCCTGGTCGACGTGTCTCAGCAGATGTGCATAACCTACAAGGAGAAGTCGGGAGGCGTGAGAAATCGCAAGCACCAGCCCCCCGCACAGCCGGCGACCTGCATCTGATCGCCGGTTCCACCAACACCACGAGCCAAGGAGACTGGAAGAGGCCTGGGATTCGTAGGGACGAGGCACACGCACCCGGGGGAGGACTTGTACGGGGGGTTTTGGTTTGGATGGATCTCCAGAACCCCTCGGCCCTGGCAATAACAGACCCCACATGGGCACGTGTGGCTTCACCCTGAGCCGACGGACCGATTTAATTCTCACTTAGGAGAAGAGGCGCATTGAACGGGATGGGAATGGAGGTGCTGTGGGACCTTGTTCATACGTGGAGGATGCAGCTTCTTGTCGGCTCCCCAGCCCGCTCTTATTCCCCGTCACCCCGGAGCCCTTTGTGCTGTCTCGTTTTTTGTTTCAACTTTTCTTCTGTACTCTTACTCGAACAGACATGTTCAGGTTTAAGCTTGTGATGTAGGATGAGTCACGCCGCACATATTCACTATAGACAGCCAGCGTGGTTCTGGACGGCCTCGTGGAGAGCAGAACGGTGGCTGCTGGTCTGGCCTGTCCTCCTGCCAATGTAGGTGTCATTCACCGCTATAATTTAACACACTTTAGGCCAATGAATACTAATTAGTCTGCTTTTTTAATCCCTGTTATGAATGAGGTGTTGGTATCACCCTTGGCTGTGGTCGTCCTTCGGGGATGCACTTGCACGTTGCCCAGCCCCTGCTGGGCCATCCTGCGTTGCTTTTGGCTCTTTGTTTCGGGAAATCAAATCCCAAACAGAGGCGGAAAGTGCTTTGTAACCTGCTTTTTCCGGTGCTTTTCACAGGGTTTCCTCACATTGGTGCAAATCCACAAGTTTGTAATAATTCAGGAAACGGAATTCGTCAATAACTTATCTCCTAGTGCTGTTGCCTCAAATGGTCTTTTAAAGGACATCCCAAGTAGATGAATAGAGGTATTAACCACAGTCACTTTACAGCTGATAATCCCTTCTCATCAACGACTGTGTCAGGAGCCTTTGTTCGTCTAAAATGACGGACACTGTTGTTATTGACACAGCAGGTGATTTAGTTTTCTGCTGCCTCACATCCCCTTTGCTGCCTGCACGTAGTGTTTTGGCCTCGAAGGTACTTGTCTGTTTAGAACGGGGTCACAGTGGAGGTTAAGACCACATCTTTTGGAGAGATGAAAACGGGTCGGCGGAGGCCTTAGCGTGGGCCGCGTGACCTTTTGTTTTAGCCGTGCCTAGCCCACGATCCTACTGTCCAGTCTTCAGACGTGGCCTGGGGCAAAAAGCAGCCACTGCAGTGATTTCATATGTTGTGTTGTACAGGGACACGGACCCCCACCCCCCACTTAAGCCCAGGAGACGTTGTTGACGTTTTGACGGTTTGTAGTTTAACCTTTGAGCGTGTACGTCTCTGTTGGGAAAGACTCGTTTTAAGTTCATCGTGTTAAAAAGTTACTACGCTTGTGAACCGGAGGGGATGTGAGCCGTCGATACCGGGAGGGCCGTGCGTGAGCACCTGAGGACGAGCTTCCTCATCCCACACGCCGCTTTCAGTCACTGTTTGCGGTCCGGGGACGCGGGGCCCCGTTCGTATTTAGCGGCTCTCGTCACGTGGAAGTGAGCTGTTTTTATCTGCGCGTGGCTGTCATCCCCTAATCGGAAATCACAGCCGATCTGTGCGATTTTTACCTCGCTCAGTCCCTGCAGAAGAATAGCGCGGGGAAAAGGCTTTCAGAGAATAAAAGGGAAAAACATATCAATTGTACATTTTGAGAACCCTGTTGTTAGTTTTTAGAGTTTTAAATGTCAGCTGCAATTTTGCAGCACAAGAAAATTGAGACCACAGAGTACAGAAGTGTTTTGTTTGGCTCCTTTTCAGCGGTGTTCTAACACTCTTTTGTTCCATTGAATATAGGTCTTTTCCAGGCTTTTTTCAGCACATATTGTCTTTTAACTTCGGTTGCTTTCGTTGTGCCGACTTTTCTGTTTTAAACTTTTAAAGCAAGCATGAAGTTTCTTTCAGACCAGCGTAGTGACACACAGATGTGTGTAACTCACACATGGATCAGCTCTGGTCCATGTGTACACCCCACACACACACACACACACACACACACAGAGAGCATGTACAGAGTACCTGCTTCTGGAGCACATCAGAGCAGATTTTCTCAGAACTGTATGAATGTAAACAGTTTTGTTCAAGAACTGGACGTAATCTTTGGAATGAACCTCCTAGTGAATTCTTTCATCTTGGTCACCACGCTTTCCTTTTGAAATACCACGGTGGATCTGAGGGAACAGCTTTCCGTACCCCGATCACTTAGACCACAGTAGCTGGAAGCATTAATCCTTCGTACCACGTGCCATATGATAAGCTATAAGCTGCAGGACGTGGCCAGTCACTGGCTGGGGTCACGCTCATCCGGATCTACGCTGTTGGTGCAAATGATAAACAGGGACGGTCAAGTACTCGACATGCATGTTTTAGCCGAATTGTGTAATTCCAATGCCTGTTTAGTCAGCGCTCTGTGTTTATCTTGGCAGCCCAAAATCAGAAAACGCTAGTAACGTTTTGGGGTGAAATGGATTTTCCTTTCCTTCCTCTTCTGCAAAGCCGCTAGGTGGGGGGTCTGTCTCGGGCCTCCTCTGGAGTGTCAAATGCAGCTCCTCTCGTCCTTTCCTGTGAAGCGCCATTCTATACACAGAAGTAGTAGTTTGTCGATACGTACGATTTAGCATCGATTGCACTCCTCTTTTTTGTAAATATTGAGAAAGTATTGTACACTATTCCGTTGCCATGGGAAAATCTTGCGGAGAAAATTTTAAAAAATTTAGAGACCTGGAGGAATGCCAGTTTGGTTCAAAATTGAGTTAAGAACTTTTTTGTATTGTAATATAATTTATTTAAACAAGAGCCTAGCTATGGATGACACTTATTGTACAAGAATGGTTTGTCAGAGACCATGTACCTACTTGTAAATTAAGAATGTTATAGAATTTTTGGTCTGTAATAAACGGGTAAAAATCCAAGTGCTGTAATTTTTGTGGCTCGTTTCTGTTACAGGATCGCTTTGTAGATGCTGCAAATCCAGAATACTTTGTTGACCCGGAGGAGGCCAGTGATCATGCTTTTACCCTGTGTAGGTGGTGCTGCGGGGATATCGGGTGCCAAGTCCTCGTCTTTATGCTGCTGATGTCTTAGGTCTGCAGAGCGACGGGTGAGTCCGTTTTCTTCATGAAGTGAAACTCCTTCGATGTAAGTGTTGGACTCCACACAGAGATGGTCTCAACTCTTCTGTTTGACGCTCGTCACTGGAGGGAATCCAAATCCAGGATTTTTATCTGCTCTCTTTCCCAGTTCTCACAAGGGAAAAGGTAGTTTTGGGCACTGTCCAATGAACAGAAAAACATTTCTTGTTTTATTGTAGAGTTTTATAAGAATTTTTTAACCAATGTATGCCCTGTGCTAATGTCAGGAGTTAACAGTGTATCTCTGATTCCAGACACACAGCCTCAATTGGTCTTGCTTGGTCTAAAAACACTTTAGGATCCCCTTCCTATTAGGTTGCTCAATGCGGATTTTAAGACTGTGGCCAGATTAGCTGGAGACAAGCCTGGCGAGCCTGGATTTGCTGTAACCAACTTCAGCATCATCTTTTAAATATCACACCTTTTATTGCTAGGAACACAGATTCTATCTTGTTTATATTTCTTTTGACGCAGCAAGGGATTAGCAAGAGTGCCGCTGGGTACATTTATTCTCTGCAGTCACCCAGCTATGTTTACAGGCACTCTAATATTCAAGTATTAGTGGGAAAAAAATGTCACCTCGTTCAAATGTACCGAGTATTACTGAATGTAGCCGTTGAAGCAATGTGGGGTTTGAAGTTTAATGGAAACAATGTGGGATTAGTACCGATATGACTGATGCAACGTTGGATCTGTAAAGGTTTTATTGAAATAATGCTGGGTCACTAGTATCACCGGCATTGAATTCGTATAAAAAATAATTTAAATAAAATTATTAATAAAAAAGCAATTATGCACATAAACACCAGACATAATAAATATGACTTGATCGATTCCATTTTACTGTGTTGGTTTATTTAAAAATACAAATTGGCTTCTTCTCTGAAAAATTGCATTTCGTTGCGTGTTACATTAGTTGAAGAGGTTCCTGAGTCACTATTCGACTAAAAAAGCCAAATGACCCCCCCCCCCCGCCCACTCAAATTTTGCCACATATTTCCATACACTAATGGTCCTCTAGTTGTTGTTTTGTACTAGTAGAGCAGCATAAACTGGTTGAACTGTTATACTAAATTACATCTTATTACAAAGTTACTAGTAGGGAGGTGGGTTTGGGCAGCCGGGAGCCCTTGTGGTTAATGTGAGTTAACGTTGTCTGTGATGCTACACGCAGAGACGGACAGCAGGTCTCCCGGGGCAGCCCTGGAAAGATGGTTAGCAGGTCTCGCCTTCTCCCCATCCCATCTGTTCCACGTGCCAGTTGGCTCCTTCACCAATTTCTTCACTTGTCTTCGAAAGCACATCTAGACCCAAATTGTTTGATTTTGTGGGTGAGACGCGCCGGTGCCGACTTCGGCTCTTTGGACCTTTCGTGTGGCTGGAGATGGTCCGCAGTCATCGTGTGAAGAGAGGGCCTGAAAGAGCCTATGAAGTTTCTTTTATTATATTCCACCATAGTAGGTCGAGCCCAATTCCCCGCATAATTGGTTAATTCAACTAATCCAAATGCAAGAATTGCTGTTTGTTGGCAGTTGTATCTGCCGTAATGTCCTGTTTCTGGTCTTCACTTGTATTTCCCTAGATACGTGGAAAATTACAGGACAGCCAACATGTCTCCGGGCGCCTTTTCCTTTTGCGGCCTGTGGGACTCATTTGTGCTCAAGATGTTTTTGCGTCAAAAGGTCATAGAAGCTGCTTTTAGCTTCAGTTCATATCTGAAGAAAGCAGGAACCAGTGGACGTGTATAAGCTGAGTATCTTTCTACTTTACTTTCAAACCACTCAAAGCTGCATTTGCCCCCTATTTGCTTTACGCCCAGCAATGATGAAAAAATGAACGATGTTCTAATTTAGCTGCTGCTTTTCTCCAGTGCAGCTTACAGTATTAAGCCCCTCACACTGATTTACCCATTTATTCATCTGGTCATTTTTACGGTACCGCATGAGGGTAAAGTACCTCGATCAAGGGCACGACGGTAGGAGGTGGGATTTGAACCTGATTCTGTCGTAGCTTTAAACAGGACACTCCTGCACTTGTATGAGGTCAGATATTTTAAATATGCTGATTGTTGTGGGTATTATTAGTACTAATACTACTAACACTACTACTACTTCTTCTTCTACAACAACAACAACATCTGCTGGTTTAAACACTTGACTATAGACCAGCCTTGAATGCTGGCTTTATTTATTTTTTGCAGTTTTTTGTTCTGTATTTAGAATTTGCTACGGAAACCCGAAGGTTATAAAACTGCAAGAATGAATGTTCTTGCGAGAGGAAAATTAATGCAACGTTGCTTCTTAATATTGCGTAAGATCTTCCGTGGGAAGAGAGCGGTGCTCGAAGAAACGGGGCGAGCGTTTGTGCAGGAACAGGTGGAGGGAAGTGCGGCTGTGGGCTGAATGGCTTCAGGCCTCTTTCGGAGCTCCAATTTACACCTGTTCTAAAGGTTTCCCATACATTTATTGTGATAAATATGCTAATCGGCTTCGGGCTGCATTCTCTGCAACCGTCACCTTCTCGCCAGCCATCAAACCTTGTAATTTTCTCACTTAGCAGCACTTAAAGGAATCGCAGCCGATACCGACACTCACATTGTTCCTTTCCACTTCGTTCGCACTATTTCCACGTAGGGGTTGAGTAGGTAAAAGCTCTCGGGGGTTCTTTGTCCACCTGAGGATAAAATTAATTTCAAAAGTTTAATAGAAAAGCTTCCTGGTCTGACCGGTCTCTGTATTTAAGGCTGTGTTTTCACGCTGGCAGCTGAAGGCATCTGCTGCGTTTCTCGATTATTATAGTTATACTTTCCGGTCTTGTTCCACTTTCCCTGTGGGTCTGAACGCGAGAACATCGGCGCCCAAGGATCGTGCCCGGGGAGTCCGATCAATAACCTATTAATGACTCTCTGCTGCTCGCGCTCGAATTTAGATTTCCGGAACCAAAAATCAGCGTAACAAGATTGACCCGAAGGTCCGAAAGAGGTGGCGAGCGAAGCCGAAGCGCAATAACGTAGTGCGGTCCACAGGCACGAGTCGGGAAGCCGTCAAGAAACACCTGGCGGCCATTTTGTTCTCATCCACTTCGTATCGATGTGTGTGGGGTCTCCATTTTAATGCCGTGGAAGTGTAGCCCTGTAAAACGGGACCGGAGAAGGTAGAAAGTCTTGTGAAAGACGGTAAGATGCTGTGGGTGGAGTAGTGCATGAGAAAGAACTGAAGATGGAAGGATGTTGGAATAGAAGGGGTAGCGGTTCCATGCAGTGGTCGGGGATTTCGGACAGGGTGGGGAGGCGTTATTATTTTTCCACTTTTCAATAATGGGAACTAGGCTTCCAGTGTCCTGACCGATTTGAGGAAGGGATTATTTCGCACGCGGAGGCCCTGCTGTGTATTTCCCCCCATTTGACTCCCCGCCGTTTGTCTGCTGCGGGTTCAATTTCCAGCTGCTCGCCGGGGCTTTGCTGCAACTCCGGAATGTTCCGCGCGTCTCAGGTCTGGCAGTGGACCATCTCATCAGCCTCGGTGAAACTCAGCAGCAGCAAAGGGGTCATTCATGCTAATGTGGTCAGAGCTGCCCCAGAGGACGACCCCCTGTTATAAAGAAAAGGGCGCTGAGAAAATAATGATTCTTGTCTGCGACGATAATGGGGGCCGATCTCAATGCCACTTAATTAAAATTAATATGTTATCTGATAGTTAGAGTGAATAATTCTATTTTGCACGTGTCTCCTGGGACCCGGTCCACCACTATTCTTCTGTCAGCCGCCCTCGGTGTCGGTAATTGCCAGGGATTCGCCAAAAAGATGACGGGATTCGAATACAAATGGTCACCCCTCTTTGTTACGGGAACAAAAGCAGTGATTTAGTACCTGGGCGGCGTCACCCCCAACCTTCCCTCCGCCGTGTGCCGTAGGTTCTGCCGGGAACAATGACAGGGACTCGATATTTAGAACATTTGTTATTTGAGTAACATTTTCTGCACGTCAGGTGATGTCAGTTTTCCCCCTTTTAATGCGTTCAAGTTCTTCGTCTTTGTTATGGAAATGCAAACATGAAAAGTACCCGTACAGCGGGGGCTGATGTGGTCTTTAAAAAATAAATAAATAAATAAAGGGAGTTTAAATAGATTTAATCCACCTGTAATGTTAATTTCTGCTAACTGTAAACTGCAGGTTATCCAGCATAGCCCAGGAGTCTCGAACCACTCTGGGGTTAAGGGATCCTGTCAGTGCTCTGGTTCCTTCCCACACTGCAAGCATGGGTTTCAGGTCACGCAGCCTCCTCTGCGGCGAAGCGGCATCGTAGCGCCGTGGCTCCGGGATTCGCTCGGGTCTCATAACCTCAGACGGGATGGAGCAGCTGTGCCTTATGGCATAAATACTCAGTCGGTGGCTTAGTTTGTTGTTTATGCTACACGGCAAACCTGAGGATTATGGGGGAAAAGCTCGTGTTTAAGGGATGCGACACGAGTCGCGAGTTGTAGTGTTTCGGTATTTTCTTACCAGCTGGAGGTTTTAACCCTTCTGGGCCAGAGCCGCCGCTCGTGGACAGAAACGGTTGGTTAAAAACAGGACGCGAGCAGAAATGCTGTTAGTTTGGGAAAATACTGATTTAAAAATACCGCTCCTTTGTGGGGAAAAAGTTCCCTTGTGAAAGAACTACTGAGGCACTGATGTTGCTTTGAGGCGGAAGTGAAATGCAGTTTATTAATGTTCTGGCCCTTAAATAGCTTATCCTTACAAAACATATCCACACATCTCTTCAATAAATTTCATCTGTTGTACCGATAAAACGGGAAGGAAACCTGGAGCCGTTAAGCGTCCTGTTGCTTCTGAACTCAAAGGTTGTGGTTTTGAATCCCGCCTCCTGACCACCGAGGACGTCTTGTCACCCGGCTCTGCGAAGGGCTTAACATCATTGGACCACGTCGGACAAAAGCATCAGCTGAACAGACATAAAAATTACATGTAAATGAAACACAAGAACATTGATATTATTCCTCAGTCTGTGCTGAAATTAACCGCTTAAGCTGGTTTAATGTTTTTCCAAATATCTGTGTGTGTGTGTGTGTGTGTGTGTGTGTGTGTGTGTGAGAGAGATCATTTAGTCAAGTTAAAAGCACCTTTAACTGAGACAAATGTCTAAAGCAGCTTGTAACACTTCTGCTCTTTTCTGCTATATGCAGTGCAGGTTTGCCAGTTGTCCGGCTTCCAGGTTCTGCTGCAATAAACGTCTCCATATTAAGCTCAGAGAAGCCGTTGAGGGCCGAGGCCGGACGAGCTGGGACCGGGCTGCCGTTCGGGTTCAGAGGCGAGCGGAACCGCAGCCACCGCTGGGCCTCCCGGTTGAATTTCCATTAGACGGTGATGCGCAGTAATGAAGTTAAGAAGTGAAACAATCACAGTGAGGCTCAGATCGAATTTTAGGTTCCGGACTCATTTAGAAACTACATTTCTCACACGTTCGTCACTTCCGGACGTGATTTCTCCCGAAACTGGCGTCGGATGTTTCGCGTAGTTCAGTTAAAAGTGCCTCCCTTTGCCTGGAAGAAATCGGAGGGCCTCGGTGACCAGTAGACAGCATCATATTGAAATACCTTAAAACTACACGTCCCACTGTTCATGCTCGAGGATCTTCCAGCTGGTCTTACGCGTGGGGTTTGGAAAACTCGAGAAATATTAAAAGTCCTGGGATTGGGTGATAAGGTGGTAGTAGAAGTGCGACTGACGTTTGTTTGATTTTCCCTCCAAAGTTACTTGTGCCGATTTACCTATTTAAACAGTTGGGCAACTGTCATTGTCAATACATTGGTCCAGGTGACTACAGCAGGTGGTGGGATCCAAACCTGATCCACACGGCTCCAAAGGAAGCAGCTCTAACCGCTTTGTGTAAATTCTGCACTTCAAATGCTGGGCTCACTGCTGCTCCTCTAGTCTGGTCTTCGTCCGCAGGGCAAACCCGTCCTGAACGGGAGACGCAGCCATGTCCTCCTCCTCGCCCGACCTCACAAACGTGCTTTTATTTTACACAAACCATCTTCCTTCTGCTCATATATTTATGCTACGTAATTGAGTTAAAAAAACCTAAGGAATGAGGGGGATTTCAGTGGCAACTGCTTGCAAATTGATAGGAACCTTGTCTTTTTCTTGCCTTTATTTTCCACGGCTTTAAGAACTCTCAAACATCTCGACCACCGAACTAGTGCATTAAACTAGTCCACCGCCCTATCAACATATTCTTGACATAATGCAGTAAATGGGCTTCTCGTGTGTGTGACGTAAAGCTGCAATTTTTAGATGTCCTTTATTTTAAAAGTACCAAATATTAAGCAGAATGGAGAAAATTGGGAAAAATTATAGGAGTTTTGTAGTGGGCTCTTGGTATAAAAAGCTAAAACGTACCAAAATATAATAAATTATAATAAATTAAATCGGAATGTCAGGCAAAAATTAATGAAAGAAGCCTGGTTTTTTTTGTTTAGTGGTGTTTTTCGTGTTTGCGGTATTTTTGCGCTGTGACACAGTTCCCGCCGAGGTGGCTTCAAACTCACGTCCACTCGCACACCTCTGGACCATAGCACCACCTTCCTGAGTTTGCAAAATCCCTTTCCACAGCCATCCCTCGGCATCTGGGTCTAATCTGTCCCTGAAAACACGTCGGATCCCGAATTTCTCACATACTGAGTGTCTGTTTCGCGTTATTTTAAATGGGGGAAAATAAACAATGAGCTCCCAGCCCATCGGAAAACACCTGTGTACCTATGAACCTGTGAGCTGAGCCGGATAAACACCAGTTACCTCAATAGAAAAGACAACATTGTCACTAATGTGGTGTTTATACCGTGTGTACAGTACAACACATCTCGCACGTCGGTCACTGTGTTACATACAGGAGGTGAGAGGTTCACAGCCCCACTTCAGTCTTATGACGTGTTGAATAAAGACGAGCATCACTTGTTTCACACCACAACCGCGTTTAAATAAATAGGTTTTTTTACAAACAGAAATGTGTAATAAATGTGGTGATGCAGTGCAAATGTGTTCAGACACAAGGAAACTGGTGGAAACTGTTATTTTATTACAGTACACTGTACATTACTGTACAGTATTTGTTTTGATTTTTTTAATTATAAATAAGCTTTGGATAAAAATTCATTATGGCAACAGTTTTCATTTGGGTTCTGATTTAGGTATTGATTTTCAGGTTGAAAAGTTTGGATACAGGGTTCCATGCAGAATGGCTGCATGTCAACAGGCCAAAGTGGGTAAGAGGAAAAAGCGACCAGGTTGACTGGAAAACGCTGCTGTTGAATCTCATTCGGATTAATCAGTCATGTTAAAAATGAGAATTATTAACTTCAATATGCGATTGTTTATTAAAATAACCAATTTATTTATTTTATGAGATACAATTGGGAAAGATCTTTGCTGATGGTGTTGCGTTGACCCAACTTGTTTGGTGTAAGTTTTCCCCTCCTGGCCTTATGAATTGCTTCAGATGGGTCTGGAGATGCTCACGAGCCTCCAACTGTGGTCCACTAGCAAGATCTTCTCAGTCGGTGGGTTGTTGGACCTCCACGCCCACCCGGGGTCGTTCACGTTCAGGAAAGAGGACGGCAGTCACCTGGCTGGTACGTCTCCACTGACCACGTGAGCTCAACCTCCCTCCCTGGTGGAGGTGCAGTTCCACATTCCAACATCCGCTTTTGCTGCCGCTGCGCCCACCGGGGTCCACGAAGACCTCCGTGATGGGAGTTTGGTGAACCAGGCTGCCATCTTCTTCACTCCACAAGCTCTGCAGCTGGATTTAGTGAAAGCTTTAAATTATATAACTACTAGTGAGTTAGTTTACTGTAGAACTTCTTCCCTCAGCTCCCACATTAATGGTTTCGGCATGAATTTAGTTCACAGGCAAAACAGAACCTGTTGTCATGAAAACCTCGTTCCTGTAGCATCACTGTGGTGAAACCGGGCTTTACACTCCTGTTCTCACTGCGCTTTTTGCTCCGTTTGTTTCTAACTTCCCGGTTAAACAAGTTTAGACTCAACCTTAAAAAAAAAAAAGCATTTTAGGGTCCATACCCACACATCTATGTGATGCATGTAGAAACTTGTCTTCAAACCTGAGAAGAGTTCAGAAGGTGATAATCACTCGTCACCACTAGGAGGCGCTCAAAAGAACAAACATCTCACACGGTTCACCTGACAGCTTTTATTTGCAGCAAATACATGTATGTTGCTGTAATAAAGCCACAGTCCGTGTGTGCGATGGGGCACGTCCTTGGCTGCAAACTGCTTATCCCCTCAGTTGCCCACCCCCACCCCCCGCTAGCCCCCCACACACAGGTCGTGCGGCACTGTAAAGATAAGACAAGGATAGGGTCGCTCCATGGCTTGGTCGAGCGTCACGGGGGACTTGGAAAGAAACAACCAACTTACTGGAGGCCCTTCCAGGTGGTGGGTAAACGGGACCACCCAGGAAGGTGACCGCTCGACGTTTTTGACTGGCCGGGGGGGGGTGGGGGGTCGAACGCCACCTTTGCAGCTGGCACTGAGAACGGCTGTTCCGCAAAGGTCCGAACTGCTGCGTGGCGGAACGGCAGCCAGCCGGGTCCCGGCAATGTCAGCCCGACAACTGCTTTACAAAACATTGAGTAGAAAGTATCTGAGGATGAAATCTCACACACACACACACACACACACACACACACACACACACACACACACACACACACACACACACACACACCTCTCCCGTCACGCGCAGCAGCGTTTGTTCAGGAACCAGAAAACTACTTGCGATGACCGAGAATGACATGAATCACCACATCGACACTTGTGGATGTTTCTGGATGCTTCTGTGCCTGAGGGAAACTGTCTCGATGGGGGAAACGCGTGGCGACGTCCTCTTCCAAACCGGTTAAATATACAAGACCATAAACCTAGGAGGCTGTTGCAGCAAGGTGGGGTCTGTCAGCCTCTCCCTCTCCTCAGCTTCTCGTCTGAGGGAACGGCTGTGTCAACATCAGACCCCTCTCACCCCCCCCCAGGACAGCAGCTCGACCTCAGAAGATGAACGATAACGGAAAAGATTACTGTGAAGAGGAGGGAGGTGGGGGTGGTGGGTTGGTGGCCCTTGATTTCTCTGTACACTCAATCGTCGCTGCCCGGTGCCCCGGGGTCGGGCCGGCGTTGCTGCTTCTCCTCTAGTGGACGGAGCAGAGGAGTCCGGCGAGCAGGAGGCAGGTCCAGGCGGCCCGACGCGGGACGCCGCTGCCTTGGCTAGGGAGCCCGTGGGACGGGAGCGTGGAGTCTCCCCATAGCTTGTCCTTCTCGGTGGCCTGAGCCTGCAGATACGTGGAAACCATCACTGCTGAGGTGAGACCTTTAGATACAGATAATCAACAGAAGCACTTCTGCGTCTTTATGGCGCCCAAGTCGACACGAAAAGGACAGGAGGGCAGAAGCGTCTTCCGTCACGTGACCATATCTGTCCGTCGCCTCTCGTTTCTGAACGTCGGGAACCTCGCGCTTTCGGGGGGCACGGTTTACGTTCATGTTTGTTCCTGCAGATGTTTCTCCACAACAAGACTTGGGGAATAATAAGTGTTTCGCTGACACCTTTTTCACCGATAACTTAGTGTTAGATAAAATACAGTCAAGTCCCTGCAGTCGTTCACCCATTTAGACCAATTCAACACACATGGGGCGGGGGACCAGTTCACTTGAAACATGCGTATTTGGACTGTAGGAAGACACTTGTGCCAGTGTCACTGTACCTGTGTGGGTATCATCACGCTGAGGAGGTTCTCCTCTGTCTCCATGACAACAGGCGATGTGGTAGCTGGGGCCCTGTCGTCCGTCACCGGGTTCGGCTGTCCCAGCTGGGTGGGGGTGGAGTTGAGGTCTGTCCCGTTTCCGAAGGCCAGCATCGCGTTTTCTGCGTTACACAAACAGGCGTGTTTTAATGTTACCCGAGAACATCTCGAGTCACGAGAGGCAAAACAAATCGGTCGAGATTCATCTGTTAATGAAATATGAAATTTCTCCCGACTCCCACTTTGCACAACGCAAAATAAGCACTACGGTAAAATATCATCTCACAGATTGTTGGGCGTGACAATAAGGTCATTTTTTTGGTCGTCTCCATGGTGACCACACCGAGGGTGGGCTTGGGCACTACTGACCCAACAGCACGATCATCAGTTCTGCCCAGGGTAGAGAGTAGATGACTGCACTGTTTACTGCGCCACTGCCCAGAGGGTATGGAGGGCGGCGAAGGTCAGCAGACCTTCGTGGTACGACCGCAGAGGCTGGTGACTAGAGACCGGGTGAATGTGAGACAAAGCTGCAGATTCTTTTCCGCCTGAAAGCTGACCTCCTAACCTTGAGACGGCTTCCTACGGTCATTTGAACAACTTCCCTGCAGCACTGACACTTGCCACTTGCCTGTGACTCGGCAGAACCTGGCAGAACGCAATGAGGGAGGAGCTTGGAGTCTCCACTGAGAACTGGAGATCTTCAGAGATGATGGAACAAGTGGCAGACAATTCACGTGCTCACGAGACACTTTTCTTTAAAGTTCTTTTATCTATCTGATTATTTACGGCATAAAATTGTGGTGGTGAACAGTAACCAAGTGACAGACAGCGTCTGGAATTAATTGTGCACCACATCATTCGTGCTCCAGTCTGGAGATGTTCTGTTGTTCCTCGAGATTCACGTCCAGCACCAGGTGTGACTCCGCCACCTGGTGTTTTACACAAATTCTCCTGAGGTCCTGCACTGGAGAAGATGTAAACTTTATGCAATATAAGATCTGACTAAAGACTTCTGTGGGTCTTCCTGGCTGTATTCTCACTATTTTCAACAAGGATCTTCTGACACTGCAGGTCATCTTCTCTCCCAAAATGATTATTTTCAAAATGAAAGTGAACTACAGGCAGCTATAACTTCTAGAAATGCTCTGTACTGCCATCCGGTCCATTAACTGGCCTTTTTAAATAATCAGAAGCACTGATTTATGTTGGACATGTTCTGACTTCTTGTATTTCTTCAGGAAACTTCTTTTGCAAAGTCCACAATCCTCCAGTCAGCCTCCAGAAAGAAGCTACTTTGAAAAATCAAATAACGCTGTATTAAATATGAAATAACACCTCAGTGCTGTAGATTTTCATCACATTTCTCAATCTACAAAACGCTATTTTACTGAATCCATAAGCCTTAAACATGAATGCTGACCGAATGTATGGTTGCACTGAAAGTCATGTGAGGATGTTTTGCCCGCAGACGCCAGTGGCAGCAGCTCCCTTCTCTTTCAGTGACTTTGTTTTGTTTCCAGGCAACTTTCTCACGGCACCCTTTCTGTTTGCCCCATTAAGTTCTGCGAAAAATTAAATTAGCCTCACTTGTGAAGTTCTTGAAGACCACTTGAACCCATGTACCAGCAAATGAGCCGTGGCCACGTTCAACCGTTTCGAAAGACAAACTTTGGGGGGGGGGCAGCTGGGGAAAGTAGCCGTCAACGCAGTTGACTGAGCGTGAACACGTTGGCAGGAGGCGGCTACGACCCTTACTTGAACGTGGAAAAAACCGGGACAGCACGAGGACCCTGCAAGGGTTCGCAGCCCCACTTCAGTCTTATGAGATGTTAAATAAAGGGAATAAAGATTTGTGTCGAAGTTACCACTGCCTCCTCCTACTTTTTCACACAAAAAACTGCATTTAAATAAATGTTTATTGGAAGAAACAAAATGCACAATAAACTCAGTGACACAGTGCAAATGTGTACAAAGCCAAAATAGGAGAAACAGGTGATAAGACCGAAACGTGTCTGGTTTCAGATAAGGTCATAACAAAACACAGTCGAGTTTAATACGATACATATAATATTATTTATTACAGTACACTGTGGTATTTATTTGTGAATTTTAATTTTTATTCATGTTTCAATTTCTTATTACGGATGAGCTTCACATAAAAATGGGTTATATAAAAAGTTTCCTTTCGGACACCAATCTATAGGTATCGATTTTCAAGAGCCGTTTGAGCAAAAAGTCCAATATAGAGAATTTGGATACCGAGGGATTCCGGTAATGTGACGAAACGGGAAAAAAATCAAATTATTTTTGTAACAGTTTAGGTTTCATTATGCCGATTAATCGAGAGAAAAATCGTGAACGATAATGACGCCACGCAGGAAGACCACCACCTCATTACCCTCAAGACCCTTACCTCATTTGCATTAATAAAAAACCCGCCATTATTAAAACTTATTAAAACTCAAGTAAATCACGACTAAAAAAAATTTTTTTTTTTGTTGAACTTTTCTGTTTCACTTTTCCTTTTTTTCGAAATTCTGGAAAACATATTAAAAATGATTCTGTGATTCACCGCACTGTCAGCAGACATCTGGTCTGCACGGACCGTATGTGGATATTTCTTCAAATCCGAATCCACGAATTGTGCTTTCAACACGTGTTTGAGCCAGAAGACAGAGACGGGGAGACGGTGGGACTCACTCAGGCATATGTTGTCCGTAAAGTAGTTGAGGAACTGGGTGCACTGTTCGCGCTGGTTGCCGCTGGCTGAGCAGGAGCACCAGGGGGAGACGTTGGACGTGGAGTTGTCCACATAGTTGGGGGTTATGGTGCTGCCTGGAGAGACACATTTCACTTATCAAAACTGTGTCACGCAAAGTCGTCTTGTACTCATAACCATCGACCATCAGACAACTTCGGGGATTCACTCCGGGCTCCACGTTCGCTTTATCTCAGTACATTTGTAGTCAAACCTAGCGCAGTGTTTCCGTAACAAATGCGCCGTGGCGACGGTGCAGTTTTTCTCTGCCGGCTTTTCCCAAGATGGATGTTGAATTATTGTTAACGCTCTGTTAAAGTTAGCAGGCAAACATAACAATGACTGATGTGGGGAAGGAAGCCCACCGACATGACTGTCTCTAAATTCCAATAAAGTCCGTGAACTTTAGTGAACCGAACAAACACTTTACTGTAACGGTACCGTGTAAGTTAACCGCTTCAGACATTGAAACAAAGTGATTTAAAGTGAGACCTCAGGTTTCCGTGTTACTTCAGTTTCACCAGGAAGTGACTGAATCCCAACCCAGGTCTGGTTCTTTGGGGCTGCTGTACTTTCTCACAAGTGGGACTCTTATCTACAGTAGATGCTCTCCTGAAGTTCTCAAAGTGAGGAGAAAGTCAGGCCCCTGCTGGACAAACCTGTAGTGACTGTATAAAAACGTACACTTGATGAGGGAACATGAAGCTCCTTTATGGGACGGCCTGCGTGGCTGTGTTGGCCGTCCGGCCGCAGCCCAGTGGGGTCTCCAGCTCGCGGGAAGAGCAGGTAGCGCAGTGGTTACAGTCGCCGCATTGCAGCCGGAAGACCCACGCTGGCAACTCCGCTATTTACCCCGACTTACTCCAGTAAAAATACTGGTAAGTCGACTCAGATAAAAGTGCAGAAAAAGCAATAAAGTTCCCGCCGACGTAACCGGACCGACAGTTTGCCGTGATCCGCCTGACCAGTCCTTGTGCTGTACTGCAAATGTGACTTTTAAAACAATTCAAATAACAACAGAAACCTCCTCACATGGTAATAATTCTAATAAATTAGTTTAAAAAGTGAACTAAATATTTCCCGTGATGTGCATTTACAGTTGTACGTTTAAAAGGGTTTGGAAATCTTGAAACCAAGTTATTTTTTAACAAATGGTTTTTAATTTTACCCAATATCCTACCACTCAGTAGAAACAGCAGTTCTGGACTTACAATAAACAAATAAAATTACGTTATAATTATATATATGTGTGTGTGTGCGTGTGTGTGTGTGTGTATCACATCACAGCCATTCACTGTCATTGTCACACATTCACTTTCTCACTGTGTCACATCCACCCACAGTTTAATCCTCCCAGAATGCATCAGTGTGGGTGGTTAGACAGGGAAACCAATTCAGAGCAGGTGTTGTGTTCCCAGGTTTGCTGAGCTGGTGCACAGCTAGTGCTGGCACTGTGTGCGCTCACACACACACACACACACACACACACACACACTCTCACCGATCATTCCAGTGTAGGCCAGCAGACACGCCCTGTAGCTGTCCTGCTTGCAGCCGCTGGCCGTCTGCTCCGAGGGCTGGCAGTCGTACTGGAACTGGGCCAGGCGTGACCTGGCAAGCAGAAACCCATTAACCACTGCTTAGTGGCACTCGGCCAGCGCCCCCCACGGCCCCACCCTCGCCGCCCGGCATCCTCGGTTGACTCTACATCTGGACGTGATCCCACAACCCTCACCTCTTTCCCGAGGACACTGCTGGAGTACCCTTGAGCGCGGTACTTACCCTGGACTTACACAGTAAAACCCGCTCAATCCGGTAAATCGGCGCAAGTCACTTGAGAAAAGCCTGAGGTAAATAAATAGATGTGTGACTTAGGCAGAGGGTAAAGTTCATCATACGTAAAAGAGAAGTGGTTTAAAACAATACGTAGGATCACTCGGAATTCTCAAGTTTAGAGACGACCGCGGCATTTGGACTAACTGTTCATTCAATGAGAGCAACGACGATCTTTCTAGGTCTGGAGCCCCTGATCCTCGACGCAGCTCGGTGAGAGTGAAGCGGAAACTGGGACCGAGTCGCCCCTCCAGGACGGCTGCTTTTCACATGCAGATGCTGCTGAGATCTGATGCGGTCGGTCATCAGGCTTCAAACACAATTAGCTGTTTGCACCTCGGCGACCGTGTCTGGCCTGCAAAGGACCGGGGAGACGGAAGATGACGTTCTCCGTATCTCCATGACAACATCACAGAGACGATCAAACTGGCTTCTGAGCAGCGCAGTGCAAAACGTACCGAGGTTTGCGATTTTAATCAATATGGCCGGTTGGTTAAGTGTCACGTGACCAGATTACCGGGGGGGTCCAGTCACGCAACTGACCTCTGGTTAAAAAATGGTGTTTTTATCATTATCATTTGGACGTGGCGGTAATCTTGTTAAATTTTAGACCTTTAAATATTTAGACCTGCACGTCACTTTTAAGTGTGGAAATACAGGTAAAGCCCGCGAAATACAACTTTGTTATAACGCAGCTGCACGTAACACCGGCACCCGGTTTGCGCGACAGACGTCCGACTGTAAAGCAAAGCTGCAAAGTAACGTGAGAAATTTGAACTCAAATTCAAAATTCTAGAAGTTCACTGCTGAAGCGTCGCGCGACTCACCTGTTCCCGCGCAACACCGGCTTGTGACGCACTGTGTGTAGTACGGCAAACTGTAAGGGTCAAACTTGGCTAAAATCCTTACGCTTCGTGTCTCTTTTTTGCTTCGTTTTTACGCATCTGCGCGGCGTCTTCGTTTTAATCTCGCGGATGACGTGTCATGCAGCGAAAATGGGGCCGAGAGGGAATCGTGAAAAAGACTGAAAAGAAAAAAGGCAGTAAGAGCTGAAAGTGTATATGACGCAAGTGAAGACGGATGTGATGGACATTCGTCGCAGTAAATAGTTTATTTATTTAAAATTTTTGTTTTAACTTATCTTTTAACAAATTTCTTTATTAAATAAACAACTTTGGAGCGTATCTTACTGACGTCTCTGGACAGCTCTGCGGTGTGTGTGTGTGTGTGTGTGTGTGTTGCGTGGTGTAATGTTCACACAGCCTGAAATCACTTTAAATATTTAAATAGTTATTTTTTTAAGCAGTCTGGGAACCTTTTGCTATTTAACCAACATTTTTTCTTCCATTNGTGTGTGTGTGTGTGTTGCGTGGTGTAATGTTCACACAGCCTGAAATCACTTTAAATATTTAAATAGTTATTTTTTAAGCAGTCTGGGAACCTTTTGCTATTTAACCAACATTTTTTCTTCCATCNTGTTGCGTGGTGTAATGTTCACACAGCCTGAAATCACTTTAAATATTTAAATAGTTATTTTTTTAAGCAGTCTGGGAACCTTTTGCTATTTAACCAACATTTTTTCTTCCATTTTTGTCCCTGGAAAAAGTATATAAAAATATTATTGTAATGCACTGGATGCCCCAATCTTTCCAGTCACAGATCAGCTGTAACCGGGTTCTCGGTGCCATCAAGTACCAGCAAAAAAACAAACAAACAAAAAAAACATTCAAAAGAAAATAACTTTGCATAAAAGTGCAGCTTTACCGAGGTAAAAGTCCTCATTTTGTTGGATAGAAATACATTTACAGCACAGAAAAACACCACCTCCAGCTCCAGGCATTGATAACACAACAAATACTTTGGAGTCCAGTCGCAGCAGATGTGGAATTGTGGGCTTCCAACTGTATTTATGCTTTTATGTTAATACATGTAAATATGTACTCTGGGGAGCTTAAAGTAATTTACAGTGGAGCATCATGTCTGTAGCGGTGAGATTTGCTGCCCTGCATCCTGGCAACAGGCAGCGGTGAAGGTCTTTCTTCCAACCCTCATGAAGGAGTCACTTCCACTTTATTAAATACATCGTTGTTCTGCTAAATGTACAAAGGAAAACGTCAGTTTGCCTCGAGTCCCACCTAAGAGCGAAATCTCGAGCAGTTCCAGCCAGAAAGTGAAGACACCTGACAGTGTGGAAAAGTCTGAATGGAACATCTGGTTGAAGGCCATGCTGATGCTTTCTGGAGACTTCTGTGGAACAGAAGATTCTGGGCTTAATGCCCAATTTGAAAATGTTCACTTACAGTCTAGAGAGGAAACTGTGGACCGCAAACACCAGGTCCTTACGTTACGAACATCTAAGTTCAAATTTTCTGAGACACGAACCTTCCAAAGTTTATTTTTTTCAGTGCATTTACTTAACTATTCATTTTTACTGCATTTTCTTCATTGTTTCTGTTTTGTTGCATTCACTTCTACACATATTTTTTTCAGTGTTTATTTTTTATATCTTTTACTTCAGTGTTTTTTATATCATTTCTCTTTCGTATCATCAGTGTTTATCTTTTATATCATCTTCTTCCACCGTTTCTGTCCACCGGCACTGAGACAGAAAGAAACACCTGTGGCGTGAGGGACCGTGTCCACTCCGCTCGCCTGTACCGTGTTTACCGTGTTTACAGGCCCCGCTTGGGGGGCCAGCGATCGAACCGTGACGAGGAACGTCGCACGTTCGCCGACGGACCGTCGTTCTTCTCCGACCACAGGTTTCAGGCAGGAGTTTTCCATGTTCTGTCACTTAAAGTCACCCCTGAGAAGCTCCGGGGTAATAATATCAGATGTTAAAATAAAAATAAAAAAAAAGTCTCACAGCCTTTTTATTTGCCAAATTCAAGAGCTTTCAGGCTCTTCCCCGCAAAGAGGGGCGTTTGTTTTATTAAGTGTTTATCGATGTTTAGATAAAGTTAAATGTGACTTGAAGCTGATAAACACCAGATTAACCGATCAGCGGAATTAAAAGAGTTTGTGTTTTAAAACAGTTTCAACTGTAATGTGGTTTGAAATTTTAAAAAAAGGTGTTTCTAAATCAGTTTAGGGTGCTTTGTTTGAGGTCTCGACTGTGTAAGGACCCGGCGAACCCGTTTTCTGGAACGTTCTCCTCATCCCGCTCCCAGGACAGGAACGCCGTAAACACGGCACCTTCCCGTTTGACCCTGACCCGCTGCCCTGGGTGTGTGCAGTTGCGTTCTACGCCCTCAGACCCACGAAACACGGCGCGGTTCACGACCCACCTGCACACGTAGTCGGCTTTACACGTGCGCAGCTGTGCCAGGCAGTTGGGCTTCTCCTTGTCCTCGTATGAGCAGGCGGGCACCACGGTCTGCCGACGGCGCTCGGCGCACGCCGTGTCCGTGCAGGGGCAGAAGAGCAGCTCGTGCGTGTACTCGGACGGCACGCGGTCGAAGAACTTGCGCAGCGCCTTGTTGCACTTGGGCCGGTTGCAGGTCCCGACGCGGCCCGAGGGCTTAATGCACGCAGACACGTATTCGGTCCGCAGCTTCTGGCACATCTCGTCCACGTTGCACGCTTTGGCTGCGTCGAGGCACCGGTTCACCGTGGATACGCCGACCTCGGAACCTGGGTGTAGGACAGGGGTCCAGCATCACACACCAGCACTGTTGCCGAAACCCTGGGCGATACAGTATCTCTGCATCTCTAAGTATCTCCGCTGTTCTTACTCACAGTTGTGTGTCGCTTCGAGTAAAAGCATCAGATAAATCGAAGAAATCCAACCTCTTAACCCTCAGCAGGATCGTGGGGGTCCAGACCCTGGGCTTTGAAACACCCCCCTGGATGGGAGGGCAACTTTGTGTCTTAATCTTTCATCTATTTACGCGAATGTGACGTCCAGCCCTTGTGTTTCTCGCCACAGTCCATTCACACTATTACGGTGCGACATTATTTTTAACTTTATTTCATGTAGTATCTCCCTCAGCTTTACGTCGCCTTTGGCCAGGAGAACTTGGTCAGCTGGTGACCCCAGATGTGAGAACATGTGGGGAGTCATGTTTTGGACCAAGAATTCCTTAAGACTGGATGTCCTTCCTGGCACCAACCCTCACCGTTCACCCGGACTCAGGACCATCGCTGACGGACCAGCGTCTGGCTGGAAACACACGCCGACACACACACACACACACACACACACACACACACACACACACGCACACACACATGCAATCGGCAATCTGTAGTGACCAATTAACCTGAAACACATGTTTGGACTGAGGGAGGAAACCCACAGAGACACGGGGAGAACATGCAAACACCACACAGACAAACCAGGACCTGTGAGGCAGCGGAGCTACTCGGCGATTCCTCCTGCTGCCAAATAAATGAAGAAATTTAAAACGAACATCGGCGACCCTGGCGGCTGTGCAAGGCGGGCGGCAACAGCGGCGTTTTTCTCCTGGGAAAAGAGCAGCAGTTTTGTCTCTCTTTCTGTCCCACAGAGCAGCTCTCACAGCCTCTCGCTCGTGACCTGGGACACCTTGAGTTTTACCTGCGTGGCCTGAGCCCCCCTGTGGGGGTATTGACAACAGGAAAGTGCAATAAGAACCTGGTCAGAGTTGAAAAACTTACCAGCAAAACGTTTGTTACTCAACTTCTAATCTACATGTACTTTGAACAGGACACATTTGTCATAAATAAGCACATAGTTTCTGTGCCAAAAAGATGCGTCTGACCCTGAGTCAATGAGAAAATGATCAGTTGGAGCTGAAGGGGGGCACAGGGACGCAGCCCCAGGCTGGAGGAGCATCACAGTTCAGTGGTTTGCGTGGAAGTGTTAATGGTGGCCATAGAACCTGCTTCCCCTGTCACTGACTGACAGTGCAGACCGTGGTTGGGCTGCGCTCAGCAGCTTTATTTGCACTCCATCATTAGGAGAGTTTTTCTTCTGCCGACCTTTTTTTGGATCAATAGTCTGATCCTGTGTCCTCGTTGCTCTCCGGCAGCCGCCAGCTCTCCGTACTCCAGAGTTCAGGACCTGCTCTGTGGGACGTGCTCTGCTCTCCTCTGCTCTGCTCCGCTCTGCCCACCTGGAGCAGATGAGACAAGGTCGTCCTGCTCTGCAGAAGTTCTGTTTGTACAGCTGGGGACCAGGTTTATGGCTCAGCGGCAGTCAGCAGGCCACACCCACAAAATGAAGCTCCTCCTGGTTTCCTGCCATGTTACCTCACAGTAGTGTCCTGACAGACAGAGTAAACCTTCTCCAAATCTAGGTATATTAGCACCTAAAGCTAAGTAGGCAGGCAGGTAGGGGTGGGTAGGTAGCTAGTCAGGTAGGTAGGTAGGTAGGTAGGTAGGGGTGGAAAATAGGTAGGTAGGTAGGTAGGTAGGAAGACAGGTAGGTGTGGGTAGGTAGGTAGGGGTGGGTAGATGGGTAGGAAGGTAGGTAGGTAGATAGGTAGGTGTGAATAGGTAAGTATTTAGGTAGGTAAGTAGGGGCAGGTAGGTAGACAGGTAGGTGTGAGTAGGTGGGGTGATCAGGTAGGTAGGGGTAGGAAGATAGGTAGGTGTGAATAGGTAAGTATTTAGGTAGGTAGGGTGACAGGTAAGTAGGGGCAGGTAGGTAGACAGGTAGGTGTGAGTAGGTGGGGTGATCAGGTAGGTAGGGGTAGGAAGATAGGTAGGTGTGAATAGGTAAGTATTTAGGTAGGTAGGGTGACAGGTAAGTAGGGGCAGGTAGGTAGACAGGTAGGTGTGAGTAGGTGGGGTGATCAGGTAGGTAGGGGTAGGAAGATAGGTAGGTGTGAATAGGTAAGTATTTAGGTAGGTAGGGTGACAGGTAAGTAGGGGCAGGTAGGAAGACAGATAGGTGTGAGTTGGTGGGGTGACCAGGTAGGTAGAGGTAGGTAGGTAGGGGTGGAAAGATAGGTAGGTAGGTAGGTAGGGGTGGGTAGGTAGGTAGGTAGGTAGGTAGGTGGACAGGTAGGAGGGGTGACCAGGTAGGTAGGAAGGTAGAAAGGCAGGTAGGTAGGTAGCGGTGGGTAAGTAGGTAGACAGGTAGGTGTGAGTAGGTAGGGGTAAATAGGTAGATAGGCAGGAGGTAGGTGAGGGGAGGCAGTCGGGTAGTTCGGCAGGTAGATGATGGGCGGATGGACAGATAAATAGATAAGAGGCACTGGAGGCCCTGGGGAATCTGGGAGAATCATCTCATATGCTTTTGTTGTGGTGACAGCTGCCAGGCCCTGTCTGTGCACAACCTGCGCCTCACCTCTGATCTCTGGCAGCTGCAGCAGCCCGAGGGCTTCTCTTCATACAGACCACGACGAGATGACCTTCAGGAAACGCTCTCCGGTGAACCCAGCCGGACGTCAAAGTAATTTCTCTCAGGCAGAAAGTCGATCTCAGCATGAATAACGGTTGAGGACGAGGCTGATCCACGTGCGTCGCAGCGATATCCAGCCCTCAGCCGCGACCGACGTGGAAACAGTGAGGTTCTCACAGACGGGTTTCCAGCAGACCTCCCCGGTCCTTCGGCACCCGGCCCGAGAAGAAATCACAGCGTTTTCGGACACGCCAAAGACCCCTTTGCCCCCTTCGCCCCCTCGCCCGCCGCTTTGGGCACTAATGTTATCAGAGGGGGTTTGGAACGTAAACATTTCTGTTCCGGTTCAACCCTGGGCTGCGTTTCTTTTCCGGTTCCAAGAAGTTTCAGCGCACACATCGCAAACGTCAGAAATGACAGCGCCGAGAAGATACGGCCCCCGTTTCCCCGAACCTGCGGCTCGGCTCTCGCCGCCGGAGCCTCTGCGATCCACAGCTACTTGTGAAGTGAAAAAAAAAATTGCGAGACGCATTTTAAACCCCGTCTTTCCACACTGGGACGCGCAGAACCGCAGCACTTTGGAGGCTGTTTCCTCTATTATTAGTGCGTCGGCGCTGATTTGCACACGACGTGATTCTCGGAGCTGCTCGCTGAGGCCGCCGACGTGCGACGCGGTTTAAACCGAAGGCCTCTGGCCCGCACTCCTCCGCTCCGGCCGGATTCCTCCGAAGCGATCGCTCACCGACACTTTTATTGTTTTTAATCGGGATTCTAACATTCGCGTCGCCGCCCAGAACGCGAGGAACCGTTTTCCCGGAGCGTCGTGGTTGTGTTTGTTCGACGACTCTCCCTCTGAGCGCGAAAACCAGCCCGCCTGCATACGGCAGCAGTGCTTCTGTTATTTAAACCGGCAGAATCGGTTGGGAAATTGGTTATAATTTTTGGAGACGTACAGGACTGTGCAAAAGTCTTAGGCACCTGTGGGAAAAACGCTATAAAGCGAGGATGGTTCCAGAAATAATGCCATGAATACGTATTGATCAATAAACCTCCTAAAAAGTGGGAACGGGACGTTGAAACATGTTTTATCAGCGTGTAGGACTAGTTTGTCGCAGGGACGTTACACGTGGAGACCAGTCAGGTGCTGCGTTCTTTGGCGGCGGTGACTGAGAGGAAGCGGGTGGAAGTTAACTCGCTGCCGGCTGTGGGAGGGTTGAGGTAGTTGCGTTCCTTCGCGAGGGCTGGGGCAAATGCAAGCAGCAGCAAAGGGTTAGAGTAGGTAACTGGTCAGGAGCGAGGGATTGGAAGCTAGAGGTAGACGCGGGTAGGAGATTGCGGGTCCCGCAGCGTATTGCGATGACTACACCGAGACCGGATATGGCGTTGTACTCGGAGGCTAGGCGAATAGTATACTTTGTAGAGTTGACAGTGACGTTCGAGGATGACATTGGAGTAGCGTATGAGAGGAAGAAGTTGAGGTACGATGAATTAGTGGCTGAGGCTCGTGAGCGTGGGCAGCAGGCATATGTTAAGCTGGTAGAGGTAGGTGCCAGAAGCTTTGTGGCAAGAACTGTTACTGCTCTGCTGAGTGGGTTTGGAGTTAGAGGACGTGAGCTAAGGGGAGCGGTGAAGGAACTGTCGCAAGTAGCTGAGAGGGCGAGTCAGTGGCTGTGGTTGAGGAGAGCTCAACTAGACTGGGGAAAGGTGGGATAGGGCAGCAGTATAGTTACTGGGGGCTACATGAACCTTTGACCTAGTAGGCTTGGAGGGGGGTGGGTCTGGGACGCCAGGCCTTACTGCTGAGCCATCTGAAGGTGTCGTGGGCCTAAGTCAGCGAAACACAGATGAAGGATGGTGCCTACCTGATAACCCCGGTGAAGAGCGTACAAGGAGGTGTGTTAGGGTGTATAGTGTGTTAGGGTTGGAGGGGAGTAGGTGGGCAGGTCATTGGATGGGTATGGGAGGGCTCTATGCTTCATCCCAGTGGGTAAGCGCAGGATATCTGGCAACTTATCCTGTATATTTGTAATTACTAAAAAGTGCAGGAGATAAAAAAACCTCAGTCAGATCAATATTTGGTGGGACCACCCTTTGCCTTTAAAACACCATCAATTCTCTTATGCAAACTTGCATGCAGTTTAAGGTGGAGGTCGGTAGGTTGTTCCAAACTGGCCACAGTTCTTCTGCACACTTTGACTGTCTCTGCATGTCCTCCCAGACTGACTCGATCATGTTGAGATGAGGGGTCTGTGGGGACCAGACCATCTGTTGCAGGATTCCTTGTTCTTGCTCAAGATAGTTGTGTATGACTGAGGTTGGGTGTCTGAGGTCATTCTCAGGCTGCAGGATGAGTTTGGGACCAACCAGAAACCCCCCTGATGGTAGATCAGAATCTACCTGTACTTCTCAACACACATTCAAGTTGCATGACTAACACTTTTGCACAGTACTGTACACCAGCGCTGAGAGATGTAACACGCTGTACCGTTTGGGAAATTTACGGCAGTTGTGTTGTTTCGATGGATGACAGAGCGTTTCCATTTAACTCAGTCTTTCTGAACCGTTTCAAATTTTTTCAAGCTAACAAGTCGCCCCGTTAATCTGTTGAACCTGCTTGGGAAATATGGGGGGGGGGGGGTTGCAGAAAAGCAAAATATTAATCCGTTAATGAAAATGAAAAGCACTTCATTGAATAATAAAAAATAAAACGACTAACTTGTTCAAAACAGGATCGGAGCCTAGAAACAGCAAAACCAGCAAAGCGCGTTGAAAGAACAGGGCAGCTCGGGGCCACCAGCCCACCTGAAACACACGTCTTTGGACCACGAGAAGGAACTGAATAGCCTTCATTTCGCATTTAAACCCGGCAAATGAATCATTTTTTTTTTTTTACACGGGGCAGCAGGTGGCCTTGTGGTTGAAGGGTCCATTGGAAGGAACCCGGTTCAAATCCCACCTCCTTCTGTCGTACCTTTGATGCGACACAGTGAAAACTACCCAGCTGCGTAAACGGGCAACTCGGCGTAAGCGGCGTCACGGTGTAAGCTGCTTTGTATAACAGTGTGAGAATAGGTGAAAACACGGTAAATGTTCCCCCTCCTGCTGATGAAGGTACTTGGGCTCTGTCCTTCACCAGATCAGGTTCAGCTGCACAAATTTTAGTTCCAGCGCTTTAATCCCCAAGATTAGATGCCGGATTTATTAATAGTCGCAGCCAATAATGACACACCAACCATTTGACCTGGTTTATATGTTAGCAGAACAATACATGTTAGTGTTCAGCTTCAAATTCTTAATAGAAAAAAATTGAGGTTCTCCAAAATAACGGCAGTTTAATAAGTCAAGCAAATGCTTGATTCCATAATTGAGTTTAACGGATTATTGGATATATCTTGAGAGTCAAGAGAGAAGTAGAAAATCAAGGAAACAGAAGTCGACCGAGAAACGTCAGAACGTGAGACCGAGACGCTAACACGCCCGAATATATGGCCAATGGAGAGGTGATGCAAAGGTGTGGGGTTCTGGTCGGGTTCACGGGCAGGTGAGGCGGCAAGACGGCGGCGGGAGACAGAGACTCACCGGCTGCGATGGAGGCGAGACGGACGTAGTCGTAGTCCTTCTCCACCGCCTCGTACGGGTAGCTCTCCACCAAGTTCAGGCCTGAGGAAGCAGGTGGCACACGGTGAGGTCCCAGCAGGCATGGATGTTCACGTCATCAGAAGAAGAGATTACAAAACGACCGATTCCATTTCTCATGGCCAAAAGCCCAGTCTCTCCAGTCTGTTCCGAACCCAACCTGAGTTCAACCCAACCTGAGTTCAGCTCAGCTCACTTTACTGTTACTGTGCAGAAAAGAGAGCGAGAAGGTAATGACTATCCAGATCATTCGGAGAAGATGAGCAGAAGAATTAAAACCTCCAACAGTGAAGACGGGAAGAAAAATAAAAATGTGGGGTCCACGTACCAGTGGCACCCCCCCCCCCTGAAAAATCACTGTAAATCACTTTTGTTAGGAGAAGCTTGTGAGACCAATAATATTAACATATATAACAACATTAAATATAAAATAAAAGGGGGGGTGAAGATTTGTTGAAGTTCCCGTCACAGCGAGCAGACGGCCGTAAGAAAGACAAAGGTGTTTTGTCACATTTCAATAAAGTAGCGTTTAGAAAACTAGAGCAAAATAGTGCAAAGCAGAGGGTGGAGACACACAGCTCCCACAATGCCGTTTGTCTCAGTCTTTCACACGGCGCCATTTTCAAATGTGGTCTCAGTTTGTCCTGCTGGACCGGATGTCATTCGTAAAAATCCACGCCGGTGGGCAATAGTTAGTGAAACAGAATAGCAGGTGATGTTCGGGCATAAATTGCTTCCAGAGTTTTCTGTCCTTAACTCTCCCTTAAGGCCTCTGTGGTTCGGATTGAGTCCATTTGCACAGCTGCAGGTCATCCTCCTCTTTTCCCTCAAAATGTTCAAGGATGTGTCCAAAGTGCAACAACCCACCTCGTGCTTCCGGCGTGACTTCTGGCTCGTTCTCATCCGACGTTCGTCTTGTTTTCCTCGCCGTCCCCTCCTGGTGTCCCCAGAAGTCCCTTGAAGTCACCTGCAGCACTGCTGCTCAAAGGCGGCTGTTTTCTCCCCCCTGCTTCTCCAGGATCCATTCGCATCCATTCTGAGTCGCAGAAGACATCCGTGCCGGAACAATTCTCATCATTTTTTTTTTAATAGGTTGGTATGTTTGAGGATCTTTTCCAGATCTTTCTCTGCAGCTCCACCAAGTGCAGGTCTTTGGAATATCTTCTGACTATTTTCCACATTTCATCCCAGCAGGCAAAAGTTGTCCACAACTTCTATGTCTTAACCATTAAAATTTGCTGCCATTCCAGCTGTCATCGTTTTTAGTTTGTCCACATTTACTCATACGCTCTCCTTTAGGTCTTCTTCATAGTTTTAGGGTACAATATGACAATATCTTGATACTATTCTTCCTTCCAGAGTCCACGTTTCTCCTTTCTTCAGTTTTCAAGTTGAGCAGGTAAGGAGGAAACATACAGCCTTGTGTCCTTCTGTCCAGTCTTAAGTTCTTCAGTGGGATCACATTTTCCAGACTCAGCAGAAGCAGAAATACACACAAATACACGCGTACAGCAGCACAACTCGAGAGGAACAGCTTTGACAATATTTGACAAAGTCGATCCTGCACCACCAAGTTCTAAAAAGCAGGTATATAGAGGGGAGCAAAAACGTAATGGCCTTAGTAGAGCATCCATTTTAACGTGTTTGTCACAAAGGTCTTACCTCAGTCCACGAAGCACCATGAATAAATAAGCAAAAGGACCTTCTGTTTGTGTCCTCTAAAGACATTTCTAGCTGTATGTTGAACAGCTGCCATCATCCTCCGTTCCCCGTCCTCCTTCTCAGCAGTGGAGTTAGGCGACTTTTGAGATGTTTGCTGTCGCGTGTCTGTTCTTTGGTTCTGGAATGTAAACCGACTGCTGGCCTTTATTTTGTTTTCTCGATTTGTTGGCACAAGTCGGTCGGCATCTTGACTCATTTGTCCTCTGTTGCTACAACAACGCCATCTGTTCCGGTGCCTTTTCTTCTTGGCAGTGACTTCAGTGCCGATTTTTATTTCCTTCACCATTATCAAGCGTTGCGGTTCATTCCAAACGTCTTCTACTGAGTGCTGGACGTTGACGTCTGTCCTGCACTGGTCTTCGCCGCGCTCCCTCCATCTCTGGTTGATCTTGATGGCATCATTTATTATCCGTCCGTTTGCGTTTTTGAACGTTACACCTCAACGCTGGAACTACCCTTGGAATCTTCTGGAAGACATCCCTTGTTTCCAACTTCACATCCTTTGCACATGTTGCTACAGACCTGTTACTTCTCATCTGCACTCAAAATAATTCTTGGACGATGGGGATCAGACAGTTGCAGCTTTGTGTGTGTGTGTGTGTGTGTGTGTGTGTGTGTGTGTGTGAGATCTGATGAATTCTGCATTTGATGCTCTTTCCACCTTCATATCCACTCAGCTGAACTAGAGGAGCGCTGAACTAAAGTCCAAGCGACGAACGTTCATTTCCGACGGACGTCCAGTTGTAACCCGGCACACGGCAAACGTCCAAAACGTGAATAAAACATTTAAAACTCACTTCTGCTCTTCTCATATAAACCATATTCTGCAAATGGGTAGAATTTGACTCAGATTCAACAGGAGGTTTAAAAATAAAAATGTGGGGGTCCCAGCCCCCCCCCCTCAGAATTCACTCTAAAGGATGGTTAACATCACGAGGACCAAGTCGTGATAAATAACAAACATAACAACATTATAGATAAAACAAATTTAAAAAAACAACGATTTCTTAAAGTAAACAGTGAACATGTGGTTTAACGTTGCATTAAAATAAAGGAGTTTCTCGAAACTCAACACAACGGTGCAAAGCAGAGGTTTGAACGTGTGAATCAGACTAGGAGGGTCTTCTGGTTGTTAATATTAGCACCGACGACAGGTGTTGACCACGTCCGGCCGAGCTCACCGTGCAGGACGGACTGGTGGAGGCTCCAGTAGATGCTCAGGCAGTTCTTCTCCCTCTTCATGCCGCGTTTGCACTGGCAGCCGCGCAGTGGCGTGGACATGAGCGCGTTGACCGCGTTGGTGCACTGGTTGCGCGCGCCGGGGCCCAGCTTCATGCTGCCGTCGCCCGCCACACACTGGCGCAGGGTTCGCAGCCTGGGGCTGCAGATTTCGTCGCCGGAGCAGCTGTCCCCGGCCTGCAGACAGTCGAGCCTGGCGGACAGCGCCACCTGCAGCGCCCCTGTGGGACACACGGGAGGAGGGGCGTCAGCTCCCGTGGATGTAGTGTGTTGCTCCACACACACACACACACACACACACAAACACACACACACACTTTGGACTGATGCGACAGGTGGATGCGAACTCCGACTGGCTGGGACGACAGTCGAGCAGCAGCTGGTCAGCAGGGGGCGCAGCGGTTACAGCCACCGCCCAGGCTCTGATCCCGCCTCCGGCAGCAGACCCCCTCGACCAAGACGGCCGACGCCGAAGCGAAAGATCTCGCAGCTTTGGAACCGCGACGACCCGTGTTGCCGCGTGACGACGAGGGACGGTGACGTCACGCAGGCAACGTTCTCCCGCGCGACCTTTCTGGGCCACAGCGCGTTTGAAGGTTTTAAAAAAAGGAAAAACACTAAACATTTGTCAAAATTAACGGTCTAAACTCACGTATTAGTTCCCATGCAGTAGTTATATTTAGTCATTAAAACGTTATTACTTGTTACGTAAATATCGCTTTGGAAGACAGTTCCATGGTACAGCTTCTTGTCTCTCTTACGACCGTGAAGCAGCGACGACCACGGCGAATAAACTAAGGTACGAAGATGTTCGGGTCGTGTTCTGGCCGGAAGACGGACCCACGACTTGTTAAGTATCACTTTTAATCGCTCTTGGAAGGGCGAGGAATCTCCATCCAGCTTAGAGAAGATCATCGGGTCGCAGCCGCCGCTGTTTTCGTTAAAATCCTGTATAAGATCCTGTAGAGGAAGCAAAGGCAAGCGGGCGCGTATTAACAGCGGTCCTATCGATCTGGCGGCCCATTTGTTTATTTTCCAGCAGATACGAGGAGACGCCCCGGCGCTGCATCGACAACCCGGCGGCCGGAGTCAGAGGGAACTTGTCTCCTCTTTATAAACAAGCGCAGGACTCGCTCACCGTTTGTTCATCGCAAATTGTTTTATCTGCTCAGTCTGTCCTGCTTTATTCCCAGTCGTGGTGCTTCATTCCCAGTGCAACATTAACCGTCGACTTGGCACCGACACGTTGAGTTTTTTTTTTGTATTTTAGCATAAACATGATTCTGTTTTAATACTTTAGCGAGATCAAGGACGGATAAATTCAAACTTCGATTTGAGGTCGGCTTGCAGTTTGCAGATCAAAATAAACTCGAGCTCAAACTGCATTATTTAAACTCTTCATCACAGCTCCGAGAGGTCAACCTCACGGGGATTCCTGAGCAAAATCCTCCTGGGTCTTTCATGTTTTGACTGTTAACTATGTTTCTATGCTGAAACCAGGCTTTCAAGTGGAGCTTCTTCACCCGATCAGGCGAAGTTCCATCCTTGACGTTGCTCACTGGAATCCAACTGGATGGAACGTGGAATCTCTTTCGGCAAAGCCATCCATTATCCAAAGCAGAAGATGATGGTGGAGCTCACACTCTGGGTAAGACCAGTAGCTCTTTGGCTTTGGCTGAGCTTGGGTCATATCTCTTAGTCTTCAAGTGGCAGGACTAGATACATGGGTTGAAATTAAGTTGCAAGTGTACTTGAGCCCTGCCTGGGGTTGTGGGCTCCTGTTCTCCATGCAGCCAGTGCTTTTCTACATACCCACAGCTATTTTCCACACATTCTCTAACATAAAACACATCTGTGCAGAAAAGATTGAATTGAGAGATACTGTCACTCTTATAAAATCACTCAAGATACTGATTTAGATATAATTTAAATATATATGTGTGTGTGTGTGTGTGTGTGTGTGTGTGTGTGTGTGTGTGTGCATGTATGTTATATATAATCAGCAAAATGTTTACCGTTAATGTTACCGTTAAACTGGTGGCATTTAGTACAGTCCTAGTGGAAAAGAAAAAAGCAAACGTGTGTGTGGCTGTTTTTGTGTGTGAAGTGGCCCATTTGTCTTCATCTAGACAGATCAGCTGGAAACTGCCCGGAGGCACCGTCTCTAATGTGTGTAGCACCGTCTTTCTGTATGTGTGTTTGCGTGCCTCTGTGTGTGTGTGTGTGTGTGTGTGTGTGTGTGTGTGTGTGTGTGTGTGTGTGTGTGTGTGTGTGTGTGTGTGTGTGTGTGTGTGTGTGTGTGTGTGTGTGTGTGTGTGTGTGTGCGCGCGCGTGCGTGTTTGACTCTCTCACCCTAAACTGGGATGAGAGGTACCTGCGATCCAAATTTAAAGTCCGTGGCTCGAAAAACAAAGCTGTGCATAAATATATGTATTTGACACAGTGCATATAAGCATCTGTAAATCTGCGTAAAAAGCATCAGAAAATAAAATGTGTCTGAAACTAATCAACCGAATGACTTAAGAAATTGAATTTACATAACTTATTCACGTTCCAACCCCCTGCACATTTGTCGCTTTAAAATTGAGTAAATATTACGATTGGTGCTCATCTGTATGCTTTTCATGTGGGGCAAGTGAACCAGATCAATATCGCGGAGTGTATCTTTTCAGTCTTATCACGGCGGACGTAGTTTTAACCACTATTACATCTTCCTTCGAGTTTCCCAACACACCGGTCCAGCGCCTCAGTGTTTCGGAACATAAGAGGCTTTAAATGTATTTAAACGAGAATGACCGAAAAACTCGAGTTTGGAGCCAATATTTGACGTTTTCTTCTCCGATTACAGACATAATTCCGTCACTTCAAGTAATTTTCCCAACGAACCGTTGACCTGTTAACTATTCTGACAGGATCATTTAAATACGTCAAAACTTTTTCTCACGACAAGTTCACACCTACATCCGCATTCGCCTGCTGCTGCGATCTTAACATTCGCCTTAAATCATCTTAGACGCCATTAAAAATACCAGTCGTACCTACGGTAGAACCTCTCGACCCAGTCGCATAATATAATATTAGATGAGAGTTTCTTAATCCCGCTTCTGGGGACCTCCCGTGGCTTTTGTTCCAGCTGAGCTGCTCATTTAAATTTAATTGGTTGATTGAATTCTGGGGGGGATTTGCCTTCACACTTCTGTATCCTTTTAAAAAGATTTTGCCTGTCGGAGATGATAAAATGGCTAAATTAAAAAAAAAAAAAAAGTAATTTGTCTAAAACATTCCGCCGTGTGAGAGAATTTAATTACAAAGTGCAGTTACAGTTATTTAGTCTGCATTTGCATATTTAAATGTGGGCTCAGCGTCAGCTGTCAGTCGGTCCCAGGTGGTGCTCTGCTCTTGTACCTTAAAGCAAAAGGTGCTTAACCTTAAATGTTATATTTTCCAACAAAATACCCGTCTGTGTCGATATACTAATGTTTAGGACTAAAAGGGACCGCGTGCGATAAACAATAAAACGGTAAATAACCGACCAACCAGCTAAGCAACGTTTGGCTAATATTACGCCCTGAACATTTAAATAACATTTGAAGAATATCATGTTCAATTCCAATTCGATGCTTTCATTTGACTGGAACAAGTGAACCACATCAAGATAGTAGCACAAATATATTTTTCAACCACATAAGGCTGTCACTTATTTTTACTTGTTGCTCTTAGGCCGTGAAATGCTCTGCAATATTGTGTTATATATGAAGTAAGTTCATCCCGTTGGAAGTTCTGGTCATTTCAAATAAATGTAAGATGCAGCGTGCGGACGTCTGAACCTCTTTTAACGGGGGGTGCGATGGGGGGGTCGCCTGGAGGAAGGAGTGGAAGTAATGTGTTCAAATCAAATCGGTACAAAGTGAAAATGTAACCGTTGCTGCCACACGGCGTTGAAGACGTCGGTGATGCAAAGGTAATAACGTTCGGTGGAATATGTTCCAGACCTTTTTTCCCTGTGAGAAACCTGTCCACCGGACTACGAAGAGCACGAGCGTCGCTCTCTGCAGCGTCCGCCTGCCCGACAGCACTGATGTTCCTTGCGCACTAAACACAACCACTTTAATGTTAAAATAGTTCCACGATGTATGATGTGTTTTCACTTGTTTTCGTTCCACGAACTCGGCTAGTGGGAAATAAAGCGGAACTTGACAAGTCATAAGTTCACAAGCAGATTTTGCCAGAGCTGGAAATGGACTAAAAACGGTGCTCTGAACCCATTTCTCAGAAACCCTTAATATGAATTATGCAAATGAGGATTCTTTTGGTTTTAAAAAAAGTTCCTCAAAGATACACAAAATGCAAATTTCCTCAACTCATTACAGAGAACAATTTAGCTCATATTTTCTTGCCCTGTGGTTCAATACGCAAAAGTGAAGTGTGTACATGGAGGCTTCATCCAGCACCAGTGAGCTTCTCAACTGCAGCACCAGTGCAGGCAAGCAGGGCCACGGGTGAGCTGCTGTAGATCACGGAGCTGAGTCGACCTCATGGGAACCTGTCTGAACGCTGAGAAAACCTCTACTTGGGTTTGACAGATTCACGAAGCAGAAAGTGTTGGTGTTGAGAAGAACTTAGTTATTTACGTCACATTTGTTGACTTATTTAGCAGGTGTCGGGTTACTTCTGTTTCACACCTTCTGACTCACTATTTATTCACTTAACAAGGTGTAATATATCAAGAAGGCTCACGCAGGTTAGGAGCGAAATGTGTTAAGCAGCCGGTACCTGAGGAGATGTGAAACACAAGCATATGACTGGGGTTCGGTCAGTTTTCAGCTCATCGGACCCTTTTGTCACGGATGTGAATATCACGCAATACCTATATTCTGCTTTTGTTGGACAGAATGGCGCTAAGAGCTGCTGCCAGGCATTGAAAGGAGCTGGGCTTGAAGTGCCATTGACCAAGTAGTTGGTCAGAATTTATACAGTAAACACAGCTGGGGGGAAATCAGTGCATGTAAACGGGTAAATTGCCGCCAGACGCTCCACAGCGTCAGGCTTTAAAGACAAGTGTGAGAAGAAATGCTGAGGCTGTAAGAAGAATAAAAGGGGAAAGTGATGGAGCTGCTTTTAAGACGTAGTTACGAGTCTCTGAAAACGGCAAAACGCTTCATTCATTCCAGTAGCAGCTGCCTGTGCCGGTCACGATGAGGTGTTTCTGAGGCTTCTTTGAAGATGCGGAAATCAGCACGCAGGCCTGGAGAATTTGGCCAAATCCACTCCTTACCACATTCAGCATGAAGGAACATCTTGCGGTGCAAGTGAATATTGTATAACCGTTAAATACGTGTCAATAATGAAGTCTTTCCTGCAGTCTTCCCACCCGGCTTCTCACAGTTTTGTGAAAAAGTATTCACACCCTTTCCGGTTTTCTCACTTTTAGAATAACCCGGTTTATAATGTGTCACTGGGGCCTAAGAGAGGAAAACAGCGGGGCTATTTTTCTTTTTTTTACAATTTCTTCACTCTGGAAGACAATGAAATGTACAATCATACATGTGGAAAAAGCAACTGGTCCTTCACTGGTTTTGCCACCTTTAGATGCAATGATCGCAACTAAACTCCTTGTGCCTATTGACTGGGGGGAGCGGGGTCTCACCTGAGGCGGAACTGTGGTCCAGCTCCGGCTCGGCAACATTTAGCCTTTCAGGCCTTTAAAAAACATTTTTCCTTTCCGCCCTGTACAGGGCGACACGTTTAGCTTCGAAATTAACGTAAAATTTGCACCGTTTCGGTTTAGGACGAGCGCTTCTCTCAAGGGTCCTACAGCAGGAGGTGGAGGCGGGCTACAGTTCCAACCGGTACACCACTGCCCAGCTTGTCTTCTCGCTGACACTTCGCCATCCGTCGCGACGTGCTGCGCAGGAGGGGCCTCGACGTGGCGTGGAACAATAGGAAAGGATCTGAGCTCCGCCGCACCTTCGTCCCTCTAAATACCGAGAGCTTAAGAACGCTTGAAAAAAAAGCGCGTTGGAAGCATATCTCTCCTGGTTATTACAACGTCACACACATTCAAGTTGTTGTTTGACAGATGATAAATGTTTAGGCCTCAGGCAGCGGCAAGTAAACAAACACGTACGTTTTTTTTGGCTCCTTTTCTTCTCTCTGGCAGATTTTATTACGTGTAAAACAGCATCGTAAAGGAAGCCGGTCGTCGTCTTGTGAAATAGAGCATTTTCACATCGTGACTGACGCCGCACGGATTTCAGGCCCCAACCGCTCTTACCTGTAGAGCCGTCCCCCAGGAGCCAAACCTTTCGTTTGTATTTCTTCGTAGGCAAAAAACCGAATTATAATACAATCCTGGAGCAAAGATCTCTCCAGAACGACCCGTGACGTAATATTAGCTTATTTGAGCGTTTAATCTTTTCTGGATTGTTCTAATACAAAGAAGGGCCTCCTGGTGAAAATACCGACACTCAGTTGGCCACAAGGCGTACGTTTCAGCGTAGCTTGTCGTGCTTCAGGGTTTCCGCTGGAGGAGCGTAAGTCTCGTGACCGTTTTTCGCAGCCGCCGCCACACAAGGCGAAAGTTCAGCGGCTTGTTTGTTGTTCGGCTGTTTAACCTGGGTACCAGATAGGATTGAAACAGGAAAGCGGAAATGCAGCACAAGCCCGTCGTGGGTTTAGTGTCTCCGCGGCTGGAGGGATTCAGACTTTAACGCTCCGGAAAAATGAGCATGAAAACAGGTCAGGTGGCACTTTGCCTCGTAGATAATAGTTTATTCATGTGTAGATTTCGCTCGACGCTCTCAATCCGCATCGGCGTTTCTCAGTTTACTCCACGGCTTTACTCTAGGCTTTATTTAGATGAGACCTTTGACCACGGCGGTTCACGGTGTTAGTTTTGTGCAGAAAACAGGATCTGTTCGATTTATATATGGTTTCCCGTTCTGAGCAATTCAGGGCCTTGTTTTGCTCAAAGGTGGGAACTTGAAATAGGAAACTTCAGATTACAGGACGGACTTAACCTGGATGTTAGGAGAGAGTTGTGCACTTTTCATCGTTTCTGGTTTTCCGGTTTTTGCCGGCCCTTTCTTAACCTTTTTAGGTTTCTTTCCTTCACGCTGAAGCCGAAATAAATGCAAAGCACCGAAATAAATGAAAACACGCGTAGACAGTATAGACTCTGTCCACCTCTGCTGCTGTGGAGATGCTAGAAAACCACGGAGCTTCTTCTCTAGTGCTCACACCAAAGCTCTGCTCTTGAAAACCCAGGAAAGTCAACCAGTTGAGAGACAGCTGACAAGCTACCTGTCATTTCACATGTGAAGATCTATTGGGTTTGGGGACATTTTCCTCCTCAACGAACCTTCTTTTATATGCTTCACTCTCCAAAAACTTCTCAAAGGCACGTGGCACTGAGTTTTTCTTTGTTGTTGGAGCTTTACCTCCCTCTTCTTTAGACCATTAACAGAGGCGGTTGGTCTTCCAAATGCCATCTTTCACGTTCCCAAAACTGTCTTTGAAACACTTCCACTGCCCGAATATCACAGTTCTGCTCACTGCTACAACTTAGCTGGACAAAAAAAAGAAAGAAACATCATTTGTGGCCGTCGTCGCAAAAAATGGGTTCAACCGTTGGGGGGTGAAAACTCAAGGACTAAACAGAAGTCGGTCCTGCTACTGGTTTACAGGCACAAGGTGTTGGCCGTCACTCCCCCACCACAACACGGCCAAGACACATGGTGGGTCTGCAGTAGAATCCATCCAAAACAGTTACATCAACCCCTGAAGAACCTGCGTCGAAGAGACGGGGCCTGACACCAAGCACGTGTCATGGAACTCATAGCGTGCAGATCCTGACGCTAGCAAGATGCTTGCAAATCCAACAAGTTCTCAGGTTCACGCCCATCACACACAACGCTTACCTAAAATCCAAAGCTTTGGCAGTTTGAGAGAACATCATCTCATCCGCCACAAGTTCTGAGAATTCTTCAACACACCCAGCATTGTGAACCAGGACAACGGTCTCTATCAGGTTGGCTTCCACACATTTATATATTTGTCACTTAGCTGGTTCTTTCCTCCAAAGACACTTGCGGTGTTTTATGTGTTTACACGGTTCCCCAGCATTTGCCTGGAAACCCTGCGTGAGAACCTTGCTCAACAGTACAGTAGGAGCTGGGATGGGAACATGCATCCTTTGGGTCCACAGTGGAAGGTCTAACCACTACACCACCCGTTACCTCCTAAATACTCACTTTATGTTCTACCTCCTGACTGCCCTTCCCTTCAGGTCCCCCAGTTCCTCATGCTTCCAAACCCAGCCCTGGCCTGTTCAGGTGGCAGCACTAAAAGCACCGCGGGGGTGTGGATCATCAAAGGTCACGTGTGATACACGGGGGCCAAACGGCCAAAGAACATGTCCGCGCGGCGGGGGGGCGCAGGGTAAATGTCGGATTTTTACTGAGCAGAAGTGCAGATGGATGCAGATGAGCGACGCGATGAGCAGAAAGAGAGGAGCGGCGACGGGTTCAGTTTGGTCACGTGTTCCTGATGGCGGAGAGGGGGACGCGGGAGGTCCGTTCTGCTGGTGGGGGGGGGGCGAGTCCGATAGGAACGTCGCCTTAGATTCATCGCCGACCACATTAATTCTCACCGAAGGAACGGCAGGGAAACCCATCTGCCGCGGGGGAAAGAAACAGTGACGTTCAGGTTGTGGTGAAACACGTGGGAAAAATGTGCATCTGTCGTTCTGTGTCTGGAAAGTGAGCTGGGAGTCGAGATGCTGGGATGATGAAATATTAATCGAACGCGGCTGAGCAAATATCTGGCGACTTTATAAGTCTTTTGTTCTCATCAATATGAGATTTTTGTCAGGGACTCATCATCTGCGCGCTGAATCGAGGTGCGTTGCGGCACGGCGAACCTGAAGGTTTGCGGTTCGTGTCCCACTTGTGCGGCACTGCGGCCGAGCGAGAAACTCACCCTGCATTTCCTCACGAGGAATTTACCCCCAGAACATGGTGGAAGCTCCTCTGGATGAAGGTGGCAGCTAAGCTGAGAATAACAGTCTGTTACAAATCGAGAGCAGATTATAGAGGAACAGCCCTGTGCAGCAGGGAGGCATCAAATGAAGATCCTCAGGTGGTTACGGTCTGTGGCGGTCAGTGATGGTTATGGTCTGTGGTGGTCAGTGGTGGAGGTGGTGGTTATGGTCTGTGGTGGCCAGTGGTGGTTATGGTCTGTGGTGGTCAGTGGTGGAGGTGGTGGTTATGGACTGTGGTTGTTATGGTCTGTGGTGGCCAGTGGTGGTTATGGTCTGTGGTGGTCAGTGGGGGGGGTAGTGGTTATGATCAGTAGTGGTGCTTAGTGGTTATGGTCTGTGGTGGTCAGTGGTGGAGGTGGTGGTTATGGACTGTGGTTATTATGGTCTGTGGTGGCCAGTGGTAGTTATGGTCTGTGGTGGCCAGTGGTGGTTATGGTCTGTGGTGGTCAGTGGTGGAGGTGGTGGTTATGGACTGTGGTGGTCAGTGATGGTTATGGTCTGTGGTGGTCAGTGGTGGAGGTGGTGGTTATGGACTGTGGTTGTTATGGTCTGTGGTGGCCAGTGGGGGAGGTTAGTGGCTACGATCAGTAGTGGTACTTAGTGGTTATGGTCTGTGGTGGTCAGTGGTGGAGGTGGTGGTTATGGTCTGTGGTGGCCAGTGGTGGTTATGGTCTGTGGTGGTCAGTGGTGGAGGTGGTGGTTATGGACTGTGGTGGTCAGTGGGGGAGGTTAGTGGTTATGGTCAGTAGTGGTGCTTAGTGGTTATGGTCTGTGGTGGTCAGTGGTGGAGGTAGTGGTTATGGACTGTGGTTATTATGGTCTGTGGTGGCCAGTGGTGGTTATGGTCTGTGGTGGCCAGTGGTGGTTATGATCTGTGGTGGTCAGTGGGGGAGGTTAGTGGTTATGATCAGTAGTGGTGCTTAGTGGTTATGGTCTGTGGTGGTCAGTGGTGGAGGTGGTGGTTGTGAAGGGGCCTGAGAGGACGGACTTCACCAGCCTGCGGCAGGAAGCGGTTCCTCAGCCTGGTGCTTTTGAGGTTGACTTGACTACAAATTTAAGCAAACTTTTCTCTACAGCGACATACAGCTGATTGTAGGGGGAAGCAGATCGGCACCAGGCAAAGGCCGGCGTGTCCAATTCCTCCGTTTTTTCCATTACTGACGGAGCAGCGTATACAATTGGTAGGAAATACAGTGGCGTTTGTGACGGATAAGGCAGTGAAGGTTTATAAAGGAATATAAAATAAGAGGAAATATAAAGTGGGTCCCAATTACGTTGTTCCTCTTCCGCTGCTAACGTGAAAGAAGCGGCCGAGGAAACCACGTTGGCCGGATGTGAAGAGAAGATCTCGCACAGCGAATGACACGGCGAATATGTGAAATTCGATTCTCTCTTCGTCGAAGGCAAAACATTTCCGGTCGCTTCTTTCTCTCATCCAACCCTTCGGCGAAATTCCGCGGCGGACTCGGCCCGAAGGTGCTTGGAAGTACGAGCGGCTCGATAACCTGTCGCGGCGGCGAAAAGGTGACCTGACGCGGACCACGTGCAGATCGGCCAAACAGGAACTGGCCCCCGAGAACCTCCACGTGCGCCTCCGAGTGAATTTCCACACATTGTAGTGCCCGCCGCTACTTAAGGGCGCCGCAGGGGGCCGAGGCAGGAGCCACCGAAGCGGGATTCGCCCCGGAACACTTGCGGAATCATTCGGCGGTTAAGGAGACGCACGCGGGGGCGGATTTATCATTAAATTACTGCTTCGCTTATTTAAGGAGCACAGTTAACAGCCCTGTCCCGTCGGCCTCCCGGTACGGACTCATTTCGGGGGAACATTTGTTCCCCTATCATTTAACTCACTTATTTCATGGCATGTGACAAATTTAGCACATTAAGTTTGGAGATTAATTATGCAAACTTCTGAACCGACCGACGGCTAGCTGGTGAAGCGCTGAAAATTTCACTCTTTGGTTGTAGCTGTAAGTTTGCCACCGTGTGCAGGAGTGTGTGGAGTGTCGCATGGTCTCGGCGCGATGGACGGGACCCCCCGCGGCTGGACAGGTGCTTCAACAGTAAAAGGCATTTCGCTCGTTGCCTGTTACCGTCCCACAGGTTAAAACCCCGGTAAACATCAGCTGCCCCCCCCCCCCCAAGGAACAAGCTCACACCTTGAACCCTAGCCTGGACCTCTGCGTTGGGTAACTGAGTCATATGGAGCGCTCGGCCACGGAAGAACCAAACCACTTAACACAGCAATAAACACGGCCACCGTATGTCAGAGCGGCACGCGAGTACCTGCGGTTTATCGGGATGTTTCTTCTGTCTCTATGCTGCTGTCACCCAGTTCTGTTCTGTACTTAACAGGAAAACTGCAGTTTGAACTTCACCGAAATCGGACCGGCGGAGAGAAGCGTTTACAGGCAGGCCTGACGGTTTAGACTAACAAACAGAATGAGAAGAATACAAGAGGAGAGGAATCGACGGGGGCCCCACTCCTAGGTCGGCCTCGGACGTTAACTCCAGCCCTGGCTGTACGTGACAGCAGTGGGGTTGGTACCGGCCACACGGGCCGAAAAGGGCAGGCTTGGCTGCTAACTAGTCCCTCGGAGGACTAACATAGTAACGTTCCGCGTTCCGTCCCCCCTCGTAGCCTCCTGCCGCCTCCTCATGCAACCCGGGTTCGCGGCACAAAAGTAAACGGGGGAAAAAAAAACAAAAAAACGGATAAAACTCACGGAGACAAAATCCGTCTTAACGGAAAACCGAAACAAACGGAAAAGCCCGGCAAAACCTGCAGAGTTAAACCAGCGTTTGATCTCAGACTTTATTCTTTTTTTATATATAATCTTGTTGCAGTTTTGAAATCGGCATAAAAAACGTAACAGAAACACTGGCGTACAGGGCTGGTTAGGTCGAGACAAGCCTTTGCGGACGGTCACGTCGAAAATCCCGCAACGCAAAGGCGAAACGCGTAACTGTAAAGGACCGCAGATGAGCCGCTGACCACTGCTGACCACCACTGACCACCGCTGACCACCGTCTCTGAAAATAAACGTTTTCACTCACAACCAGGAACCATTGGGCTCACAGGGGTCCAGAACCTGTCCCAGAAGCATCGAGTGCTAGGCTAGACCTTGGACTAGACTCTGGTTCAGTGCAGAGTTGAGCCACCCACCCACACTAATTTATAGCCACCAACCTGTGGAAAAACCTGCCTTTGGACTGTAGGAGGAAACGCCCAGGAAGACTGAAGCTCCGCACACATACGGCCTGGGAACTGGGACCAGTTGTGGAGTCCGGGGGCCATTTGGCAACAGCTGTACCCGCTGCGCCACCATGCGGCCCCTCGCGACGCTCACTAAACGTACTTAAACATTTTTCTATTTCTTTATTGCTTATCTACACACTCCATTGATCTCTGACATATGCAGACCTTTCACCTCTACTCTGTCAATATTGTTTTATCTTGTCTTTATTCCTCCTGTGACTTTTACTCGGGCTCTTCTGCGCACAGGGGCCCCGAGGCTCCTCACCTGGTACCGCCTTGTACGCCTGCTGTAACTAAACAATTCTCCATGGTTGAACATACACAGAAAACGGCGACTTGTCGGACGATGTGTTTTCCCGCCCGGATGCACGCGAGATGCGCGAACGTAGCAGAAAAGCGGCCCTTTCCGGAGCTTTCCGAGGGCTTTAGCGGCTGTGCCGCGGTCCCTACTGGGCGTCGTGAGTTTTCGGCACCGATGTCCGCGCCTACAGGTATTAAACGTAAACTTGTTTCTTCGCCCCGGTGCTTCTGTCATGCAGGGTGAGCTTCTGCTTCGAAAGGGTTAAGCTGCTTGATGTTCTCGGTCACGAATAATCAGCTTTTCCAAAGATTTTACTGCCCTTTCAAGTTTCCCAGCTTTCCGCGCCAGTCAACAGACAACCGTGCCCGAGAATAATGAAGCTCCTCCTCTGTGCCGAGCGAAACTCGCCTTATTAATAAAAACATCATTAATGTCACAAATAATTTATCGGCTTCGCGGAAACACGCGGCGATGAGCAGAAGAGCCACGGAAACGGGCCGCCGGGGTGTGTTTCGGGAAACGCCGCGTCTTCTTTTGTCCGACCGCTCGCGGCGTCGCCGGCGTCAGGTCAGCGGGAAAAGGTGAAGGGATGACTCGACCACCCCTCCTGGCACGTTGCAGCAGACCCATAAGGCAGGTTTGGGGTTAAGATCCGTTAAAAAACAAGCGGATAAACTGCAGCAAACCCACATATACTGCACTATACAGGCTGATATAAAACCAGAGCAAAAGGCTGCAATATTTGCCGTTTTGTTAAAGGCTTTTCGACGTTTGTGTGCTTGACATGAACGTGTCAACATGTCCAAGCCAAACTGCTCTCTAAGATCAGTTCTGAGAAGAACTAAATCTCCTGCTGAGGTTGTACTTTACTATCAGGCCCGGCTACCAGGGTTAGGAATCTCCCATCGGGCAATACATTCGCTGAGACGGGGGGCGTTCGGGAAGCCGTGCGGCTGCTGTCCACGTTTCGCTTCTTTCTTTCTGTCGGCTGCTTCTTTCTCCTCTACTGCCCGACGCCGCGGCTGCTGGCGAAGGTTCACCCGGCAAACGTCTTCATCTCCTCCTCTGCCTTCCAGGTCCCTCCTGGACACGTGTGAATATGTATCTCACTTGTTAGTTGCTCTGTGTTTCTTACTGCTTGTTGTACTTGCGTTTCTATCCTCAGCGAAACGCCCGGAGGCCATACAAGAGAATCAGCTGAGTTCGGCTGAAGTGCAGGGGTGTGTTCTTCGCTACGGTGCTAATTCATGCATTTTTCCCCCGGTTCACAGGCACTATCTGTTATGGCCATTTCCGTTAAATTATTTTTAAACCCTAACCCTTAACCCCTAACCCTTAACTTTAACTCCTAACCCCTAACCCTTAACCCTTACCTCCTAACTCCTAACCCTTAACCCTTAACCCTTACCTCCTAACTCCTAACCCTTAACCCCTAACTTCTAACCCCTAACCCTTAACTTTAACTCCTAACCCCTAACCCTTACCTCCTAACTCCCGACCCCTAACTCTTAACTCCTAAACCTAACTCCTAACCCTTAACCTTAATCCTAACCCCTAACCCTTAATGCTTAACTCCTAACCTCTAACCCCTACCCCTTAACCTTAACTCCTAACCCTTAACTCCTAACTCCTAACCCTTAACCTTAATCCTAACCCCTAACCCTTAACTTTAACTCCTAACCCCTAACCCTTACCTCCTAACTCCCGACCCCTAACTCTTAACTCCTAAACCTAACTCCTAACCCTTAACCCCTAACTCCTAACCCCTAACCCTTAACCCCTAACTTCTAACCCTTCACTCCTAAACCTAACCCCTAACCTTAACCCCTAACTCCTAACCGTTAACCCCTAACTTCTAACCCCTAACCCTTAACTTTAACTCCTAACCCCTCACTCCTAAACCTAACCCCTAACTCCTAACCCCTAACCCTTAACCCCTAACTCCTAACCCCTAACCCTTAACCTTAACTCCTAACCCTTAACTCCTAACTCCTGATCCCTAACTCTTGATCCTTAACCCTAACTCCTAACTCCTAACCCTTAACCTTAATCCTAACCCCTAACCCTTAATGCTTAACTCCTAACCTCTAACCCCTACCCCTTAGCCCAAAGTTATAATAGATTCCACTACCTTGAACATCAGCAGTTTGAAATAATCCACCCTGAACCAGTGTGAGTAACACTGAGAGATACAGTCGTGTGAAAACTTGTACGTTTATATACATCATAACCAGCATCCCCGCCATGGTCATAAAATCCAAAAAACTCATGGGCGACATGTAAATAAAAGTGTCCCAACAGCTTTCATTACTCCAGTTTTATCCACTGTAACCGAAGTCAGTTGTACTGTGTATGAGAACAGCGGGACAGTAAACTGTGTTTCTTTGTGTTGTCCATGATGATCGAGACCCCCGATGAGGAGGACATGCGCTATATGACTATGACGACAATGATGAAGATGATAACAATAATGACACGACTTCATCATCATAGTGAAACAGCGAACGTGAAACAAAACTGGTGCATATTAAACAAAACACTAGAATCTACTTTACTTCTAAGTACCTTCATGTACGGAGGAGAAAGAGGAGACTGGAGTTTACGTTCATGTATATAACATGACAGCATCACGTAGCTGACGCTTTTCTTCAGCTTACAGTTTTCTACCTACTGTACAGGTGGGAAACGTTTACTCTGTCAGTTCAGTAGGAGGCGGGAATGGAATCTGTCCTTCAGGTCCAAACATGGTGGCTCTAAACTACTACGCCACCTGTGGACCAGGTTATTCATCACGACTGAGGACCATTCCTGCTCTTCAAAGAAAAATTAAATGTTATGTAAGGAAAAAGAAATAAAAATTGGCGTCTAGAGACATTGGGGACAATTTTGGCTGGGGGCTTCGCTGCTAAAATGGATATAAAGTTGTTTGGTGCACAATAACAGATCTTCATGCAGTTTACATGTCCAGCTAGGTTGGTTATTTTACCTAGTAAACATCTGCGCAGGACAGAGGTGCGAAGGGACAGATGTGTGCAGGACAGAGGTGCGCAGGGACAGATGTGTGCAGGACAGAGGTGCGCAGGACAGAGGTGCGCAGGACAGAGGTGCGCAGGGACAGAGGTGCGCAGGACAGAGGTGCGCAGGGACAGAGGGTTGCAGGGACAGAGGGTTGCAGGGAGGCAGCTGTCCCTCATGTTGACCCCCGGGAATAAATTCAGACGCTGCAGAGGGACAAAAGTGTCTTCTGGCTGTTGCGTGACTGACGCCACAAACTGGAGTTTTCTGTCCTCATGTTGCGGTTCGCAGTCCGACTTTATTCTCTCCCACCGACGCACTGATATACGGAACTGACGGCAAACCTTCATCTTCATCTGCTCCAGTTTCTCCCCCTGCTTGTTGCCCTCTGAATAACTCTGACTCTGAGAATCGGGCCAGAAAAGTACTCGGAATTTAGCTTAAACATAAACAGCTACGATAACTTGTCCCATGAGAAGAGCACAGACGCAAAGGCAACAAGTGGCAAAGTCCCGTTTCTGTGCAGTTCCGACCCGCTTCACCTATTATGCCAACTTCTGCGGATAAACTTCTTGCAAACTAACACATGTCCCGGAACCGGCACCCTGAAGTGCCACGAGGAAAGCGGCGTGTGAAACACCCGCTTTAGGCCCCAGGAACGTGCGTGAGCGGAAGAACCAGGGCGCCTGTGTTTGGACGACCCGAGCACCACGGCGTTTGCACGCGCCCGTGTGTTTATTTGCGCCGCGCTCACGGCGTCCGCCGGACCCCATTTCGCGACGTCACGGCCGACGACGCGCTTCCGGAACAAAGCTGCGGCGGGAAACGTGTTCGTAACTCGATTTGTTTGTAACTCAGAAGGGCGAGCGACGCAGTAAAGCTCCCTTGTGTGGCTGTGTGAGGGCGGGAACACGACGCAAAATAATACAATTTATTATATTATATCATATTTTACTGCACCACCTGCTGATGGACACGTGAGGTGGAACGTAGCCTGGAAAAGCACAGCGGCGTTTCCCCCGGCACCTCCTGACAGCGTCCTCAGATCAACACATCCATCAACCCGGACGTGCCGCGCGTGTGCTCCGGTAAGACGTGACGGCCGCCCTCGCCGGGCTTTTCTGCTCGGAGACGCGAGAGCCCGATTCCTACTTACGAGCGAGCGGTACTTCCGCGGCAGCAGAAGGTGTCCATCACGACGCCGCGTGACAGGTGGGCTCCGCTGCCCGAGCGGCACCGTCTGCCCGCCTCCCCCCAGACGAAACCGTTTTCAGGACGTGGTCCACAACAACACCGTTTGAACCTCTTCTGCTCAGTACTTCCCAAGGCCTGTTGGGATAAATGCTCAAGTCTGCTGCGTTGGGTAGATTTCCATGCTGAGGTCCAGAAACAGATGTCAGGACGGATCGACTTCATCGTTAGGTGGAGAGACACCGGCTGTCCCCGGGAGCCGGTCCATCCCGTGCACTTGACCTCGTCCGCTTCGATCACCCAGGGCCAGCAGCGTGACGGTAATGACAGGCCGGTGGCTGTTTGGTGTCATCATCCTAATGGGTAGTGACGCCGGGGAAGGCCGCAGCTCGCCGGCTCTGCGGCGCTCCGCCGAGACAACAGCCGTCCATCTATTCTCCTCCGACTGCCGGACTCAAAGGTTTTCCTTTGTACCTCCGACGCGGTGAAACCAGCTCCCTCTGCCCCTCGGAGCGGCCGAATCCCTTCCACCGCCCACACGAGGCCGTCAAAACACGCACCTTGGACATCCTCTCCGCTCAACAAACTTACTGCACGTCGCACCTCCGTTTCTTCTCCGCTCCGTGCGTCGGTTTCGCCGGGTATTTATCGCGCTGCATTTTCCGAGGTATTTGGTCTGTCATCGGCAGCGAAAGGCTCGTATTATGTTTAGCGCAACGTGAAAAATATCGACTTTGACCACTTTGAAAGGATACTTTCGTAAGCAGTTCTGAAACAGCCGAGCAGTGAGTCCGCTCCTGAAAGGCCAAGAATATTTTTATAAACGTGTAGGACTGTGTTTGTCAGTCGGCCTCAGGCTCCTGTTTTAGCTGCTCTTCAGACGGGAGATGTCCTACAGCTGAGGTGGGGGGTGAATTGACAGGTTTGGAAACGATGTGGTGGAGAAAGGTTGTGAGGTAACATCACGGTACTGAGCACTGTGTACGGAAGCTCTTGAGCTCCAGGTGAGTACGAACCAAGTCCGACAACCTTAGGCTCCCCGATAAGCGCTGAGGTTGCACTGTGTGGAGAATTCACTCCCGGGCTGGAGCAGTTTTAACAAATGAAGTTCAGCTGAAGTTACTGAGAGCGTGCTTCTCCTGTACACTATAAAATGATATAGGTGTTTGCACTTCTCAGAAGTGAAAAAATTCTTTTTTGATCATGCCTTGTATATACACTCACTGGGCACTCTAACACTGGGGAGGATCCACTTTTACTCCCAGAACCTCCTGGATTCTTCCTGGTCTGGATTTAACCAGGTGCTGGAATCATTCCTTACAGATTCTGATCCGACTGCATCTCACAATTTTGCTGATTTTTCAGCCGCACATTCATGCTACTCATCTGCCCTTCTACCACATCCCGAACGTGCTCTACTGGATTCAGATCTGGTGACTGGGGGAGGCAGTGAAGTTCCCTGAACTCATTGTCATGTTCATGGAACCAGTCTGAGATGACTTGTGCTTTGTGATATGCAGCATTATGAAGCTGGAAGTAGAATTGAGACGATGGGCAAATTGTGGCCATAAAAGGATGCACACGACCAGCAACAACACGCAGATAGACTGTAGCATTCAAGCGATGCTCAGCTGTCATTTGGGGCCCAGTGTGTGCCGAGAAAGGAGAGAACATGCCCTACACCTCCACCACCACCACCACCACCTTCAGCCTCAACTGTTGACACAAAGCAGGTTGGGTCCATGGCTTCATGCTGTTTAGACTAGATTCTGACCCACCACCTGCGTGTCACAGCAGAAATCAAGATTCATCAGATCAGGTGATGTTATTCTAATCTTCAACTGTCTGGTTTTGGTGAGCCAGTGCCCACTGTACCCTCAGCTCCCTGTTCTTGGCTGACAGGAGTGGAACCCGACGTGGGTCTTCTGCTGTTGCAGCCCATCTGACTCAGGGTTTGATGTGCCGCGAGTTCAGACATGCTTTTCTGCCCACCGCTGTTGTAAAGGGTTACTGTAGCCATCCTGTCAGCTGGAACCAGTCTGGAAGTTCTCCACCTCCCTGTCTGGTTTCAGTCTCTGTTTGTCTGTTTGTTCTTCACACGCAGCTTCGATTTCAAGCCACAGACTTGAAAACTGGCACACGGGTACTTCTCGGATTTTTGTGTAATATATCACCTCTCACCAACTCACTGCATACAGTATTTAGACAGTACACAGTAGCCCCCCGTGGCCCCCTGTCCAACCCCACAGGGGCTTAATCATGACCAGCTACGAGCAACGGGAGCCCATCGGCTGGTCCGAGGACTGCTGGGATTTGGTGAAACCTGATGTTTCTGCCTCCGTTTGAGTTTGGGTTTTGCTGGTTTTCCGCGTCTTTGGCTGCTTCTGCCCCAAAATATCATGAATATGATGTAACGTGGAAACGCAAATAAAAGCAGGAAAGTGAAAATAAAAGCTTGGCAATACAAACTGCCTTGGCTGACATTTAATCTGTATTCTAACTGAATCTATCAAAGTGTCGGTTTTGGCCTTAAAAATCAAAGTACTTGGACCCCCCCCCCACATTCCAGAAGGTTATTCCATGCATGTATAACTCTTTGTGTGTCAGTATAGAATCTATTTTTTACATCAGTTCCACATATATCCTCTGGGTCTTTCCACAGAAGTTAGCGTAATCCCCTACGGTCCACTTTATTAATGACTTGTGAATTAATATGTGAAATTTTCAACAAAGTAGCCTGGATCCAGTCATATATTTTCATACTGAGTGTTTCTAGTTCTACAGGTCCTGAAGAAAAAACCTTCTCTGGCCTACTTGCATGGCTTCTCTGTTTTGGACGTGCTGCTGGTCTTGGACTAGTTGCTCTCAAATTTCACGTGGTCAGATGGAAACAAAATCTGTTATACATTTCAGACTGTATTTCATTAAGCAAAGTTCCAGCATGTTAGTTTCTTTGAAGGGTTTTGAGCTTTTAGTCGCGCAGCTAAGCAGAACATCTAATGTTACGAGAACAGATTCATTCCTTGGTGTAGGAAGAATACCTAATGGCTTGTATGGTTTAAAATACATGAACGTTTGTTTTCAGCAGACATGCATTGCTGTTATGGGTTTGTACCATGGACACTGTAGCAGAAACAGACCTGGATCAGGTGAAGGTCTTGGCAGTGGTACACAGATACTTTGATGTTGCAGCAGAGCCTCATCTCCCCACCGTGGTCAGCACGATTCACCTTTACAAACTCCAGGGGAACTGGGGAAACGGGGCTATTTGGATTCAGTGCACTGCACTTTCCTTGGGTTACAAAGCTTGCCTTCTGCCTTTCCAGAACCTTCCACGAAACCGTGATTTTTCAGCCTCTGTTAGAAAGCAAAGTTGAGGAGCTACTACTCTGTTGCTGTATGTGGCTACTGACACAGATGGCGTGTGTGTGTGTGTGTGTGTGTGTGTGTGTGAGTATCATGTCATTCCTGCAACACACACACACACACACACACACACACACACACACACAACCGTCAATGTATAAAGACAGATCTGCTCACCTCCACCTGCACGACAGCTGCGGAAGGAACCGTTTCTTTGAGATTGGAAGTCGACGTGCAAAGTGCGGGGAAGATGGGTGAAAGGAAGGTGCCTGAAGATGCCGACGTGTGTGAGGGGAACGCGTGTGAGCTCGGTCTTACGGGCCTCGTTCTCTGCTGCACGACGGCGTCTCGGATCACCTTCTCATTTGTTCAATATGTCACTTCTGACCTCCTCCACCCTCTGCTATTGCACACATCAAGTTTTACCTGCATTTAGTGACCATGAACAGTACGTAACCGTTCATTGCAGCAAATTGCCCTCATTGGTTATTATAAATTGTCTTGGCAGAGTTTTAAGAATATTCGAGGACATTGGTCTGTTTTCGTTTTGCTTGGAGGGGGTTGAGACTGATCGTGATTTTCCCCAGCAAGTGTCTACAGAAATGAACCTTTATTGTAATAAACTGTATGTGTTTAAAGGACGTTGAACCCTAACTACCTATTTAACACGTCGTGACCCAACCGGAGCCAGAGCTCAGCCCGGCGTCCCTCAGACTTGCTTTCTGAGTCTGCACTTCTGAAGACCACAAGACAAAGACATTTACGTACGACAGCAAAGCAGCGGTCGACGCAAACCCCTTCACTCTACCTGCACTCCCCCCGGACCAGGAGTTCGCCTTAGAGAAAAACAGCTTTCATAATATCTACACTTTCGCAGGTAAAGTCATCAAATGGAGGAGAGTCGCCAGGTTTTGCAGAGTAAAAGACAAACCAGGCGATCTTCTCAACTTTACTCCCTTACATCACGGATATTTATATCTCCTCATCCCTGCTGAACGAACGAACAAACAAATGAACATACAGCATTAAAAAACAAGCTATAAATAATACCCTTGTCCCCAGTACAAAATAAACTGCTGTTATTCTGTCCTGCACAAAACACCTTTTATTGAGGTACTTCAATTCAAGCGACAGTTTTCGTCAGTTTTTCAGTTTTCACGGGTGGCCCGTTGTTTTCGCAGCTCTACAACAACCCTGAGCCGTCCTGTGAGGAAAAGCATTAAACGCAAATAACAATTAAACCGAACCGAATCCAGCTGGTTAAATCAAAGCGCTGCCCTCCAGCCGCCGTACGACTGGTTCTCCTGCAGGTTCTCCTCTCTTGGCCCAGCAGCACGACTCCTCCACTCCTGCCGACACCTTCGGCGTGACGCTGTGATCTCCGTAAAACCCATCCCACCACGTCTCCTCGCACTTACATCCCGGCACCCAAACAGGTCACAGCCAACGCACGTCCGTCCTCCTCTACTTCACGCTGTCGTCGTGCTCTCCTGTAAGTACAGACTGCATGTAGGATACGGGGTTCCAAGGGGGCAACAGTATGGGGCAAACTGGTCCTATCATCTTCCATCAAGTCCAGTTTCAGCAGTTTTAGCTGCTGTTGGGAATTTAATCAGATGAGCTTTGTTACCAATAAATACACAGGGTGTCTCCTTGGACAAGCTGAATTTTTCCATAACCTCACTTCTATGTAAGATGTGAACAATCTGTAAAATGCAAGAGAGAATTGATTTATTCAGGATTTGAATAAAACCGTTTCAGTTATTCCAGATAGTAAAGCTTATGCTGTACTGAATGGCTACAACTAACCAAAAGATCAGTTGTGTCCAAAATAACGGTGGATATATTGACATTCCCGTTTTCATATATGTCAAATTCTTTTTCTCTTGGTTTAAATCTTTCACAAAAATAAACTTATCAAAAATTCATCCGGCATTTAATACACATCCTATATTTAGGCACGTTTGCCAATATCATATAAATCTGTCATTCAAACCACACGTGAGGTAATGTATTTATTTACTGAACATTATGAACATTATGATCATTCAAATTAGACGTTTTGAAAGGTGCATTTTTCATATTTATTTTTAACTGCATGTTCTTCACTTATTTGTTTTCAGAATGTTCTGTGTTGCAGAGTGGAAGTAACCGGCATTTCTGTGTCCAGCCCTCAGCTGGCAGTGAAAAGCCCGAAAACTGGACAGGAGTGTGGGACCATATCCCTTCAGCTCCCGCAATGTTTACAGCTTTGGTCTGGTGTTTGTGAGCGTCTGCGATCGGTAGAAAGATGGCAAAAGCTGTACATATTTATGGAATAATCTGGTGAACATTATGATTTTGCAGAAAATTACACCAGCCACGCTGTTTGAAGTGAATACATATAATGAAATGTCTTACTGAGATTTTTTTTTATTATGACCTAACCAGGGAAAAAGTTGAGGGACTTTTGTATTAATCTATTAAGAGGTAAAAGTGACTTGATTTACAAGCAAATCGAGTTACGAACAAACTTCCAGATGATCCAGAGACCGATTGTATTTGTATACCGAGGAACCAGTGAATTTTTTTTTGCCTGAATATACTTCTGCCAGAAGCACTTGTGTGTTTGTTAGGTTGTGGTTCTCAAGTGAGGTTGACTTGATGATGAGTAGATCTATTCAGGATGTGCTGTAAGTAACGGGATGGTTTTGGTTCTGTCTTCTGATAACCAGGACTTTGGCCTACTTTTCTTCTTGCATTCTGACCCATGTAGTTTCATCATCACACCTACCTTGCAACACACACACACACACACACACACACACACACACACACACACACACACACANTCTTGCATTCTGACCCATGTAGTTTCATCATCACACCCACCTTGCAACACACACACACACACACACACACACACACACACACACACACACACACACACACACACACACACACACACACACTGGCCAAGGTGATATTAATTCAAACTTTCTTTCTCTCCTTCCTGAAACTTCTACCTCAGGTGGCAACGGAAATGTATATAGACTTTTGGTTTGTAACTGCCTGTGCCTCACACCTTTCCCTTGACTTTCTAACCAACAGAATCACACATCTGTTCAGAAAACTTCACAACCCCCGATGAACCCGTCTGGCTTTGTCCTTTTCCGCCTTTTGAATTTCATGTGGTTCAAGAAACTCTGTCCTCCTGCTTCTTCGTCATTGTGCTGCATCGTCCTCTAGGCCCATCTGGTAGCTTTCTCACTGAATTGGATTTCTTTCTTTTCTCAATACACTATTCTCACCCTGTTATATTCCTTGGGGACTTCAACATTCCCCAAACTACTCTGGCTTTTTCACCCTCCTTTCCTCATTCTCTCTTTTCATTTATCTGCCTCTCCTGGAGCTCCCTGAGCTGGATGCCAACTGAATCATCTCTTTACATGCAATCTGGTCTTTACTTATCTTATCTGCCACTTCTCTACCTATTTCTGACTACATTTTCATTTCCTTTTTCATCCATTTCTACCCCCCACCCTCGATTCTCAACCTTCTAAAGTCACTCTTTGTGGGAACATCACCTCATTCTGCTCATCATTTATTGCTGTTGGTCCAGCTTCTCTTACCTTCCCTGAGTGATTTATCCAGCTCTCTGTGGATTCGGTCTTCAACCTCATTTGATTTCCTCAACCCTTTTGTTCTGCCCTTGACTCTTCCTGGTCCCTTGCCCAACTCCCATTGGTTGGATGCTACTCCACTCTCTTTCTGAAGGGAAGCATATGCTGTGCCAGAGGAAGAAAAAACCGAATATGCCTGAGAAATACTGAGTCTTCCTCAAATCTTTCTCTCTGGATTATATAGTGTACCAAGAAATCATTCTTTCAACTAGTAACGCCTGTAAACAACCCTTGACTCTTGTCAACATTTAACTTCTTGGCCAGCCTGGTAGGACAAACCATCGCCATATAACTACTTTTTTATCAGCAAGCTGCTTCGCTTCTAAAGATTTCTCCAGGTAATTCCCTTTTCACCTCATTTTCTGTATCTGGCCCCAAGGTGTTGGACTTCTTAAACGGGAGACCCTAAGAGTAACTTCTCACCTGTACACTGGACTCCATCTCATGTGCAACAGTCAGTTTCCCCCAGTGTTATATCACGTCCCTGTTCAACTCTTCTCTGAGAACTGTCGTCATCCAGGCAGTTTTCTACAAAGCAAATGTCCTCCCCATCCTCAAGAAACATCTCATGACCGTAAAGCTACATTTTTTTATTCACGACCCTGGACATGATAGGCCATCATCAGCTCTACCCTTCCTCTGTACGAATAACCTTCAGGAGCCCATCTTGTCTGGGTTTCATCAGAGACGTTAATAGAGGACACGCTTCAAAAACTGTTCTATCATTGACAAATGCACTTTACTTGCTGCATCTCCCAGCTTTCCTCATTCTTCTTCACCCGCTGTCAACATTTGACACAGTTATCTGCTGAGACCTTCTCTCAACACTTTTTTCTTGCATCTCTGACACAGCTTTGAACTGGCTGAATTCACACCATTCTGACAGGTCCTTCACTGTCTCATGGAATAAATTGTTCTCCTCTCCTTGTGTTTGCTTTACAGATGTTCCTCAGCGATCAATGTTTCGATGACTTCTTCTACGACTGCAATGTGTTGCATGATGCAACAACAACAAAAAAAACAAACCAGTCATCTGGCAGTAAAATACAGTAAAAACAGAGGACACGGGTGGGAATGGGTTAGTTCAACTGACTACCGCAGAGTTTACAACTCGTGTCTGGTCTGTGACTGTGGACGACTGAAAACAAGACGAGGAACATCATGCATGTTTACAGTTTACGTTCAGCTGTCACAATTCAGTAGGAGTTTGGGGTGACAGCATTTTCCGACGTTTTAATGCGGCTGGAAGTTAATAAAAGTATTTAAACTCTGCCTGGCAGCACTTTAAATGCAAATTTGGTTTGGTTGGATTTTGAAACAGATCAAATTAAAGGCAGACTTCTGGTCCCAGTTGTGTCTGAAAGCTGAAGACCAAACGTGTTCTTCTATACACATGCATAGTTAACTGCTAACTAAGTTAGCATCAAATATAAATTTTTAATCCTTCTACGGGTTTAAAGAATGCAAAACGCACCTGGATGCTGAAAAAAGTGGCGCTGATTTAATCCACTCCTTTCATTCCTCATGCCCTTATACAGCATGGAGATTTATTGATCTTTCTACTTGTCTGGCCACCACCTCCATTCACATCACCTCACCTCCCGTTCCCTCTTGGTGCTTCTCATCATAGACCTCTTAGTATCTCTGCTTGTCTATTTCAGCACCCCGACCTGAGTCTTCTAGCTCTATCATCAGAAAGGAATTCCTTTCCAGATCTTTCTGGCCAACGGCCTGTGTCTTCGCTGGTGGTCCACTGTCTTAGCTTGGCTCTGTACCCCATAGGACTCGGTCTATCATCAGAAAGGAATTCCTTTCCAGATCCTTCTGGCCAACGGCCTGTGTCTGTGCTGGTGGTCCACTGTCTTAGCTTGGCTCTGTACCCCATCTATCTCCAGCCCCCATCTCTGCTCTCCGGCACAGTCTGCAGAGAGTTTCATCATTTAGCGTTTTTTTTTCCCCCATAAAGGTTTTTAATAATGTTTCCAAGCGTGACGTTGTAGCTGGAAGCTGGGGGATACGTCAGCGGCACACCCCCTGAAGAACGCCGAAGGTCCGAGCGCCGAGCTGTTTATGAAACACACACGTGCCGCCGGTATCATGTCCTTTTCAGGCCGCGCATTAAAATGCCGGTCCGTCCCCGTTGTAGCTCTCCGCTTGTGCCTCATGAATATTCCGAGAAAGAGAATTCATAACCTTAAGATCATAAACAGTTAATGACTGCAATCTATAAACAGTCTGACTACGAGTCCCACCAGGAAGGGGGCCCGGCATCGCTGCCAAACACAAAGAAAGTGATTTAGCGTGCAGATATTTTGCTAAATATAATGAATTGTGGCCCAGATGGTCAATAATGGCGTGAGACACTCCTTAACTCTTTAGCGCAGTTTCATTACCCTGCAGATTTGCACATAAAAGACAGAAATCTATATCCACCACCTCATTACCTGCCAGCCGTACGGCTGCACCGAATCCCCGCACGCAGCTAGTCCTGTCCCCCCTGACAGTAATGCGTGACATTGGGATTTTTGTTATAGCCCAGTGTCCCTACTGGGCCACACACAGCTCTTTGACCTTTGGAACTGGCCTAGACCCCCAGAGAGCCCCCTCACATGAAATATAAGCACTGCGCCCTGTTCCAAATGAAAAACACAGGATTGGGAGCGTTTGGGTCTAACCGCGGGGGTCAAGCGCCGTTCACTTAAAGGCCCTGGGTTTCAATCCACTGAGCCCGGATGAGACCAGGGTGGAGATCAACAATCCGTGTCGCCAGGAGCTGAGGACCCCCTGCCTTGATGATGTCATCAGCTCACCTGCACCTCAACATCACTGGATTCGGCTTCTCTGTCCCACACAGTGTTGTCCTCAGCAGTAAAACCTTCCTTAGCTGCTGCTACTGCCACTATTTTCCATGTGCAGAAGCCCAGCAGGGGGGCAGCTGCTAGAACTCGGACCCCCAAAGATTTATTTCCCTCCCTCGCCTCCCGGTTGGGAGTTTTTTTGTTTTCTTCTCCTCAGTTGCTGGCAGGTTTACCGTATTACACCGATACCCCGTCTAGTTGTTCTCCTTAACATTTAACCTCCATCTATAGCGTCACCACACACCCGTTCTCTGTTCCATCATCCCGACCTGCTGTTCGGCTCCGAGTCGCTGTGTGAGAAGAAGCCTCTGTACGAATAAACTGAATCAAACTGAAAAGTCCCACCTCCTGCCACAGACCCTTTAAGCAAGGTACTAACTCTGGCTTGAACACTGCAAGTTACTCTGCTCTAAGGGGGCAGCACTAACACCCCGCTGTCCCCAGTTAGGTGCGAAACTCTCCAAAGTGTATAACCCAGGACAGCATCCTACAGCCACACACACATCCTTGGGACCCCCAGCGCTGCTATGTGGCCTCATAAATGGAACAGTGTGCCACAAGCACCACTGTAACAACCCACACGTCTGCCACCCCCTGCGTTTTATTTTATTTTTTTCGGCTCACCTCACATTTAACCCCCACTGTTTTAGAGAATAACAGACTTAACTGTCCATTCTGAAGCAAAGCATTACAGTGAAGTATAGCTATGATTTATTCTAACAAGGGTGAAAATGCCACATAAAACGTTGTGTGGGTTGCACGGTATTGTAATTTGAAGCGGGTAACAGAAATTGCTTGCCAGTGTGAGCTTAGTTCCCGTCTCTGCGGTCGAAAGTGCTGCTCCGAACCCACTGCGCGTCGACAGGGTTGAGTGATCAAAGCCGCTTAATGCGTCTCTCGGCCCCCGAGCGCAACAATTAAACGGAACAGTAACACGGACAGTTCACGTCCGCGTCTCACTGAGACACGCCTCTGCGTTCCGGCCGTTCGATGGCATTGTTCATCACGCCGGCGGCGGTCTTGGAGATGAGATGGTTTGTATGCTGAGGCCATAGGAAAGCTCAGCGCCCTGTGAGCTCTTATAGACTCCAATTACGGCATCAAGCTCAAGGACGCATGGGATGGAAACACTGCTTCACCTTCGGTATTGCAGGGGATGAAGAGGTTACCTCCCAAGCTCGGTTATCTTCAGGTCTGGCGCTAGGATGTGAGCCGGGTGGAAGGTGTGGGAAAATTTGAGGGATGGACTGAAATCGCTAATAAAACTGCTTTAGGTAGACGGACCAGTCTGAGTAAGGATCAGGTCAGGTCTGTACAATGTTCCCCTGCCCTGCAGAGGTAGTTTGTTTCCCCAAAACATTACATAAGGCAAAGTCTCATAAATCGGAGGTATTCATTTATTGTTCAGCCTTTCCGCCGGCCTAAACTGACACTCATTTATGCTAAAATACCACCAGATCCCATTAAAACGGGCGGTTATTTCAACAGGTAACATTACTCATAACGTCCACGCAGAAGCGGATCCCTTTCGCTCATTTCCATATAGTCCTCGGCGGCTGTTCAAACGCACAACCAAAGACGCAACAAATGCTCACAAACAAAACTTACATATTTATGAGATTCAACGTTAAATGCAAAAAAAAAAAAGGAGAGAAGAAATGGATGAAAACAATGCAAATGAACTGCCGACACCGTCGGCGCCTGCGACTAGCTGACATTTGAACGGGTGGGTCTCGGAAACAAAGATCAACGGGGGTTAAGAACTGGAAACGCCGCGAGCCGGACTGTAACGGCGACGACGAGGGCTGCCCGGCTCTCTGGATTCACGCAGGATGCCAGTCCGGTCCTCGTGAACGTGAAGAAAGCAAAGCGGACGCGTCAACAAGCGAAACGGCCCGTTGAGGAGAATCCCTGCGGCGAAACTCGGAGTACGACTGTACTCTTCTTCTCACTTGCACACCGCTTTCCTTGTGCAGGACACGGTCAGTCCCACGTTCAGTGGGCCGCGCCGGGTCAAGCGGCTTCCTCGCTCCTCGGAGGTTAAACGCCGATCGATAGCGTTCCGGGACGGCAGCTCTTCTCCTGAAGACTCTTTCAAAAGAGCGGTTGAGCCGGAGCAGAGAAGCGAGCAAACGGGCATTTGTTTACACCAAGAGTGATGCATTCTGGGAGGGTGGGTGGCCTTGTGAATGAGAAGTAGAGACAAGCTGTTCTCCTCTGTGGTTTCTTGCTAATTTGAGCTGGGAGGAAGAGGGTGTTCCTATTTGTCATGGAGGAGGGGCTCAACGCACGAGGCGGCACATTTTATCCAGTGGTTGCTGATGCTACAGACAACCTCGACTGCCAGCATCAGAGGCACCATCCTTATGACCTTGGCTCCTCAGCTCTGTGCTGAACTTTGTCCATCGGCGCAGGCAGCGCTAGGCTTGACTTTTGGAAGCGAAGTGCAGCAGCAAACCCCGCGTGGCTGGATACGGGGTAACGCGACGTGTGGAACAGCACAGGCAGATATGGGTGATACACACCAGTGTCCCACACAAACAGACCCACCGAGAAAGGGGTGATATACGTGCTAATGTGGTGAACAATCGTGCTTACTCAGATATGGGAGATACATACTAATCTTACACCCAAACAGGCTCTCTGAAGTATGGGAGATACATACTAATGTGACGCATAAAGAGATCCACTCAGAAAGGAATGATATCTGCTGGTGTAAATGATGCAATTGAGAAAAAAATCTACGCGTCAGTTTTGATTCGTGAAATTTCAGTTTTCCCACAAAAAATGAGTGGTTGTGTTACAAGAACTCGTACTTATGACCGCATGCAACTCGTTCCCTGAAATTCACGCGACGTCAAGCGGTCGACCCACGAAAGCACTTTGAAAGAAGAGAAATTTAAAGTTGAAATATGAGCCTTGATGAGCCCAAAATCTCCTGAAAGCAGTGGGCAGTGAAGCAGTGCTGGTCAATAAACACCCATTTGTTAGATACAGAGCAGCAGAGGATAAAACAATAAGAATAAAGAAAGATCACGGGCGGAAATGATATAAAAACTGAACGGTTTCCGTGACACAACTATTGGCTCCTTTAGAACAATTCAAATGTGTTTGATCAGAATAACTAGATTCTCGCTGCGGTGAAAGTAGTCTCTCCTGAGATAAACTGCCAGTGACTCACATGACATGAATGAACCAGCGATTGACCAGTGAATGACGGCTTTAATGCTTAAAAAGGTCACTTTCATTCCCTGTTCCTTTCTGTCAGTGGTGAAGATGAGAGACCATCAGAAAAACTATTATCACCAAACATGAAAATTCAAAAGGGTACAAGGCCTGCAGGGACCTTGGCATCCCTGTTTCCGCAGTTAGCAAATGGTGTTAAGAAGTTTGCTGCTCATGGAGCTGTCAGGAACCTCCCAGGATGTGGTGGGAAGGTAGGAATTTTATCAGACCTCTTAGAAGTTTGCAAACAGTTGAAAAAAACAACCCCGAAGAGCTAAATGGTGATGGTTTTAACCTGTACTGTAAACTGCAGATTAATCAGATGGGCTTTATGGGTGAAAGTCAAGGAGGACCCAGCTGTTGAAAGGCACGTATAAAAAGGCAGAACTGATTGTTGCCCAAACAAACCTAGAGAAACCAATATCGTGGAAATGTAGACCAGTGAGATATTTATAAGCAAAGAAATGAAGCTAAGGGAAAAAAACAGCCTACCTAGAGCTGAATATGGTGAAGGTTCCATAATGATGTGGCTTTGCTGCCTCCAGTACTGGAGGCCTTGACTGTATTAAGAGAATAATGATCACATGTCTTTCTCCCCAGTCTCCTGTACCCTTAAGTTCATCTCCAACTTCTTGTTATCTACTTGCTTTCTTATTTTCATGTCACTTGAACAGGTAGCTGCTGGAATATGAGCACGTGACAGTGGCTGTGTTGAACAGGCTCTGCTTCAGTAATGGTGCGTATCTGTTGCCTGTTGTGACATGGTTTTGTTGACTTTGGAGAAAGGAACCCACCAGAGTGCTGGAGTTGTCAAGAATGTGAAGGAAATACAAAAATAAATCAATAGAAGAAAATGTTCTGGTATGTTTGGCCTTCCATCCAGGAGGTACCCCTTCCTAGCCAAGTGGCCGGCGAGATCAGTCGCCTCCTGTCCTCCACAACCCTCACGAAGACAAACTGCGAAAGTAGGTGAGTGAGTCTTTCCTACTTAGAAAATTCTTAAATGTCTGTGACGGTGGGACCCAGTGTACACAATACGCTTCATTACTCCTGACACAGAAAAGAAAGCCGGAGACGCCATAGGCAGAAGAAGCATGACGACGTACAATAGAACAGGTAAGCTTCCAGTTTTTGATGAAAAGGACATGATTTATGGGAAAAGGAGTGCTGTCACATTTTTTTGCCTGCATGAATGAGTCTGCACAACCACGGCATGGCTGCTCAACGTTGCTGAGCCGTGTGGTCTTGCGCATTTCCGCCTCAGTCTGCCGCTCGCCGAGTTTGACGTTAATCGTCCTCGATTGACTGCTGTCGTCGAGCCGCAGGTCACGGATCAGCTTGAGAAGCAACACCGCAACGCTCACGGGGACGTGGTTCTTCCGACTGGGCAGCGACCTCACGCTAGCGCGGCTCTTCGCGACAGAGCTTCACGATGTAAAAAATGCGTACTTTGTGGAACAGGATTGTCTTATCGATTCTGACTTCAAGCACAACTCGACCACCTACACAACACGCGCTCTTAAGCGCTACTTGCAACAATAAGATGCAGTGTTTATTTGCCCATGTATACAGCAGGGTATTTCTTCCAGAATAATCTCGAGGTGCAGTACTGTGCAAAAGTGTTAGACATGCATCTTCAGTGTGTGTTGAGAAGTACAGGTAGATTCTGATCTACCATCAGGGAGGTTTCTGACTGGTTCCAAATTCATCCTGCAGCCTGAGAATGACCTCAAACACCCAATCTCAGTCATACACAACTATCTTGAGCAAAAAGAAGGAATCCTGCAGCAGATGGTCTGGTCCCCACAGACCCCTGATCTCAACATGATCCAGTCAGTCTGGGAGGACATGCAGAGACAGTCAAAGTGTGCAGAAGAACTGTGGTCAGTTTGGAAGAACCTACCAACCTCCACCTTAAACTGCATGCAAGTTTGCATAAGAGAATTGATGGTGTTTTAAAGGCAAAGGGTGGTCCCACCAAATATTGATCTGACTGGGGTTTTTTTGTCTGCTGCACTTTTTAGAAAGTTTATTGATCAATAAGTATTCATGGCATTATTTCTGGAACCATCCTCGCTGTATAGCGCTTTTCCCACAGGACTTTTGCACAGTACTGTACTTTGAGGTCACATTCAAGCTTGGGGCCTTCAAGTGCAAATCCTGCTTAAGGATCCTATAGAAGGAATTGAAATTCCTTCCAGTGGAAGCCAGTAGCTGCAACCACTGCAGCACAAGCTCTTTTTTAACTGTTAAAAAAAAGAATTAAATGATCTACATATGCTTGTTATGTGCGACTAGGTGAAAATCTTTGCTTTTGTGCTGGTCTGCATCCATAAATTGCTGTATTTGCATTCAGCATAATTTTTCCACTGTAAAACCAAAAACCCTACCCATCTGTTATTGCGCTTCTGAGCTTCTGGACCTCATCGTGTGTCAGAATACATGAAATATAAGTGATCACATCTACTGCTGAGGTTCACAACTCAGCAGCGGCCCCTCCACAGATCAAACGTACGGGAGGGGAGGGTCAAACAATTCTTTGTGAGTGGGGGAAAACAAATTCGTAGTATTTTTACATCACCCCTGTCATCAACCTTTAAAATCCATCTTTCATAGCTCTGCTACGCCGTGAGGGAAAAGTACAACCAAACACACAAACCATGGTTCACATTAAGAATGAGTTAAATTGCTGCATTTCTGCGTGAATTTCAGGTTTGGAGGCAGGAGGACCACTTGTATGATGTCAGTGAAATGGCCAGAAAACCGAGGACTCGTGGATGTTCTGCTAACCTCGCACTAAATGAAGTTTAAAAAGGGAAAAAGTGCGATTATCTATTAAGCACTGAAGATAACATGAGCGCTGACACACGGTGACCTTCAGGTGAACATCTTACCAACGGGCAGCAGGACTTTTTTTAGATGTGCAGATGTTTGCTTGTGGCTTCTCAGTACTGTCATCTTTAGACCGACTTGAACTGCTTAATTTCCCCTCCGTGCTCTGGTTCCCGAGAGCCACAGGCATCCCTCGTACGCTCCCGGGGGGACGTGAGGCACGCGGGGGGCTGCACGTGGACGTCTTCCCATCCGATGCTCACCCACAGTGCATATTGATCAAACCCAGCAATTATCATTCTGACCACAAAATTGTTTTCAACATGAAAACCGGTCCGACTGTAGGCAGTGGGGGGACGTTTGTAAATATGATCCCATCCAGGGCTCAATTTTTGCATGATGAAAGTAATCTGGCGGTGCACCTGCGTGTACATTACCTGTCACTGGTAATAGATACTGCCGCTCTGTTATAGCATGTAGGGTGAGAGAGAGAACAAATCGACATTTTAAAAGTCTGACTATCCCTGTCCTCCTGGCCGGTGTGTATGTCCTTGTGGCAAAGACATTGTAAGCCACCAAAGGACCACCAGAAGGACAAGGCAGGGTCTTCAGCTGAGCTTCTGATGTTCCTTGAGCTTCCGCTTGCAGCTGCGCCGTGCCACCCTGGGATAGCAGGCAAGATGCAATATCGTGATTTTTTTTTTTTTTAAATTCACTGTGTGGAAAATTTTGGGAGAACTAATTCCAATCTTCTGCATAGCCTTGAAGATACAGAACAGTTTCAAAAACTGCTCGCTTCCCTAACATGTAATATTTTCACCTACTCATAAGTAGATTTTTGTAAAAACTTGTGCTTTTCACAAATGTTCTGCAACCAGACAATAACACCAATAATACCGGCCTCAGGTGGGCATTGCTCACACGCTGAGGAGGAACAAATATCAACATTCATTATATATGATATATATATTTACAAATGCAGACTTATTATATATAAATGTATACTGAATTTTAGATAAAGAAGGTAAACCTTTCCGGTTTTCTCTAGTTTTCTTTTTTGGGGATTAAAAGACAAGGTGATTGTAAAATAAATACAGACGTAGCTGGGCTAATATTCACTCTGTGATGGACTAGTGTCCCATCCGGGGGGTATTTTCAAATCCTGGAATGAAAGAGTGACTGATGGATGGATGGATTAAAGGGTGGATGGATGAAATGAAGGATGGATGGATGGATGGATTGAAGGATGGATGGATGGAATGAAGGACTGACTGATGGATGGATGGATTGAAGGATGGATGGATGGAATGAAAAAGTGACTGATGGATGGATGGATGGATGGAATGAAGGAGTGACTGATGGATGGATGGATTGAAGGGTGGATAGATGGAATGAAAGAGTGACTGATGGATGGATGGATTGAAGGGTGGATGGATGGAATGAAAGAGTGACTGATGGAGGGATGGATTGAAGGGTGGATGGATGGAATGAAAGAGTGACTGATGGAGGGATGGATTGAAGGATGGATGGATGGATTAAAGGGTGGGTGGATGAAATGAAGGATGGATGGATGGATGGATTGAAGGATGGATGGATGGATGAAGGATGAATGGATGGGTGTTTGATTGATGGAAAGATGGAAGAATGGATGGATGGATTGTAGGATGATGGATGGAAGAATGGATGGATGGATTGTAGGATGATGGATGGAAGAATGGATGGATGGAAAGATGGAAGAATGGATGGATGGATTGTAGGATGGATGGATGGAATGAAGGATAGATGGAAAGATGGAAGAATGGATGGATGTTTGATTGACTGATGGAGGGATGCATGCCCTGTTGTGTAGACTTTATGCCAGATGACACCGTGCGACATCTGCATTTGATGGCGTTTTATCAAAAACTGAATATCGCTACAAAACAAAACCAGACACAAACCGGGAACTCTGCGCAGCAACTGCGTGAACCTTGCGACGTCCCCCCCGCACTTGAATGCTGTTATTATGGGCTTCGAGTTAATTTTGCAGCTGTTAAGCTTATTTTTAATCCGGAATATGTTATTCTAGGAAATGTTTACTAACATAACTATCTATTGCCAGTTCCCAGCTGTCACAGAACCTCACAGGAGGTGGGGTTTAACCGACTATTGACACCATTGTGGTCCCTAACCTTGAAGATAACCGGGAAAGGACTCCATTGTTGTTGAGTTCCTCCAGCCTCTTAACTGTTATTAGATCTCGTGATTCGACCCCCCATCTGGCCCTGTTCTCACACCAGTGCCAGGGAAGAACCTGAAACCAACGCAGGCAAATTTATCCGCTCACAGGGTCCCGTGTTCCGCAGCTGGACGTCCGCGACGGCAAGAGGGAAACTCCCCTCGAAATGGTTAATGCAATAACCTTGGCGTCTCGTAGCCATCGCAGCTCAGGTGGTTGGAATGGAATCAAAACCGAAAATAAACACAACAGGAGCGAACAGAACGTTTCTGATCAAAGCCGGTCTCTTCACGGCACATGCAGACACCTGGGGGGGGGGTACGCACTCTTCGACACCTTCAAAACATTGAAAGCGCGTGACAGGCAGGCTGGAAAAAACCGCGTGTCGGCGAGGTGGGCCAGCGTCGACACGTTCAGAAGGGAGAGGCGGTTTGAACAGGCTCTCTGGATGCGGAGCACAAAAGGTAGACGGTCCGTCTCCACAGAGCCATTCGGATGATTGATATTATAAAAAGGCTTTTTTTTGGCTCGCCTATTCGTGTAACACTCCGTGAAGCAGAAAACGTTCACTTCTATACACTATTTTTCTTCGGCTGCGACTGCGCACTTCGTCCGGCTATTTTCAAAATTCCTCGCACGATTCCGGCGAGCAAACTCCGGGCTTCTTGTGAAAGAGTCGATGGTACGTGACGTATATCAGACTGTTATTGTCGTTTATAACTTTAACCGACGTTGTTCTCCAAACAACCCGCAGCGTAAAGCTACTTTCAGTTATTTACTCATTCGTACGGTTCTTACCGGAGAAGTTTAGGGTAGGTACCTTTCTCAGGGGGACCTCAGCTGGAGGTTCTCGCTTTAACGCTATCGACTGGAAGACGCATCTGAATAAGTTCCACGCATTAAAATACAATGCAGAACTTCTGTCGACTTTTGCCCCCCCCCAACAATATTAGCCCCCTCCCTTTTCCAGCACATCGGAGAGGGAGTCTCCTAAACGCATAGTTGCGTCCTGGGGGTCCGGGGGGTCGTGTCGGTGCTCCAGCAAAGTGTGGCGGTTATTGGCTGGGGTGTGTTGGGCTCCTTGGGCCACTTTGCAGTGTGGGAGGCGTTGAGAAAGTACCACCCACGGTGACACGTGGTGCCCAGCACAAAACCTCCATCAAAACAACAGGCAACGGTTACAGCGAGAGAGAACGACAGTAAATGGAGTTATGGGAGAGCAGAGAGACCTGAGAAGTGTTTCACAGCAGACGCTACGACAGTCGTCTGGAATTCGTACTTTTTGCCCCCTGTTAATCTGTCTCCAGGCTCAACACATCTGTCTTCTCATGTACAGTTAATCCCCGTATGACTGGACTGACACCAATGTTTTTATGTCATTTTGACATGATGGCACTTTCCCATCCATCCATCCATCCATCCATCCATCCATCCATCCATCTGCCCTTCCAGTATCCTTAACCACCTTATCCTGGTCAGGGCAGCCCTGAATCACCAGGAGAAACTACTGAAAGAGATGCCATTCCGGTCGGTTGTACGGTTAGTCATTTTGTTCAACGTGGCTAAAATGTTTTATTCAACTTGTGTGGAGCTTTAAATTATGTCAAACATTTAAACTGATTAAAAAAAATAATAAAATTGGGTTTCGTTTCACCGATGGCAGGTTGGAAGGTGGCACGGCGTTCGTGACACTCACTCACCAGTCTGCATTTGCTATATTTTTTATTGCACTCATGAAAGGATTTGTATGAGTAAATGTTGAAAATAAAGTTATATTTTAAAACAAACTGTATTCTGTTTTGCTTCTTTAATTCTGGAAAATCCGTCGTATCGTGACGCACCGGACTGACCAGTTGGTCCAGTATCAGTCATATGCGGTCCTGCGCAGATGAACCGTAGTTTAGATTTTGAGAAAAAACTGGACTGTAGATCCAGGGCTGAACCTTCAGCAGAACTCGTATACCTTCTCGCAAACTGCAGCCTCTCTCCTTACCTTCACCACCGGGCATCGGCCGGGCAGCAGCACAGCATTTATTATTTACCTCTACTCAGCCGACGCCGTCGACCTGGATGACTTACAACGTCGGGTTTGGGGGGCCACAACCTCCATACAATTACGAACCTGTTTACAGAGCGTCAGGTTTTCTTCCCGGAGCCATTCTGCCCCAGAATCTTGCTCAAGGGTGCAACAGCAGAAGCCGGGATCCCTAAACGCTGCTGTACCCGCTGGCGGGTTTTTGCTGGACCTTCACGAGTGAAAGTGCTAGTTTTTAAGAAACAGATACATTAGGAACCGCAGAAGAAGCTTGAAATGAGTTTGTGATGCCTGTTTTACGGCTGCGGCTCCTTCATCTTGGCCACGTCTTAATCGAGTGTCTTAAGTTTAGCCCCAAGCGGCAAAGGACTCAGAACTTAAGAACGTGACAATATTTAGCGACGTTGCTTTGCATGTATTGTTGCGGAAAGCAGTGCTTTTAAATATCTCCATTTATCAGACAGCTTAACATGCGGACGGGGCGGCACTTAGCCCAACGCGTTTGGTACTTGAGTTCATAATGAACGGCACAGCGAGCATCTTAATCAGAAGCTTTACTCACGTCCCTGACTGCAGACGGCCTCCGCGAGGAGGAACAGCATAACCGACAAGTTCACGAATCCGACGACACGGCGCTCAAAAGCCGAGACGTCAAAACCAGGGAAAAAGTCGCCGATAACCTCAGAGACGTGGCACGCGGGAGTCTCCGCCCCGAAAGATGAACATCAGCGAGTCGCTTGTAACCCCACCTACAGGACTGTGCAAAAGTCTTAGGCACCTGTGGGGAAAATGCTATAAAGCGAGGACGGTTCCAGAAATAATGCCACGAATACTTATTGATCAATAAACCTTCTAAAAAGTGCAGTAGACAAAAAAACCTCAGTCAGATCAATATTTGGTGGGACCACCCTTTGCCTTTAAAACACCATCAATTCTCTTATGCAAACTTGCCTGCAGTTTAAGGTGGAGGTTGGTAGATTCTTCCAAACTGGCCACAGTTCTTCGGCAGACTTTGACTGTCTCTGCATGTCCTCCCAGACTGACTGGATCATGTTGAGATCAGGGCTCTGTGGGGACCAGACCATCTCTTGCTGAAGATAGTTGTGTATGACTGAGATTGGGTGTTTGAGGTCATTCTCAGGTTGCAGGATGAATTTGGAACCAGTCAGAAACCCCCCTGATGGTAGATAAGAATCTACCTGTACTTCTCAACAGACACTGAAGGTGCATGTCTAACACTTTTGCACAGCACTGTACTAAACGGTGGCGTTTAAATACCGATAATTCCCACGTTCAGATGACCAGCTGTTGGCAGCGAGGGACTGTAGGTGACCCTCCCAAACTAAGCAAGAAATCCCACTTATTAGTCGACTTAAAGGTTTCAACACAACTTTTGTGTTACTGCTTGACACGATGAGACTTCTGACCAGACTTTACATGGTTAACTGACTTCTGATCACTTCTGGTACATCTGTTACGAACGTGAAAGTCCAGGGTTTATAGAAAGAAGCACAATGCAGTATTAAGCAAACAAAGTCCGAGGTAGGAATGTCCAGGTCCTTCATGAAACCATTACTTGCTTTCAAGACCCAAATGACGACGATTTTCCAAGAAAAACCTGTGACTAGAAACACGGCAAGGAAGTGCTAATTCTCTCACGTCTTTCCCAGACACATGAGAGCTGCTGAACCCCGACCCCCTGTTACAGTACATATTTACTATACCTTCAGACCCATCTCTATATTTACCTTCTTCTCTCATAGGCTATGGTTAGTCTAGTGATCCCAGGTGTTCTGTCTCTGAGCTGGTTGGCAAATAACACCGTTCTCCACAATTCTCCACAGTCTGCCGCTCAACCCCTTTTCTAAGATGCTAGTGGACCAAGAAGAACCAGGGCTGAATGCTAAACATCAGTTGAAGACGTACCGCACCTCGACAGGCTCAAAAAACCAAGTCCACTCAGCCCCCCACGATCTTCTGTTATCTGGGCTTTCATGTCTGCGATCATTAAAACCGCATTACTAACCCGTCTGGATCGTCTTACAGGTGGCTGCGAGAGGGATTCTGAGATGCACTGTACGGTGAGTTGTGGTCTGGCACTGCACCGCCGTGAGTATGTTTGCGGTTGCATCTTCTGCTTTGCACCTTCGGGCTTCAATTTGCCGACGTACATTTATTTACGCAAATGTGACGTCCAGCCCTTGTGTTTCTCGCTGCAGTCCATTCACACCGTCAGAGTGCAACATTATTTTTAACTTTATTTATGCAGCTTCACGTTGCAGTTGTCCAGGAGACCTTGGTCAGCTGGTGACCCCAGATGTGAGAACATGCAACATGAGGGAGTCATGTTTTGGACCAAGAATTCCTTAAGACCGGATGTGCTTCCTGGCACCGACCCTCACCGTTCACCCGGACTCAGGACCGGCGCTGACGGACCAGCATCTGGCTGGAAACACACGCCGACACGCGCACACACACGCACACACACACACGCAATCGGCAATCTGTAGTGACCAATTGACCTGAAACACATGTGTTTGGACAATGGGAGGGAACCCACAGAGACACAGGGAGAACATGCAACCTCCATAGATCTCACGCCAAACTATTGTTTGTTTGTTTGTATTGTTTGTTATTGTTTGTTTGTGGTGCTATTTGTTATGTATAATGTCTAATGTCACATATAAAACTGTTATTATTATTCATTCTATTTTAATACAAACATTTTTTTCCTTATTGCGTCAGATCTCATTTAAGGTGATTTTGACAGGAACTTGGGGAAATTTTCCCTGTAAGAAATGATATAAATAATTAAATTACAGGGTTTTTAAAATTCGTTCATCTACAGTTCATCCCAGTTTTTTTAAATCCTTTTTGTTACCGATTTCAGTTTAACTACCTGCGGCTTTAAAAGTGGCCCGATGGACGGGCAGAAATTCGGACACCGACGTGCACGAAAAGGATGAATCGCCTCGCCCTGTAGGACGGCAGCGAGCGGAGCTCCCGATAAGCAGCGGTGCGTCCAAAAGTCAGGAGGGGAGATAGAAGGTGGAGCCGACCAGCCGATTCCGGCCAAAGCGTACAGAAACCTTACGGAGATGTTATCGGGGGCCTTTGAAGAAAGTTAGCCGACTGAGATGAACAGCCGCTTTGTGCTTTCGAGACCGCGGAGATACGGAGAACGTCCACAAGAGCAGGAGGCGGGAGACCGATGGACCGGGTCAGCGAAGGCTTCCAAGCCCCACTAAAACAACTCTCTCGGCAGCAATACATATTACTGTCAGCAAAGCCGCTCCGCCTTAGCGTTTTCCTCCATCTCCACCCCCTGCAAGGCCCGGCTCGAAAAAAGCAATTGCGCCCAGATGGTATCGGCAATCCTGCGCGACGCGAGAGGCGCTAATAAATCCGCCAACTTTTTAATAAGCCCTTCAACACGCGACCGCGTTAAACAAACTTGTGAATGGATGCGACGGGGGTCCCGCGTTCAGCAGCGTCGCCGAATTCAGCACCTCAGACGAGCCGCAAGGAGTCAAATACTGTTTACGCAGCGCTAATACATACGGGCCTCAGCCTCCTCGTGATCTTCGTCCACCTCGAAGGACGGATCCTGAATAACGGACCCCGCGTTCCTTATTTCTCATGGGAAAAACACCGGGCCGAGTTCCCGCTAAAAACCAAAAGTACCGAGGGACGCGGACGTATCTGCGGCCAGCGGCGGATGACCCCCGAAGCACCTGCCCGTAGTTTCAAGAAAGACGTTTTGCGCTGTTGACCTCGGGATGTCGATAAACAGGATCGCAGCGTTTCGTTTACCGCGTTCAGGTTGATCCGGGCGGGGAAAAGTACGTCTTCATTCCAACTTCTCACGGGAGGTTAGCTTCTTAACAGGGATTTACCCGCGTAAGCGCCTCGCTCACGGGGTCCAAACCTGGGGGACTGAGTGCGAGGCGGCGCCTCAAACTACTACGCCACCTGCTGGCCTTTGGCATTTTACGATGCCTTCATCCTGAAGGCGAACGGGCTCACGTTCGCCAGGCGAAAACGGGTGAGTTAAAACTAAACTGGGGTCTATATTGTTTGTTTGTTTGTTTGTTTTTTTTAGGCAAAAATCACGAGAAGTGAAACAATAAATGTGAGAAAATCCTTCCGTTGCAGGGGAGGTAAATTACCATAAATTCCGGACCGGTGGCGCAAATTAATCGCAAAATACCGTGTTTTATGACACCTCTGTATGGCTGCGGAAAATCTCATGAACGCACTTGTAAAACCTAAGCTAATATTTCCAAAGGCTTTACTGGCATCTTCTGTCCTAAAGATTAAGCAATTGTTTGCCAGAGCTGTAATGTGATTTATTCAGGTTGCATCCTTATTTTACCAGTCCCACGTTCAGCGGCGTTTTCTTTAAAATAATTGGAATAGCTGCCTATTTTTGGAGCCCACGAAATAGGATTGTTCCACAGATAATTTAAAAATACAATGCTTTTTTTTTTTTTTAAAACAGCTTAACCCTTTAAATGACTCGCCTTGCCGGGCATTCGGGGGAATAACAGAATGAGCCACACAGCTTCCTTACGTAACACGTGTGCGTTGTGGAAAAGACCTTCCTGCAGAAATGCGTTATATAATTTGGTACGACGTCAAAATGTCACAAGTTCTCTGCACTGCAGCAAAAAGCGAGACTATTAGGAGGAGCAAAAAAAAAAAAAAAAGTAAATGGATGCGACGCGGAGATGAGGAGGAGGACACCATTCCGCCCCCTGTTGTGAGCTGCTCTTCACCCATCATCTCCTATTTATTATTTATTATTTCCTACTTGTTGGCCTCGTTTTGGTTTCACTTGAACGTTCAGTCATATCCTTCTAAGATGCTCGAGTTCTCATGTCACTGGGGCGGCAGGTGGTGGTGGGGAGGTGAGAGCTGCTGCCTCCCACTCGAGGGAGAGGTTAGAATTCCGCCTCATCCCGCGGTACCTGAACACGGTACCTGCACACGGTACTTACCCTGAACTGACAGAGGACAAAAAAAAGGGGTGAATAAACTTAGGCGCCGTTTTCCTAAGAAGCGTCTAATAAACAAATTCACCTGCGCAGTTTATTCCTTTATTAAGCAGTGATTATATTACCGTACATCTGATTTTTTTGTCATTTTTTGGGGCGGATTTTTGCATCGATTCCTCCTTTTTTTTTTTCCTCAAGGGGCCGCTAAGGACAGACTAAATGCATCGAACGCCAACTTTCCAGGGTATAATTTAAATTCTGGCAGAGGCCCGCTGCTGTCGCGCCCCGACATGCGGGGCGATGTGCGCGGGACGGGTTGGACGCCCTCCGCTTTTAGTGAGATTACTTTATTGATTTGAAGCGAGGTGTCGCGCTGCTCCTGGGCGGCAGAACTGTAATCGGTTTTTCTTTCTGGGGAGGTTTATGGAGCACAGACGCCGCGCAAGCCGCTGCCCGCCGATGCGGGACCTCAGCCGGCCGCTGCGGGAAGGACTCGTCCTCCGGCGCGTGGACACACGCGGGGGTCCCTCCTCGTGGGACTCAGACAAGATGGAAACACTCAACAGACCTGTATGTGGGAAGAAGGAGAAGTATGTCTTTAACCCCGGCCCCGGATAAGCGGGGCCAGGGACCGAACGAATCTCCGCATTTGACTCAGGAGATTAATCTCTTCAGACAGATCAGAATGCTGTTAATACCCTGCATGACTGAAAGACTACAGTCAAACCCTGAGTTACACCCCACTGGGCTACCAGAATTCAGCTTTATATTCAATACCCCCTACTTAGGCAGTCATAGTTTGGTTTGTGCTGAGTCGAGGTCCATCACCCCGTGTTTGCCAGTTTCACCTGTTTCTTTACCGTGCTGTTCTGCTGTATCAGTGGTGCAGCGAAATGCTGCATAAGCTGTGGGTGTCACATGTACGTTTTTCTTGTCTGTGAGCATTTTTTAAGGGTCCAGGAACTCATAACTACAAAACAGCAGACCGAGCGCAAGCAGACAGATGTTGCGGCGTACACGATGAAGGGAAGCAGCCTTGTGCGGCGTTACCATGACTAGTCTTAATCCTCGGAGTCATTGCGTCCATTTAAATGGTAATCGATGGTATTTTAGCACATGGGTGTTACTTTTGGGCTCAAGAATGCATTGAAAATGCAATGACACCTTTGACGTGTGGGAATCCACCTTAGGGAAGATTTCTGAGGAACAGACGAGCCAAGGAGGAGGGCGACAACTTGCTAGTTCCTCTGACCCTCTGCAGGCCCTCTAGTCCATAGTATATCGCAAACAATTACGTAAACGGTATGAAACTGAAATTTTTATTACACTTATAATCACTGTATTCAATTATTATTTTTGTACTAGAAAAATTGACATTTGGGAAAGTTCGGAATGTCGCGACACCTTTTCAAACCCTCTTTCTCGCCGGTAACTCGTCTTCGAAATACTTTTGCCCTTGTCTTCTGCATTTCGACGCGTTTGTTATTGAGACCCGGTGCTGCTCGCGATCAGCAAAGGAGACATTTTGAAGACGTGACAAAGCCGGCCAGGCATGTGCACCGCGCGCAGAAGAAATCCTCCACATGGTTTGGCAACTTAATAATTGCATCAATAAGATGAAGGTGATCGAATGCTTCAGAACAATGTTTTTTTGTTAGATATCCGCAGAAACACGGGGAATGTGAAAACTCCAATTCAGGTGAAACGCACTAGTGCTTCCTATCAGTCATTCGAGAGGAGAGAGGGCATGATGGATGGCTGGGAGATGCTGGCAAGCGAGGGAAAGCTGCCCGTGCATGGCTACGTCTACCAGTTTGGTGGCAGTAGAGTCCTTGGGACAACCTTGGCTTTGTATCTGACATCTGAAATTAAACGTAAACAGCGGCTACTGAGGGAAAGGGCTCCAGGCGACCAGTCAGTGCAAAGTGTCGCAGATGTGATCTTTTGACACACAAGAGGATGCGTAACGTTCACGTGAACTCGTTTTGCCCGGGTTTTTCTCCGGAAACGTCTTATGATGCGTAGCTGCTCACGTTGATGTACCCAGTTACACTGCTGGGTAATTTTTACTGTATCAGTTCAGAGTAGGTACCTTCCTCAGGGCTTCTCCAGGAGGAAACCTGGAGCCTTTGGGTCCAAAGGCAGCAGGGCAAAAAACTAGCCCCCCCCCCCCCCTTTTCTCCTTAAAACCAGTATCACCGTGATCACATTACACTGATATTTATTTATGGTATTTGTCGTATGTAGCTAGTGAGGCTCGGAAGAGAGTTCGAATCCAGCCGTGCGAGTTTCCTCTCACGGTCCACAGGCGTGTGTTTCAGGTTAACTGGGTTACTGTAAGTTGCTACCCTGCGATGGACTGGCATCTCACCCAGGATGCGTCTTCCTAGCTTAGCATCCAGCCAAAAAAATTTTGCAAGTAAATAGATCCATATATCGGATTGCTTAACTTTCATAACGTCTGGAAAATACGTACGAAATAACATTCTTACGCGGCCGACTGTCCTGTTATTTCAACATCTCGTCACTCAAGGGGTGATCGTGTGCCAATGAGTCGTACATAGAAAAATCAGCCCCCATCACTCCCACACACCCATTCTCTGCCCAGGCCCCTTATAGCTGTGCAATGAAATATAGTGTCAAGGCTGCGTGTGAAAATCCCACCTCCATCTGTGGTTTGGAGCAGAAGCCAGTGTGTGTGTGAGAGAAGGACATGCGGAAGGGAGGACTGATCGCTCAGCTGTGGAGGAGGACCACCGGAGAGATGCTGAAAAAGACGCCAGCGGCCTTCTGGGACGTGAAGAGGAAGAGGGCTGATCGTGCAGATGCTCAACAGCAGAGGTGGAGTCTCGTCGTGAGATGCCGGAGGACGACGGCGGAGCAGAAAAGGCGGTTTGTGGGAACGCAGGAGCGGAGATGGCCCGGGCGAGCGATACGGAAGGCGCAGGGCTGCTTTTGCTGCAGAGAGCAACGGCGACCGGGGGAAAAAAAAAGCACTAATAAATACTGATATATTTGGAAAAAGTCAACGAATGCCTGGAGGCTGTTTTGCCCGCGCTCTCGGCCTCGGGAACCGCGGCGTGTCGCAAAGGCGATTTTTCCCCCCCAAAAAAAACTATTTTCACCCTGTTGCTTAACATTTGTTTATAACTTCAGCCCAAAAATCACTTATGAATAGCGAGTCAGCATTCAGGATCTGCAGGAACTTCCCATGATGCGGGGAAAGTAACTGCCCATAAGGACCCTTTTTATGTCATTCATTGCAAGATTGTGATGCTTTATGATGGAAAAAAATGGGGGGAAGAGACCGCTGACACGTAGGACTTCCTAAACTACCGACGTTAATTGAAAAGAGGCCGGAACACCACCCCAAAGGTTGCTGGAACTTCCACCCTTTCCTCAGATAATGGATGAACAGCGGCTAATGCACTTGGAATGATAAATGAATTTAACAGAAATAAGGACGCGCACAAAAGAGGAGAAGCAAAATATAGATTAAGTCTCGGGAGCAGAAATTGCCTGGCGTGTTACGACAGCAAATGAAATGGAAACTTCAATATTAGGTCTGCATAGGAAATTTTAATGCCGTATTAAAGGAGCAGCTGAACAAATTATTAACTTTTAATGCACTCAATGGGAAAAGAATAAACTTATAACTAGGCAATAAATTAAAAGCAAATTACTATGTGGCAAAAATAAATGTTTGAGTTATTTTGTTGCTTGGCCAATACTTTCTAAAGTGTTTCCCTTTATGTTTAAACAAGCGTAGAGGATTAATTATACGAGACGCCTTATGGGCCGATCTTAGGACCCCTCATTTTAGACCCGCGACGGCTGTCCTTAAAAACCAATATGTGGCTGCGCCACAGGTTGCCGCTCCATTAATGCTACTTTATAGCAAGAAATATGTCCCCAAAATTACAAATATTCATATTTCTGGTTTGGAAATTCAGCATTTTGTCTGCGTGGCTTCTATTTTTTTAAAGAAGGATCAGTAGGGGGCGCGGCAGTTAATGGTGTCACCCTGGACTGGAGGCATTCAGGTGTGAATCCCATCTCCTGAAGGAGTAGCCTTGACCAGGGAACTTACCCTGAATGGTTGTGGTAAAAGGAGGTTGACCAGCTATACTGAACTTTGAAACTAGAGCAGAATGTCCACTACGTTGGACAAAAGAGACCTCCAGAAAAGCGTTGTGTACATTTATTCATTTATCTGAGGCATTTCTCCAAGGGGACACGGAGGTATTTAGTATTTAGACAACACCTTCATTCAGAGTGACTTACAGTGTGCAGAACTGAACACGTTTCACAGCTGAGCAAAGCAGCCCAAACACCGCAGGCATTTCAAATTCACCGTGAACTTGACTTTGGACCACGACAGGAAACCACAGCGAAAACAAACCCACATAAACAGTGGGTTACAGCCTCTGTACTCAGTCTCATGGAAAATAAAAAAAGAGGGAGGAAGAGGAGAACAAGGAGGAGGACGAGAATGAGGAGGAGGGTGAGGAGAAGAGAAGGATGGAGGAGGAGAAGAAGGAGAAAAAGAAAAAGGGGAGAACACCATTGTGGGAGAAGGAGATGACAGTCGGTTACCCGGAAAGGACACTAGAGGATTTCCTTCAATTTTACTATCTTCATTTTCCCCTCGGCCCCCTGGTGTCATTACAGTGTGGTGTAGAGGAGCGAGGCGGTTCTAATTCCACCATCTATTTCCGTGACAGCAAAGCACCCTTTTTTAAAATAAGCCGTAGTATTTGCAATTGTGCCAGCATGCGAATCCTACATTTTTTTTTTTTTTTTTTTTACTATTTACTTTCTAAGCAGAGGGTCTAATGGTGGAAAACTGGAATTATGGTGGAAAGCAATAGAAGGTTCCTTCCTGTCCCTGCTGAGAAGATACCAGCACCCATATGCGAACCTTCTGACCACAAGGCCTCGGTGGCCCCTGTTCTGCATCACACCCTCCGACACCGCAGCTGGATCTACTGGTGTTCATCTCCAAATATCTCTGATTTTTATTGAATCTTTTATCAATTAACCGTTTCCTTTTGTTTTTTATTACCTTACTTATACCTATTTCTTTACTTTATTCCTCTCTTTATAATATGCCTCTTACAAATAAATATTATATGTGAAGGATTGTGATTGGTTTAATCTGTAACCTTAATTTCTATCTTGTGTAATGGTCCAACTCTATCCTCAAGATAAAGTTCTATGTAAGAATAAATATTATCGTACTGTTTATTTATTAACATTCCCCATGCTTGGTTTTTGTGACAGACCGACAAGGCAAAATGGACAGAACTTTCAGAAATAAAACATGAAATGAAAATACCACAACTAGAGAGACTTAAAAAAAAGAAAAAGCAAATGAAGAAACTCAAACTCTGGACTGTAGTAGATATACAGTATATATGGTGCTCATTTTCCAGGAGCCAGTTGGCAAACACACCTACTGTGCACCTGCCAGGACACAAACATTAATGCAGCGTAACACGCAACACTTGACCTTACACTGCAGGACCGACTCCTGAAGTCCAGACTCTCGGATCCTCGGCGTGACCCGCGACAAAAAGGCCCGTTTTTTTAACAGATGAAGCGTTTCGAACGTGTGAAACCAGATGGAGCCATTTGGCCCTCAGGAGCAAAACTGGACGCCTAAGAAGAGGGTGAAATGGGACCAGAACAACAGTTTCCACGTGAGGCTGATTTGCATGTGGCGAGTTACAGTAAAACCAGATCAGACTGTAACAATATACTATTTGCAATTTTTACCACGTCAATTCAGGGTAAATTCTTCAAGGGTACCTCACCAGGAGGTGGTTTTGAAACCTATATCCTTTACATGTAAGACAGCGTTTCTAACTGCTGCGCCACCTACTGTTCACTCTGTGTACCGACACCCTGCAGTACAACACAATACCTTACATGACACTGTTTCACAGGCCTGAATTCACCTGGACTCATGTCTGAAGACGTCGACAACGTCACATATAAAGTAATACGTTAACATTCTGAACAACGCAAAAATTTGAGAAATCAAAGACGTTAATAACAAATATAAACAGTGTGCAATATATTCATTCTATTAGTTCCAGTGAAAAGGAAAAAATAGCGACACGGTGTCATGTTATAATACTGAAGGAAATCCGGCACCGGTTGTCTGGTTCGGCGTGAGACGCGAACCTCGGCGCACAAAGATGACGTGAGAACCAACCGTCGCCTCCGACGCGGCTTGAGGGCAGATTACTTTGACCGGAGCGTAACGCGGCAGCAATGACGTCACTGCATTCGGATCACGAGCTCCCGACGCTCCCAGAGAGGCGCGAGCTCAGCTGTTATATATAGAATTGAACGAAAGCGCGGGAACAGGTACAAAGACGGTGACAAATGACAAGCTGCACCAGTTCTGCAGACATCGCTCATGTTTAGCCAAGTGGTTTATTAATAAATGCGTGAAAAGTGCCGTCAGCTACACTCTTCTTCAGATTCCACCTGTTACTGTGTGTAAACTTCACTGTTACTGGTCACTGCACAGTTGGGAAACCAGTGACCTTGGGGACAAGGTGATAAAGACGATCACGTGATGCTTTATGAATCCAAAGCGTCTGAGCTTTTCATTTACATCTTATTTACATTTATTCAGCAATCCGATGTTTTCTGCCAAAGCAGCTTACAGTGATTCACCTGTTTGCACAGCAGGGTCACTTTTTACTCTATCAATCCAAGCTACTACAGCAGGAGGTGGGACGCAAGCCTGGGTCCTACAAGCGGATGGCAGCAGCTCTGAATACGCCACCTGCTGCCCCTTCATCATCATCACCATCACCACCATCACCACCATCATCACCATCATCACCATCATCACCATTCCCCGCTGTCACCTTCATCAGTTTTCCTGGCACGGCAAACAGGAGGCACCACCGAGCCCCGCTTGATGCCCTGAGCAGAAGCGCGACCGAAGACCGTTTCTTCCGATGGCGCCATCACGTCGACGTGAGGACGTATTCGGAAGGGACTGTTCACCGTTCTGAGGAACATCTAATGAACCTTGCCAACTCAGCTGTGTCCAGAGGGCAACCGGAAAACGTGCGTATGCCCATCGATTGTTTTCCGTTCTTCTCGACCACTTCTCCTGGTCAGGGTTGCAGCGGTCAGGAGCCCATCCCAGAGTCACACTTCTCAAGGCGAGATGAGTAAACCCTGGACACTCCATCACAGGGGAGCTACATGTATATATAAATACTCAGCTAGTTACTGACAGCTTATGAACTGATCGCAACCACCACCACTGACCACAACTTCATCTGCACCATCAACACTGACTGTTTACACCAGTGATCTCAGCCATTTATTTCTTTGATTGACCATTTATTTACGTGCAGAATGAAAATAAAGTGACGCTTGAACCTTATTATTTTCTCTAAAAATAATATATACTATATATTGTGTCCTGTTGATTATAGATTATATACACTGAGTTGTCAGTTTATTAGGTACACCTATCTAGTAGCATTTTGCATATCCTTTGGCCTTCAGGACAGCATGAATTGCCCTGGGTAAGGATCCTACTATATGCTGAATGTGTTGTGCAGGAATTCTGTACCAGGAGGACGTGACTGTGTTGTGTGGCTGCTGCAAATTGGACGGCCGCGCAGCCAACAGCCCTTTCCAACTCATCTCAAAGATGTTTGATAGGGTTGAGATTTGGGGACGGAGAAGCAGCGAAAACTTCACCGTCGTGTTCCTGGAACCATGCGGTGACAACATGTGCCGCGTGTCGCGGAGCGTTATCGTGCTGGAAGTGTCCGTCAAGTGGGATTGAACCGCAGCCAAGAAGGACTGAACTATCCTGCCATGTTCACAGTCACTAAGCCACACATTTCGCCCATTCAGTTGAAGAAGAAACGCTAGTCCGCCTGATTCATATCACACGCTGCTATCAAATGACGCGCCACTTGTGAAGCGTCTGTGCAAAGGCAAGGGCGTATCTAATAAACTGGCAACCCGGTGTCCAGATTCTGATGATTATGAGGAGCAGCAGGGGGTGCAGTGGTTGAAGCCCCCACCTTTGGCCTTGGAGTTCACAGGTGCGAAGTGCACTGTGCTCCCTTAAGCAAGGTACTTACCCTAAACTAATACTGTGAAGAAAAAATACGCAACGGTCCAATAGGCAAAACGTTGTCAGCATCAGCGAAATGAAAACATGGAAATATATAATTACTGGTTGCTCTCATGGAGGTCAGGAGAGGTGTAGCTCCTGGTCACACAGAGAAGGGGACAGACAGCATCCACCAAACGCGCAGCTCAGCAGTTTCTGCCCTGCCGTGCCGACTCAGCGCTGCCTCCTCCTGTCCTTCTTCTCACCCCCGACCCGGCAGGACGGGATGAATTCACCCCGAAGTGTGTGACCGTCCGCGTCTCCATCACTCCCGCCACTGTCGGTTACGCAGTTACCTGGATTTGCCATCTTTGCACTACAGCCTGAGCTGAAAACAATACAATGCTTTGTTGCAAAAACTAAAACTGCTACGAAGCCACTAACCCTGCAGTGGAAAGACAGCTGAAGATGAATAAGAACAATCCAGATTCCTTCTTAGTCAAGAGCATGATGGTTAAACTGGTAGCTGCTTGATGTTGGAAACCATTGGTAAGATACTTCATATATACTGATTTTAACTATTACAGCTCTCATATACTATTTTAGACTAATTTTCATAGGTATATATGTTCGTTTCAATGAGGATTTGTGTATTAATGGGTTTAGGTGTTTGTTTCAGCAGGTGGTTTTCTCCAAAGGTGAATTACACTTTTGTGCTGTTTGCACAGGGGGGTCATTCCTGCTGTCTATTCTGAGTAAGTACCTTGATCAAGAGTTATTGTAGCAGGAGGTGCAAATCAAACCTCCTGCCTTGGGGTCTAAAGGTGGAGTACTAACCACCAGGCCACCATCTACCTCCTCTAACGGTGAATCTTAACGTCCAAACTCATTTTCACGGCACTGGAAGAGGCATCGAAGTACAATGATGATAATACTGAGTATCAAAGTGCATAAATGTCAATATGAAGCGAGAAGTAGACAGGAAAAAAAAAACCGTCAGGCATTCCTGATTTATTCAGACTGAGGGAGAAGCTGCTGCCGTCTACATCTGGGCAAGTTTGTCCCTCCAAAAATAAGCAAAGCAGTGGACACAAATGGTGCCGACTTTCCTGATTCCAGCAGCTGTATGGTCCCGCGTACAAGAGGGTCCGGCAACAAACCCTGGAAGTTCTCGGTTTTTGCCCCGATGTGGCGAGATCAGCTCCCACTACCCCTCAGAGCTGCTGAATCCCCTTCAATATTGACAGAGAGTGTCAAAATGAACCTCTTTCACATCCCTTTCTCTCCAGAATGCTCCGTAAACTTGTACCACACCATGTGTCACAGCCACCTCTGTATTTTGCTATCAATTCTACACACAGCTACCTGTATAATTTGCGGCGGCAAAAAACTGTATCATCTGCAACTCTGTTGCTGATCCGTTTCACACGGGTCCGGAGCCCATCCCAGGATCACAGGGCCCCAAAAGTGAACCCCCTAGATGGGGTGTCAGTCCGTTGCAGGTATTATTCATATAATTTTATTAATTGTTATTTATTCTAATGTGCCACAAAACTTTGCTCTTATTTTGGCGTAAAATTGTTCTGGCTTTAGAACAAGAACAAGATCAATTTTTTTCCCAGTTGGGGTAATATCTGTGTCTGTTATACAGATTTGCTCTCCAAGGGCCATTATAGGTACAGTTAACAAGGCAAGAATGTGGTCACCTGGGCGACAAAACCATTCAGCCAGAAACAGAATGTAAAAAGCGACCTTTGTTAAAGCCCTTATTTTTAAAGTAAATTGTTATGTCAAGAGCTAATATGCAAGGAATGTGCTAATATGCAAGGATTAAAAAAAAAAAGACGTGATAAGTGGTGAGAAAAACTCAAAACGCAAAATGGCCAGAGCTCCTTTCACCAGCCAGCCTGATCTCCATACCTGGACTGGTGCTCGAGTCCCTCAAACACTACAGGCAGGAGCTGGCTGCTCTTCAGGGGGTTTCATCACTCTTACCACTAGACTTTTCCAAACATCCACATCTTTGCCCAGGAACAGTGCCGTAAATTTCAGAGCTGTACAGTCTGCACTCGTGTGATTTCATTCAGCACCTCGATGGGAGGAGACCATCAGGTGACGCTCATTGTCCTCATATGACATAATTCTATGCCGTGAACAAGGCTGAGTCCAGAAGAAACATGTTCTCCTTCAGGGAACCATCACGTGAGATTAGCAGTCCTATTTTTTTGCTGTCTCTATGTCCCGGTGCTGAGCGGTGTCCTTCCTCACACACACCTGGCACTTGGGTCCACCTGCCAATGAGCTCCTCCTCTTGCCTCCATTTTACATTTTTATCTAGCTGATGCTTTTCTCCAAATCTGCTCACAGTTTAACCGTCTATACAGATTTACTGTAGCAATTCTGGGTAAGTATCTCGCTCAAGGGTGCAACAGCAGGAGGTGGGATCAAAACCTGGGCCCTCTGGGCCCAGTGCAGCAACTCTTCCCACTAGGAAAAACACGACTAAATCAGCGCAAAGGTAACATTTGCTTTTTAGATCTGAAACAGGTAGCTGTGTGGTTACAGCCCTCACCTTTGGCTTGAAGGAGCCAGGTTGGAATCCCATCTTCTGCTCTTCATGAAGGTTCTCACGCTTTACGTGGTGCAGTTTAATCACCTCGCTGAATAAATGGGTTAAACTTTGTAAATAAACACGGAGAGAAAAAAAAAAATACCGTCACGTTCAGTCAGACGGCCACCGAATACGATGGCGGTAGCAGCTTGGTTTTGGCTTCGACCAAGTAAACAGTTAAAACAGCAGACGCCAGGTTAGCGTGGCAGGCGCGCACACACACACGCACACACACACACACACACACACACGGGAAACGGCGTCCGTGTAGATGGCGTGTGGCAGAGAGGGACCGTGTTAATGAGCAACGATCTGCCACCAAACACTCCATCATCTGACTCAATGAATATCGATGCAAATGAGGGCCTATTAAAGAGACGTGGAGCCGCTGCCCTGCTGCTGACAAGCAGTGATTTTCATTATGTGCTGTTTTTATGACCATTTTTATGTGAATCAGACTGCCTGCTTCCTCCACTGCATTTGTTTTTCATTATTAGCCAAGGGTGTTCAAGGCTGTTTCATATCTTTTAATGAGGGAATATAAAGAAATCAAACAAGGTGGTGGCGTAGCGCTGTAAATTGGTTTTATGTGCGCCGTACACCTCTGCTGCCAGTCCTTAGTCATTTTGCTCGCTTTTTTCCTTGGGTCTGACTTTTTAATTTATCTAAAACCCGCTTCTCTTGCTTAGTTTAGAAAGTGTAAACTGGTTCAGCGTGTGTCGCGCTCATTGTCTGGATGGATAGCTCACGTTTTGCAGCAAAGTTAAGTAAATAGAAAACAGATAGACACAGTACACAGATGGATGGATAGATGGATGGATGGATGATAGGATAATAGATAGATGGATAGACGGATGGATGGTGGGAAAATGGATAGACAGACAGACAGATAGATAGACTGATGGATGGATTGATGATGGGAAAATGGATGGATAGATAGATAGATAGAATTAAAATCAGTTATAGATAGAGAGATGAATGGATGGATGATGGGAAAATGGATAGACAGACAGACAGACTAGATAGATAGATAGATAGAATGCATTCCTGGAAATTAGCTTGCAAGGTAAAATCTCAAAGTTGGACATGTAGATACCATTAACTTCGTTGCAAAAAACAGACATTTCTTTATGTTCATAATATACAGCAGTGTAATAATAATAATAATAATAATAATAATATAGATGCTGTTAATAGATTGAAATGAGCTCACAAGATTGCACACGAGAATCACTGACCAGCACAGCTTGAGATGAAGGTGCAGAGATGATAACTGTGGACAAGAACGGGTTGGACTACACGTGGCCCAGCTCAGAGAGTCGGGCAGCACGTTTTAGAAACAGCCTTCACTTCGCTCCGAAGGTAACAAACACTCGGTCTGCCCTCATACTGTCGCTTATGCTCACATACTCATAGAGTCACACTCACTCACTCTTACCGAGGCAGGCGTCGGTACCAAAATACGGGAAACACTCGGCCCTATAACCCCCGTCTACGCTGCGTGACACTTCGAAAACTTTCCCAGCATCCCCCTTAGGCGTCACACACATCGGCATCTAGAACAACCAATCAAAACACAAACCTCCAACTAGCTGAAAGTAAAAACCTACCCGCATCTCATATGTATGTGCGGTGTGTGTGTGTGTGTGTGTGTGTGTGTGTGTGTGTGTGTGTGAGGGGTGCGCGAAAATGCGTCAGCGTGTCTTGTGTCAGCATGCGTGTAGAGTGTGTGTGGAAAATCCACCAGAATGACTGTGTGTGCCTCTCAGAGCCGTCAGACACCAAATCCTAAACGTCCAAAATGGGAAGTGTGAGAAGTACTTGTGGGCCAAAACAAAGCCGTGCATTACAAACAAACGGCGAAATATTTAATAAACTCATGGAAAAAGTCAAACATTTTCTGTGTTGTTTCATTAGGTTCTCTATTTTCACGGCTTAGTTGAAGATTTGATCACATTTTACGTGAAATTTGTGCAGAAATTCGGAAAATTAAAAAGGTTCACACACTTTGCAGCTCAACTCGCAGCAAATCTCCGGCTGAATTAGTCACTTTCAATTTTTATTTGACTCTCTGCTTCCCAAAGCCAAATCCCTCACCCCAGGCGGCCCGGACCGCAGGGTCGGCACTGCTTCATTACCGTCACGCGCCAAACGCACAGCCTCCCCGTGCGTCATCTGCCCGATCCGGCTCCCGCTGGAAGACCCCAGCGATCTGGTCGACCTCCTCGCCCTACGAGTTCGGGCCACAGTCCCCAAATGTCACTCCCTGTTTTCTTTTCTTGGTCTTTTGTTAGTCTGACTTGGATGTCATGTGGGAGAAAAGTGTCAGCTACATGACTGAGTGTAAATGAAATGGCAGGTAACACACACACACACACACACACCTCCAGTACAGACCAGTACAGCACGGCCTGCTTTACACACTTATTTCGTACAACGTCCACCATGTTTGTTTACTTCCGTCGAGAGATTTACTTTTCCGGCCGGCTTAGCACCCCCAGCAGCTGGTTTAAGGGCTGTGGATTCAAGTCTCAGCTTTTTTCCTCTGGTCTTTTACAGAATATTCTCACACCTCCTGTGCGTTTTCTCCCCTCACCCTGTTTCTCATGGTAAAACACGGCAGGTTTAGCCGATCGATCACGTCGCGTTTTCTTCTGACCGCACGACGCTGTCCCGCAATTGTTAAAATGTATGAACCAACTAAGAGCAGAAATCCCCCTGCTTCGTGGCCTCGGAGCTGTGCGACACGTCACCGGTCGCTATTATTCACGTCCCGTTTGGACGAAGCGGTTAGTCCTAAAACGCCGCTTCGTGACGCGACTTCGGCAAACCCGAGTAAACCCCCTGCTGCTGCTCGTCCAGCTGCCGGTCAACCTCTCCGCCTGGCTCTCGCGGCATGGGTGGGATACTGCGTTTGCACGTTCTGCCCATGTTCGTGCGGGATCGCTCCAGGTTCTCCCACAGTCCACAGAGATGTGCTGCAGGTGAACCGGTGACCCTATTGCATGCTGTAAGTGTTTTAGGGAGTTCAGCACTGTAAACTACCTTAAAGCACAAATAAATACTATTAAAATGTTTAGTAACTATACATCATTTCCCATACGCTTAACACCCTCACATGACGCTGAAGGATTGTGATCTGTATCCCCTTGCAGGCCTGCTGAAGACCACCCTCCTGCACTTCAGAAACGGTTCAACAAAAAATATGTTTAACTCCTGTGCAGGCAAACCTCACAATTTGCATTCTGACTTCCCCACTCCTGCTTTTTTTGAAAAATAATTTTCATTGTTGTTTTTTCTTTCTCTGCTCGCATATCCCTCCACTTTGTCATTCTCTCTGAGGCAACCTATTCGGGTGAGCAAATTGAGTTTCTATCATCTCTTTAGATGAGACCCGGCCAAGAAGGCGGCGCCGACGTAAATCTGCAAAAAAAAAAAAAAAACTAGCTCCCCGTCACACATTTAAACAATTCAGCGCAACAATCTATCAGTGCCTGTCAGTCTTGGCCTATTTGCTACAGGAGGAAATAACTCACTGTAGGGTCATTCGAACCACAGTATTGAACAGAACGGGGTACATACGCTGCTCCAGGATGGTATGGTATGATAAGGTAAAAAAAAAAACAAAAGATATGTACATGTATGGTGCAGTACAATATTGGTCTACTCTTCTTAGGCCACCTGTATAGTGCAACACAAAGCGGTTCTCTGCACCCTGCTTTGTACCGGCACATTTCTGCCTCCAAATTGCCTTAAATTGTTTTCTGAGAACAATGGAAAATTACGGTCTGAAGAAGGATTTTTCCCAGTAGTTTGTAATCCAAGAAAATTCTGAAGAGGGTGGTACGGATGTATAAAGAAAGTGCTTTTAGCTGCACTGCCCCCCCCCCCAACCACGCAGCGGTTGGTCATGGGTCATGTTATTACTATGAAATATAAGAACTTTGCTGAAGCTGTATATATAAAATGCAGACCTATGTGGTGAAATACAGCTTTCATTAATGCGGTTCTTCTCTACCGCATACCTCATACGTGGTGCTTCAAGTGAGATATTGGTCCTCCTTGAGAAGGCTTACCTTATGTCCTTAAAGACACCAGAATCCACCACATAGAAACCCTCAGAGCTCTTCTCTGGGAGATTTTACTTGAAAGCTTCATCGCCATCTTGTTTCATACCAACTCCATCTCAGCAAATTCATCCTCAATGCATCTGAATGGGTTTCTATCATATTCTGTCTCATCTTACTTATGTCAACATTTCATTTTCTTTCTTCCGCAAACTGGGGGGGGCACAATTTAAGCTGAAGCTGAAGATTTCCCATTATTAACTCAAATGACACCTCTAGAAAACATTCTGTTTGCTTAGAAGAACATATTTTGCAGAAACCAGTGGGAACTAACACTCAAATCCTATAGTTTTGCTACCACTTACGGCCATAGTTAGAAGGAAAACTGCAGAGATTTGCAGGCTGCGTAGGTGAGGCTCATGTCTGCTATAACTCATGATTGCAGGCCCACAACCAGGTCTAATTCTGTTCTCATAGTCACGGTGAAAAAGGACCCCGAACAGCCCTAATGAGGAGACATCCATCTCATACAGTTGCCCCATGGGAACACGTTGCCGATCTTAAATGCTCTTCACACCCTACTGTCAGATACTCACTGACACATTCTCCATCCTGAGGTCCATCCAATTACCGTGAGACTAACAATCCAGCAGAAACAGAAGTTGCTGTGTCTATGCTCGCCTCCCAGTGGAGTGTCGTGGATAGGCCATGAGACCCTGGGGGGTTAAAAAGCTCAAGTCTATGTTTTAAGGGCCAAACAACCCTATGGGATGACTTTCTTGAAAGTCCTCCTTTCATCGCTTACTTGAAACATCTCTTCTTCTTACTTATAGACATTCTATCATGCTTGTGCTTTGTTATATGCTTTAGTTGGACTTTGAATGTGCAGGATGTTATGAGACGAGATCTTTTGAGAAGATATGCATGGAGGGTTGAGTGAATTGTTTGAACACTGAAACTGCTAAAGGCGACGTCCCTGCAAGAGCTCATCTCTCCTCGGCCAGCCTGTGAGAAGGTACAGTAAAAAGTGGGTGCTGTGGCTGCAGCGTGTGACACACGGAAAATTAATATCTGGGAAAGACCTGCGTGAAGAAGGACAGCATCTGGTAAGAAGCGCAATGACTCTCTTGAACCTCCACATCTTGCGTTGGTTTCGCTTCAAAGAACCAGGAGTCACCGACACAAAAACCTGGGTCCAACGACTGGCATCACCAACTGGGGTGCGGAGAGGTGATGCAGTGGCATCAAATTAAAGACCTGCACGAGTCATCTAGAGGTAAGGGCCCCTCTTCTTATACGTTCTTTCAATGCTTTGCCGAATATTCTGATGCACGTTGTGTAACTGCTCAACAGGCAATAGAAGACATTAATGTCGACATCGGCACTTTGAGGTTGTCTCCGCGGCACCCGAATGAACAATAGCGGAAGAGGAGTTATTTTGTTCCAGACCCCATGTGATCACTGAGGACATGACCTCTCATACTTACAGGCCTGCATGTAACTGTCTGAAGTTAACAATGGCTTAAGTACCACTGGAGATTCAAGTGCACTCTACCTGTCCTGTATCTACTTTTCTTCCGCTTGTCTGTATGAAAAGTTTTGTTTTGTCCTCTCTTTTGTGTCAACACCACACTCTGGAGCGCTTTCTCCACCTGATGTCTGAGGAGGAAAAACTATAGAGCACGAATACTGCTAATGCCTCTTAAATTCATAGAACGCTTGCAGAGGAACTGAAAACACGTCGAGTGAGTCCAAAGGCCAGAGGACACTCGGATGATACCAACGTTCTCGAAGGGAGACGATCCCTTACTGTCCCGCACCAGCAATGATGGCGTCTGGAAAGACTGCTGCAGACAGGGTGTGATATGATAGTGGACAGCCATGCGTGAGATGTTGCAGAACACAAAGGCGGGGTGTGAGAAAGTGGAGGCATGGTGAGCAGAAGGGGATTTTCAACCGAAACAAACTGAGGATATTTATTATTAATATTTGCTGCTGCTGCAGCTGCGTGCTTGCCCCTGCCATGTGGCTGTATCCAGATCTGACTGAGTTGGAGTAGCAGCCCAGCTGTACACAGCTCGCAAAAAAACTCACATTCAGGACACAAAACGTTGAATGGAAGGCGGCAATGATGGTGGCGATAGCTTCATTTCACCAGCACCCCTACTCACGCCTGTCAAAGCAGTCAAGAAAAAATGCGGAGTGAGGGCCTCATGGACATATGAATACAGCGAGGAAAATATAGTTGATCTTTTCAAACCTGTGATGATTGAAAACTAGTCCTTGGAAGTGTGCCACCACCCAGAAGAGATTGGATGAAAACACGGGAGAATTTGGGACTACTGGAATCCAGACCCTGTCTGTGATGATTCTAAAGCAGGAGGGATGACAACTGAGGACAGAGTAACTGCTGCTCTTGGTGCTCCAAGGCCACATGGGATGCTATCCAAACTTAGTTGTCCAAGTGCACCCCCATGAGGAGAGACCTGAGCAAGGGGACAACCTGTCGCAGAAAGGAACACGATACATCCTCAGGTATGAGGGATGGTTCACACTGTGTGGCCGGAACACTCTGGAACAGACTCGGGTCCTGGTGACATTGATAGCAGCGTGAAGCAATTGCTTTGAACAGAGATTGAACTGTAACTGGCTGTGATGGTGAGGATCACAGAGTCCAAACAGAAAGGGCAAACTGTGACTTTCAAACACCTGGTGGACAGCGCAAGTCAAGTGCAGAGGAACATGGAAGCCAAGGTCACAACACTGCTGCTGGGATTGAATCAAACCCAAAGAAAAGAAAGTGTGACACAGTCTGGAATCGGTGAAATCAGTGCAATAAGGACATTGGTTATTTTTATTCTTTTTATTTTTCCACCTTTTGTTATAGGTGTCTCCTGTTTAAGCTGCTGTGTGAGCGAATTCCCCTGCAGCGATCAATAAAGTTATATCCTATCCCATTCTATCCTGTCCTTGAAGGCCACTGGGTGAGAACCTAATGGACATGGATGCCGTGCAGCTTTTCTGACGGTGGATGCCCCTCAAATGGCCAACTCAGCAAGTTCAGACGATGAAGACAACTAGGAACGACGACCGAAAACAAGTAAAACCCCCGTCTGCCTCTCTTAGCCATCACCTCACGTTGCTGAGAGGATCCCGAGGATTCCATTCAACGCTGCTATAGGATCAGGTGAGATCAAATGTCTAAAAGAAGTTTCAGAAATCATCCAATTACCTACAGTTGCTGGTCTCAAAGGAAAAGTGGCCTCCAAAGAAAACAACTAGGCAGCGAAGGGCAATTTTCTCGCACATGAATCTGCAACGCAAGCAGCTAAAGGCAGGAAGCAGAACTTGAGATCTGAATCCAACACTGTTTACCTAAGGGGGGGTGTTTGTCAGGAGCTTGGAAAGTCTGTATGAGAACTCCTGGCATGGAATCAGCAAAAGACTGTAGAGACAAAAGCTGGAATGTTCAGATTTAGTTCATCAATCTGTCCAGAAACAACATTCAGCTGAATTCAGTTGAATTCCTCTCTGCTATTCACACCCCTGCAGTAAATTTACCACAGTGTTGAGTGACAGCACTGGTTCCCTGTGTTGGTAACATGTCTCCAGTGGGGAGGAAAGCGTTCAGTAGGTAAGGTCAGCCAGAGTTACTGTAATGCTCCACAACTCGGTTTGGTGCTATAAGCTGCCATCTTCTGACACTGGTTCATGAAGCCTCACCTTCAATATGTTGGGGTAACACATCTCCTGAGGGTACAACGAAGAAGGTAGGACATAACAGATTCAAAACCTTTATTTTCTATTCACGTACGTCAAGGATTCCTGTGGTAACCCAGCGCGTCCTTGTTGGATGTTGTTTATCTAGAGTCTCAGTGGTGGACTCAGTCACTGCTGTAAGGGGTGATCATGAAGCCCATGTCTGTGCATGAAACCAGACATCAAGAACCTACCCTGAAAATGCCTCACAGGAAAAAAAAGACATTCTCAAATGACAGGTAGAACATTTCTCTGAGCTGTACAGCTGCAAGACCAACAAAGATCCTTCGGCGTACTGAACTGGCCTCAGCCGAAGGTAACAGTTCAGTCTTGTGAACAAAAACGGGAAGTGACTGTAAATTTCCTCCAGACAAAGAACGTAGCTGACATTTAAACACCAGCAGAATTTCTACAGGACAGGTGAACCATGTTTAGCATTCTGTGAAGCATCTGCAATAATCTCTGGAAAACTGGAGAAAGCTGGTGGTCACAGACCAAAGATTAAAACTATAGATGGAAAACGTCATCCTTTAAGAGGCTGGATATAGAGGACAGGGGAACATCAGGAAACAGATATCCGGTCTTCGAGTTCTCTGCAAGAAGTCTCAGCATCAGAACAGTCTATACTATGTCTTCAAAGAGTTCAAGAGAGTATTTGACAGGATCTGGCACTTGGCCCTGAGGGTAACCATGAGGAAGTACAACATCAGCATCCAGTTTTTCTGTCATGTAACGTGACAAAGTGACCAACTCGGCCCTCAATGAAAACAGCCTCTGCTTTCTATGCTCTGAGATGTTCTTCCACATCTTCCAAAACAGAATCACGAATGACCCAGTAAACGCGCACGTCGGAGCAGTAATTATAAAAGGAGCGACTTCTGGACCAGCACAGTGCCTCAACAGATGCTCAACGGCGGCGATCAGTGCTGAGAAGACCAAACAGGGCCAACAACACAAATGGCATCAGAAAAAAGTCAAAAATGTAGAAACAGTAATCAGCTTCAAGTACCTTCTCACAAATGAGGGGTCGAATCCAGAGGTGCTACTCGGAACTGCAGAGACAACAGCAGTGCTGAGAAGACTGACCATCATCTGGAATGAGAATGATTTATCCCTCCAGGACTCGAATTCCCTCATTCCAAATTCGCGTTTCCTTATAACATCGCGAAAACAAAATAAAACACACTGTCCAACTACAAGGAGAACCAAGCTACATGGCGGCTTGAAGATATTCTGGTTTATACATCACGCCGTTCGATGCCATCAAAAAAGCTTTACTCTCCGTCTCCACGCCAGTCTGCGATACAACAAAAGAGGGAAGAGGGAACGTGTTCTTGCTCTAGTCATCATTTTTGATCTTCCCCCAATTTTTCTGCCCGGCTTCCGAGTTGGGAAACGTTTGGCACGTGTTCCTCGCGAAGCACTCTGCGGGTTACCTGCACCCCGCCGGCCCATTTCTCAATGCAGGTACGCAAAACCAATCCCTGCCAGACACGGCGACGACTCACGCCCACCGTACGCTAACTCTGCTCTCCTCAGGCGTGACGTGCTAATGAAGGTGCCCAGTCTTAAACAGCTTGGTGTTGGACCGGTCCCCGTCTTCGTGCACAGAGACTCAGGATGTGCGTCTTCCCCTGCTACGCCACATAAAAGCCCCTACATTATCTGTCCTTACTTTAATCTTGTGTAATGAAGCAGCTGCTTTCACTGCATCTGACGGCGGGATAAATGTAATCACTGTGACAAACCTGGCAAACAAAGGTGACACAAGCTGTGAATGTGCTGATAGATGTCTGGTGCCATGGTTACGGCTCAATATCCTCACGACACAGATCGGCTTTGGACTCGTCCAGTCTACTCGTAGCGCTTCCGCCGCCCTGAAGCTGCCCGACGTTTCCCCGATATCGTCACGGCCAATATTTTGCTGGGAAGTTCTACCTGTCGGCCCAACCCGACGCCCTTGGATCCAAAAGGATCGCCGCGCGGCCCGACCCGTGGAATCCTGTCCGGTACCGTCACCACGCAAGTTGACTTCTGGAACCACGTCCAGCATCAATCCACCTTCTGACTATCGCTGTACAACTCTTTGGACCGGAGTTGCCTACTTTTGCACACCAGGCCCTACATTTTACCTGGACAGCGTCTGCTTATCGGATTTCCTCGGCGCATGCTGACCTCCAGAGGCTGACCTCTCCAGCATCGCGGTTGCGGCGCTGCGTTATTGCCCACAACTCGATCCGTTTGAGCTGCAAGGTGCGTCCGTCCCCTTTGAGCCGAAATAATCTAGGAGCGACTATTTTCACAGCCGTTCAATTCAAAGCAAATAGCGAGAGGCCGCCGTATCGATAAGGTTTATTTGATTGATCGAGAAGCCTTTCATTGTAATTTGCAGCCGCTGATAGGTTTGCCGCAGATTTCCTCCGCGGAAGCCCCTCTGTGCTCCGTGGCCGTGCCCGTCCGGGCGTATACAAGCCTACTGCGCTCGCAGATAAGACGGGCTTATCCCGTTCCTGCCGCGGAACATATTTCAGCACCTTCACGCGTCCCGGCAGCCCCCGCGCAGCCGATTGTGCCGGAAAGCGAACCTGCATTAATGTTTGTCGGAACCAGTAATAATAAAGAAAATAAAACATGCACAACGGCAAACATAATACTTGTTTGGAAGGGCTGTCAGCGAAGCTCTATTGCTGCCGCAATAAAAAGTGGCAGTGCTGTCGATCACTGCTTCTCTGCCGGCCGGCCTTCTCCTCGCGCTCCGACTCGGCGACTGTTTACACGATGACGTCGATCTCCTGCCCAGCTCCCCCGCCTCTGTTTGTTGGACAGCCTAAGCTGCCCCAGCGGCACTCATTTGCCTCGGCTTCCCAACGCCACGCTTGGGGGTGCGGCTCACGTCACACCACCGTTCGGTCTGCGTGTGAAATTTCAGTTACCGCTTCTGCGATAATGTTTGCTTGTCGAACTGCAGACTCGTTCCTCCACAAAACCCCGAGTCCTTCCTGCTGCTTCTCGGCTGTTTATTTCTCCTCCCGCTTCAATGCTGCCAAACAGGGGACATTGTTTTTTATCAGCTTTATTGTCATCCACCCACCCGCCCCTTTCTTTCTGGAAACTTCCACTCATACTTGAGATCTCCGTATGTTTCTGCCCTCACTGTTTACCTGTTTGGATGTTAACTGCTTAAGTTTCAGGTGTCAAATGAACATGTGCATGTATTCGGCGTTGAGAAGTTCTGTGTTCTCTGTTTCCCCGCGGCCACCGTAACGGCGGTACGATCCGCAGGGGGCGGAGCTTCAGGTTTATAAGGAGGCTCTGAGGAGGAAAGAGGGGTGAAAGGTGATGTGTGTGAATCCGGCAGGCAAAGGTGTGCAGCTGTACAGCCCCGTGTGGTATATTATATCCTTCATTTTGTATTCTCCACATTCCTGCATCAATCACTTCGCCCTTCAAGGAATCTGTGGGCCTGACACCCTCTTTCTGGCAACACCACCCTGACCGAGGAAAATCGGTGCGACGATTTGCTTTAGCTGTAACCACTGTGACAGCGTGGCCCGTTTGGCCTGTGTTAAACCCCTGGAGAAATGAAGAAATATTCAAATGTAGGCTTTTCTCGCCATCCGTTCACCAGCTCATTTCTCCTCCACAGGCCAGCAGGTATCTCTGGAGATTTACCTCGAATGCCCCTTCACTCACATCAGACAAACTGGAGCCCTCCTTTTGAGTCCATCCACACATCTCAGGCCTTTGACAGTTTAACATCACATTGTGTGGGACACCTGACAAAGGTCACAGCCATCGAACTGCAGCCAAACTTTTCAAAGAATCCGGTTTAATGGGTGGACCAGGGTTCAACTGGGCCTTGGAGTAAATCCACGGGTTTCACACAGGCTGTCGATCCCTTTGTTTGAGCGGCAGGGAGAAGACAACCAGGCTGCTTTTAAGAAGGCGTGGGGAAAGACGCCTCCGTTTCACGTGCGTTCTGGATGAGGATGACTGACACTGTGAAGGAATGAACTGACTGATACACAACCTGATCCCGAGACACTGAACACAAACCTTGACATAACTCACAACGCAAAAGCAGAGACGCCAGAGTCGCGGCCTTCATCTAGAGCTGCACGTACACCTAGATCTAGGGAGGTGGGTAAAGCTAGATGCGGAGTCTCATGTGAGGAGCGGGGTGAGGTGTTCCTTCCTTTGTGAGGTCTTCATAAAGCATGTTGACAAAATGCTGAAGCAATGAACAAACTCCCGTGGGCATCAACTTCTAAGCTCTTTGCAGCTACTGAGCGAGGAGGTCCAGCGGGGGTAGGGTCCCTGAGTGACGCTGCGGCGATCTAAAGGTCCCCGCGTCTACTATTCCCACAGCTGGACGCAGCAATCGATACGTGTGGGTGGAAGACCTCAGTCCCACTTGAACACGGGTACTGTTGCCAGCACCATTCCAGAGACACGGGCCGAATAGCAAAATTCCTGCGAGGAGAAGCTTTGCAGGTCGGCTGCGTGACGCTACATATAGAGTCGGGTGCGTTACAATCGCGCAAGAAAAACCTGTTTCAAATTCTCGTCTTTCGCACCTTGAGATTCGTGCTCGGCATTAATTCTCACACTTAACTCGGTACATTAATTTGCGAGCTTCCGCTCGGAAGCGACGGACGGCACCTGGGCTGAGGAGACTTGCTGCAGACTGGAAGGCTAACTACCGAAAATCAGATCCCGAAATGAAACAGAGAGAAACGAGAAGCTGCGGAAAACGCGCCGCACGCAGCACCTTGTACGAGATTCGCGGAAATGATGTATTTGCTATAATAGCAAGTGAAAGGAGGCAGGGGTGGGATTTGAACGTCTTATAAGAAATACAGTGCGTGTTGTAAGAAACGCTTGGATTTCACGGGTGAATCGTGCTTAATAATACAGTGTAAAGTCCGGCCTTATCTGCATATTCTTGTTCAGGGTCAGACGCACTTGTGAAATTGTGAAACTACGCAAATCGCGGCTTCGGCTGCATCAGAGGAACGTCTTTGTTCCTCTTTCCTAACAGATCGTTCGGTGTGTAGTCGGGCGTGCTGAAGGAGGGGCACGGTGGTCTGTCCTGGAGTAAGTGGGCACTAGGTCACACTATGGACAGTTTAGTGACAGATTAACTTGAAACACACGTGCTTGGACTGTGGGAGGAATTCAGAGGAAACCCACACAGACGCGGTGAGAACACGCAAACTCCACACAGACCGAGCTGGATTCAAACCCGCACCGTACCGCGCCGCCCGGACTCACGCTAGCAGCTGTTTAACTCCGTGTCTTTCACTCCGCCGACTGTATGTTTCTATACCAAAAAGCTTCCTTCTTCCTACTGACCCCAAGTCAACGCTGAAATATCCAGTCCCATACACTTGCAAATAAACTGTGCAGACATGCAAATATTAACTCACTTATCTAAAACGTACTTTTTTTATGGCTCACGAGTCGAGGTTCTGAGGCAAAACCGACGGCCCAGAAAGCAGCAAGAACCTCTGGCAAAATTCATAATCCCAGTTTTAGCGATTTGGGAAACAAGTGTCAGAATTCAATGGACACAAGTATGATAAAAGGTGTTGTTGTCCTCAGTGGTGCATAAAAATACCAATATTTTTTGGTTCATTTTGAATTTTACGGTGCGTGTTTTTGTCCTGGAACCACCTATATTTTTTAAAGTAAGAAATAATGGCAAATCAGCTCCCTCACGGTGGAACCCGCCTGACGGGGGGCGATTTTGTGGAATGAATTAGGTGAAAGGTGACCGTTCCCGGAGAAAAAGCCCTTTACGGCTGGGAAGGAGAAGGTCTTGATCCTGGGACTAGATGAAGTTGACTGTGGTCGCTGTTCCCCGTTCCGCCAACCTCGTCCAGAGCGGTCTGGCTCGAGCACCATCGCCTGCGCTCTTTATCAACCGCTCTTCATTCTCCCTGTCCTCCAAAACAAATGTTTATTTCACTAAGGTTGCCTGAAAACAGCAACCGCGGTGCTAAGGAGGGTAAAAATGTTAGTTCTGGTCTCGGTGCAAGACTACGGCCCCACAGGAGCAGAGCCGTTTATAGTTCACTCATCGATCGGACACTTTTCCCTCAAGTGACTAGCAGCGTTCGGCTACGTCCCTACACCGATCTACCCGTTTATACAGCCGGGTGCTTTCTACTCTAACAATCCAGGATTGATCCAGAGGGCCACAAGGAGATGGAATTCAAACCAGGCTGCTTTGATCGTAGGGCAGTGACTCTAACCACTGCACCCCCTGCTGGCCCTTTAAGTGACAGACAGATACAGAGACCAACAAGGGAAAAATGGGAGCGGATCGTGTTTCTGCCTCTGCCGATATTCTGGAGGAGGGGGGTCAGCACCTTTGTTTATTTAACTCTGATCCTTCTTTGCTACCAGGTGCTCCAGTTTGCCGAGGAAGGTCAGCAAAGTGGGACGGACGGCCGTCCGTACCACTTCGCTTTGTCTGCCGGCACGACATAAAGGCGCGCGCTGGGAAAAGTCTGCTCAGAAACTCGACTGTATACAGAAGAAACGCTGCTCTTTCTCCAGATGCGGTCTTTGTTCCTCGCAAAGTCTCATCATCATTTGGCTGATTTCTTTCCGGCGAGACAGGGCTGTATTTGCGCGGGACGGATGTCGGATGGATTTTCATCCCCTGGAACGAGCGGAAACGCCGAGTCTCACGATGACCTGGCATGTTAGCCGTGCCACCAAAATCCAGAGCGGGTTTATCTGACTGCTTCACGTGGATCATCTGCATCTCGAGGAAATACCATCTGTCAATGAGCCTCCGGAGCGCCTGGGCTCTGCGGCGTAACGTCCGTTCGACGCTCCGGTTTAGCGACGATCGCGTCTCGGTACCCGACCGCCATCGAACGGCCCTCTCGAAGCAATAAGTAAAAATCACGCGTTTCACTCAAAGTGGGGGTCAGCAAAGGACGCGAGCAGAAATGATTCATCCGCAGCGCAACAAACGGGCAGCGCGGCTAAAAGTGGCGACACGCGATTCTGAAGTTGATTTAAAACGCCCCTTCGGTGTATTTATTTATTCATTTAGTTGTGTTTTCCCGCCGCTGGGTCTGCTTGACTGCTGCTCCGGGGGGGGGGCTGAGGCCACCTGCGCGAAGCGCCTCCTGCGGACATCGCTAAAGGGGGATCGACGTTTTTTTTACATTTTTTTTTTTCTGGTTGGCCGGAAAGACTGGAGATCTCAAGTTACCGTTGAGGAATTTACTTTACCTTTACGGGGGACTTTTCCTTTTAGGTAAAAGACGTCAGAAAAGGTTATTTTGCCTTTTTTTGGTCATCGTTTTGGCCGTCTAATCATTTGACGGGGCTAATGCCTGGACTACTGCGTTGCAGATGAAGATCCGGCTCACGTGGTGGAACCCCCTCCCCCGGGGTGTTATGATTTCCTCCCACGATCCAAAGGTGTGTGTTTCAGGTGAGCTGCTCACTCCATGTTGCCCACAGAGTGTGTGTAGGCATCAAGAAGACCCCCGCAGCACTAAATGCTGCAAAAGGGGTCTCGAACATCACTTTGTAATTCTCTACCCGCTGTTCAGTTGCTTTGTATGGGTCGGGGTGCTTAACACGGTCCTCGGTTTTCCTTCAGGTCCTGTGGCATCACACCTGGTGTCCCGTGTGGCGCCGCAAACCTGACCAAGACTTTCACTTGAGGTCCGTGCCAGATTTTGCGGAGCTCTGCCCGGCGCCACGTGGGTCAGTGTTTTATATAAAAGTCATAATATTTTATTACAGATTATTACTTACGTAGTAGGACTACGTAGGATTTGACGTGGAAAAGAAACCCGTAACGGTTTATGGTTAAATATTACAAGATCAAAAAAGACGGTGGCTGCCAAGTTTGGGCGGTGTGCCCACCCACTGGTGGACGTTGTGTCTGGGTTTTATCTGCGTTGTTCCGAAGGCCGCGCCGCTCCCGCTCCAGATGAAGGCCGCATCCCTGTTAAATCTCGACATTTCCTCTTCCTTTGCCACGATTGCCATCTTCTCCTGCTGCGGGAAGAAGTTCTGGTACAGCACAGCAAAGCCGCCTTCCCGAAGCTCTACTTCGCTGCATGTTGGGTTAACAGGAGCTTCTCCCACCGACAGCCACTCAGCACTTCATTCATTCCAGCCCACTGCCAGCAGCAGACAGATTCCTATCTTGTCCTCCTTCCGGATAAAGACACGTGTTGTGGGTAGAGTCTGGCGATTAAAGGTTAGGGGTCTGATATCAACGTCGGCAGTCCGGCTTCGGCAGACAGAGTCGTCGCACTGCGTATTTTTTGTGTGAACTCCGCACTTTTGACAAATTAACATTATCCAACCCCACGTAGGGCAATTTGGCAACCATGGGGGGAGCGAAAAAGTTTCGGCAGCTTTAGGACACCGTTTTGAATAATCCGTCATGGAATCTGACAAAAATTGCTAGGCTGCTGCCCTGTGGTGGACTGGAGTCCTTCCCAGGGAGCCCCCTGCATCACCTCCTCCCCTTCTTGGCCCAACCGTGAGCCAGACCGATAGGTAGATAATAAAAATGAAAACGAATCAACAAAGTTTATTATTATTTCATCGCTTTGTGATCTGTGCGGTCTATCGATCAGATCGTGTGGGTGGGGGAGCGGTACTTCCCGCGCGGAGGCCCACGTCGCCGGTACCTCGGGCAGGTTCAGCCACAGACGGGAGGTTTAATAAATCCGAGCGTGAAAGTGAGCATTAGCAACAAAATAAAAATAAAAACAGACACGGTGGTTAAAATGCATTTGACATTAACCAGGCAATGACTGCACATGAAAAGGATTAAGCCTTAAGGCAGAAAGACCATCGTGGTGTAAGACAGAAAGACCATCGTGGCTTAAGACAGAAAGGCCACTCGCTTTTACGCTTCATGTGGCCAGATATGAAGCATGAAACGAAATGTCCCTTTGGTCAACTTGCCTGAATTGAGGCTTACGTGGGCTCGGCCCCTGGGGACCGGTGCCAAGCTTGAGCATTTACACCCCAGCCCACACCTGGCCAGACAGCCCTGTGTGGTCAGTCATCTCTGAGGGGGGTCAAGCCGACGATCAATACAAGTGACACAGACAGCCGGATCAGGAAAAATCCCCGCCTGTTAGCCCTCTATCGACAGCGGTGTTTAACCTGCTGGTACCACGGGAGCCGCATCAGTCATTCACGCCGCGGCCTGAGTTCGATATGCGTTTGCATGCGGCTGCGAACCACGCGGTGTCACCTGCGGCTGGGAGAGGAGGGACTATTTGTTCGCCTTGACGTGCAGGTCTTTCAAGCCACCGACGCGGCCGCACACACGTTCACCCGGGAACACGTGTTGTTTGCCAGAAATGCACCGCAGCGCTTGTCAGACCAGTCAAACCATCTGACTGTCAAATCATTTACTTCCCTTTTACTCACTGAGGCGAAGCTGTCGAAAATGTTAAGCTGGTTACACTGGTTCACCCGTTCGTGCATCCAGGAGACCCCGAAAACGTCCTCGCTCTGATGCGACGAGGAGCGCGATTTTTCCTGTACCTGGAGAAGCGACGTGGGCCCACCTACCGCGCTCAGCTCTGTTATCATTAGTCATGTGACGCTCAAATCGATCGAGCCGAAGCTCCTGACAGTTGTCAGTCACGGGCCTCGCGGTGGTGGCAGCGTGAGGAATCGCGTTCCTCCCCGCCACAGATGTGCGGCAAAGCACAGAAAGGCCACAGTCACCCGTCATCCGAGGCGATGTCTTTTTCCCGTTTTGGCGCAGGGAGACGTGAGGGCAAATAAAATCAGACAGCTTAAAACGGGTGCATCCCCACAGGGCGGACCCTGAGCTCAGGTGAAATAGGTGAACTCCTGGAGACCCCCCTTGTCCACCAGGGGGCCCCACACAGCACCTCATGGTGCCAAAGTGCACTTCATTTGTGTGGCACCGGACATCGGCTCGGTTTACCGCGCAGCCGTTCCCGCGATATTCTTCTCAGGTTATGCAAGAAAGTACAAGGTTTTCAGGTGCCTTGGAACTCAGATTAAAATAGTCCAGTGGCGCTTAAATAACTGCCGGGAGAACAGGGGTAACACCTACCTGTATGTACAAATAAAGAGGCAGGAAAACAGTTCAAATCTCGACTCGTGGGTTAAACACGGGGGAAAAAAGACTGTCTGCAAAGTTTTTTAAATCATAAATAACAAACAAGATGACGTTTAAATGCTAATAATTTTAAAACATTTTTTGATGCCGATTGCATTTGACACCAAAGTCCACGTTCCCTCCAAATTTTTTTTTTTTCATGAATGACGTCAGAGGTGAGCGAGTTGGTTTGGGGTAGCAGTTCAGGGGGATGGTTTTCAGAGAAACCACTGGAGAGCGACGAATGAAGAATCGGGTTGATTTTATCGTCTGTCAGCCGCTACTCTGCTCATCTCTTCATGCTTCTTGCTACGAGACTTACTGCCGACTCTTCAAATACATGCCTTCATTCTTATAGGGTTTTAATAACTACAGGGGTTGAGGTGGGAAAATAAGTCCTGGTCCTCTTACTGGTGGCGGCTTCCATATGAGTCGGTATTGAGGAACGACTCGATTTCGAACACGTGGGGTGAAGAAAAGACCCTCGGAAATACCGCAGATGACCACGACGTGCAATTCGTCAATAAAAGGGGCTCGGACTTCCAACGAATGGTAGGAAAAGAGGGTGTGAACCTGCTGAAACTTAGTGCCCCCACTGGGGAGCGAACCGCAGCGACGAGGACTTTTGCGAGCGGTCGCCAGAGTAGGCGGCCAACCGCGGGCAGAAAAGATCAGCAGGAGCTTCGCGAGAAGCGCTGGCGCACGCAAAAAAAGCCGAAATGCTGCTCCCGCCTACCTCCCCGCTTAGTCGCGAAGCGACTTTCCGTTGTCGTTGCGGTAAACCTCGAATGAGCGGCGCTCCAGCGAAGACCGCCGCGCCGCTCTGGTGTGGTGGGATGAGAGGAGCCGTCAATTTTGGCATGGCTGCCATGTCAACAGCTGCACCCCCTTCCGGCTCAGACCAGGGGTCAGGATTAACATGTGTCAGCATCACCGCGACTAATGGGAATTGATGGGCTTCAGTTGCACCCCAGCTAATTCCTTTTAGGCTGCTCCTCAGATGTAGATCAATATTGTCTTCACCAACATCACTTAATAAGTGCGCGTTTCCCTCCCCAAAGCAATAATACTGTCAGTCGCTTCCTTCGTCGATACGTCACCCCCGTATCGTCCTTTATCCACTCCAGACGGCCGCACTCCGGCTCCCTGCCTCTGCAATTGACCGCGGCCCGCAAAGACGAGGGATTCGAAGTTAATTCGGGGTCCGCACGCTGGTAATTTGCCGACAAACAAAATGCGCTGGAAGCCAGCGGCAGGTTCACCTTGGCTACGGAGTGATTCATTCGGAGGCAGAATGAACCCGAAAGCCGCGCGCAGCATAACTTTGTGGTCAAGCGAAATGCTGTGTTGCCAAGGAAACAAAGCCACGTAAGGTGTTTAAAAAAGCACACACACACACACACACACACACACACACACACACACACACACACACACACACACCTCACAGTCCTTTCTTAGTGGATTTCCTGCACTGTCACTTGACCGCATTTCAGGGGGCGACCGTACGGACAAGAACGTTGAGGAAAATTCGCAGCCGGACCCGGTTTGAAACGCTATGCAGCATTTTTTAACAGCTTGGTGCTTTTGTCACAGTAAAATTGGCACCGTTTTTTCAAAATTTGACCGTCGCCAAAGCGGAGCGCAAACTGATTTATACCCCCGCGCCGGCTTGTTAGCTCGGCCGACTCGGACGGTTTAATGAGATAAAGGGGGTCGATATCGGCTCATTAGCCCCCCTTTTGTGTTGATCGACAGGTATTAGAGCAGCCGGTGTGTGAGCTTCTCAATAAAGGAGGCCTCGGAGCAGCCCACCATCCTCTCCATTCTGCTCTGCCAATCCGTCCACCCGCCGCGGGGGTCCCATCCGCCTGCTTTGTGTCTTAAGAGTTTCACAGCTGTGATTAGAACGAATTCTTCGTTGTGGCCTAATGCTCATAGTACGGTGATCCTGCTCAGCCTTTATACGTACAGATGGGTTTCCCTTCAGCCAACAATGTCACCAACTGACCGGGGAAATGCACTCCGATGGCATCGGCTAAACAAACAAATGATACCCGTGGTCAAACAATGGATGCTGACTGAATACAGCAGGCAAAAAAACACACAAATAGCAGCTAACAAGAGTGAATAAGGAGAGGAGCAATTCAGAATACAGGGCTGGTTCATCTCCAGTTTCAATCTCTTTCAATCTCTTCAATCTCCATCATCTCAAGTTTCACCTGCCGGTGCCCCTGACCTGCAGGCCCCCTTGACATGTTCAGATGTTCAGAACACTTGTTGGGTTTCTGAGCTCCTCTGACAAGGAGAACACAAGCGCTGCGGTGAAGAAGCACACCTGTAGCTTCCAGCCTGCGGCTCCACCTCCGTTTGTCCCGACGGCGTGAACACGACCGCTGCTCGACCCGTGAAGGCGACAAGGTTCTAGCCCAGCGGACTGTTTCCCAGGAACCCAGGCCCAAGCTGTTTCAGAAAGCAGTGAACTTATCGAAGTCCCCATCCCCCCAGCAGAGGGTCCTAACATCTGGGCGGTGCACGTTAGCTGCAACTTTTCTTCTTGGCCGCGACTTTTCCCAAATGGAATCCTCTGATGCTCCAGAATGGTCCTGATGCAGACATCCTCACCTCCTCAGCAGCATTTCCGCAACTGCCGCCACCGTGCGCCGCCGTTCCTCCAGAAGGAACGCAGAAACGACACGCTGCTCGCATAACATGGAGGCGCGCCTCCCTTTAGGTTTCGGATCCGCTCTGCAGAACGGGAGCGGCAGGGACCACCCCCTCCCCTCCACTCCGGCGTTTATCTCCATCTCAGGGCTTCTCCAGCGCCGGTATAATTACAGCCATCAGCTCTCCGTTCCCACGACGCCGCTGCCGTAGAACCCAGCTGAAGAACACAGCGAACGGCAGCTCGCCGCACACAGGCCACGTTTTGTCCCAGTTCATTTATTTCACTGAACCCCTCTGCCAAAGCGAGACTCAGCCCCCTCTTGGCAGCAGGCCGGCAGACTGCTAACCAGCTAGTTAAAGGCTGCGATGGTACAAATAAAGGATGGACCGAGTATTTCCTCTGCTGGCTTTCGCTTTGCGGGGTGCTTATGTTCTGACTATCATCTATTTCCTTAAGATTAAACAGGAAAATTTACCCGAGCCTCTTGTTTCCACATTAACACTTCAAGGCTCACGAATTGGCAGCAAGACCTCGCTTCTGACTTGTCTAATTTACCCAACAAACAAAACCCTGCCTTTCCAAAAAAAGGAGACCAAAGCCTTTCATCCCCTTCCATCGCAGGCGGCTCCTTCAGCGTTCAAATGTCTTGTGACAATAAAACCATTAAGAGTGTTTTCTCCTGCTGCTCATAACACTGTCTCTCCAGTCGGAGCACAGATACGATCATCTTCCCCGTTTTCCCGACCGCAGACGGCATCGCGAGTGTGAGGAGGAGCTGCTGAGAACCGGTTAAGCCGACAGTTAAAGTTAGGGTCCATTACGTTGAGGTAAATGCGGGCTGCCTGGCGGGCGTTGACTTCAGTGGCAAATTTGTAAAATGCACATGGATGCTGTTTGTGACTAACAACAACATCAATAATGAAAATCAGGATGGAAAAGACGGGTGATGATAATAAGTTGCATGTTCTGTATGAACTGCTCGCCCCTAAAATTATATTTATAGGCACGACTGCAAAAATTACATTTTACATCAATAATTCACAGCGGAATGACAGCTGGGTATTTTCCGAAATACTAACCTCCCGTCTACTGTCTTGAACCGCTTAACCCGGAGCCTCTCAGGGAACCGCGGGGCTCCGCGTTATTAAAGTGCCTCCCGGATGGGATGCCAATCCACGGGTGGACACACGCGTTCACCCCCGACCGTGTGTAGCGACCGGTGAACCTGAAATGGGTGTCTTTGGACTGTGGGGGGAAACCTGCAAAAACCACATAGGCTGAGGTGGATTCACAGCCGAACAATCCAGGCGCCTGGCGCCACCCTTTGTTTTTTTTTTTTTTTTTTGGCTAAAAAGTGTTGTTTCACTTTACAAACAAACTAGCTGAGCTGCCCAGGGGGCAGAAGGTGGAAAGATAAATAGTAACAACCCATAACATATCACCAAACTGTATTACCCTGAAAGAGGTTGCTCTAGCGTTGTTAGGCAGATGCCACAGAGAGTGAAATGACGCTCGCAGACCAATGGAAAGGTGGGAATAAAAAGGTGACAAAATACCCATTACCCTTATACACCCTCCCCGGTGTGTGTGAGAACTAGCCCGTTTGTCCTCGTTTTTGTGAGCTGGGATCTCCCGGGGGTTCGCGCGACACCAACAGGTGCAGTGCCATGTCTTGTGCGAAACGTCCTGTTTGTCGTCGCCTTGCCAAATTAGCGGGGAACTGGCCGGAGGCGCAGGTCTCAGACGCATCAATTCATCAGCATCTACGCGTGTCGCTCTGCGTGCGACGTCACTACGCCTGCTTCTCCAAAGCTTATCAAAGAGCCTCGCTTCAGGTGGGAGGCGGCCGAATTTCAGGTCTGCGGCCGGCGAAACAAAGCCGGCGCGTGAAGCGTAAAAGGACAAACAGACAAACAAAGAGAGATTGAGCTTTATAGATACAGAGAAGACAGCTGCTGTGATTATCTCTAGCGTTTGTGCCATTGGGCTGAGTAATGACCCACCTTACGCACCTCAGCGCGCACCGAATTACACAATAAAGAAATGGCGGAACAGCCCACCTTATCTTACCGAATTTGACTTCTACCCGCAAAAGCGGTGCCTGAGAGGCCCAACTCTTGACACGGAAGCAGCTGATTCTTTTGCCCAAGGTTACGTACGGTGCCAGGATTATTACTTGTCAAGTAAGCCGCTCTGTAAACGTTGAGATTAATGAGATATTTACACCTACAGATCATCATCGTAATGATCGTCGTCCACCTTCATTAGCACCTGAGCAGATGAACACCCTCCCCATCAGTCACGTTAACAACAGGTGGCTCTGACCAAATCCCGAGACGGCGTACATGCGGTGTTTTACCGCGGTCCTTCGCTTAGCTCGCGCCTTCGTCCAAGGTGACTGACAGTTACCCCCCCGTACGGCAAGGTATTTATACTGGAGCAAGTCAGGTGAAGCCTGTTGCGGAAAGGTGCGGCAGCAGAAATGGGTTTGAATCCGGAACGTTCGGGCGGGCCCTGTAATCGCCGCGCCGGCTGCATGTTTTACCGCTCTGCTCTTTATCTATTGATGATGCTGAGGAATAATGAGCAGGACCTTTGGTCTGTATGTAGTATACATGAGGTGCCTGAGCGTGAGGAGGGTGGAGGTGCTGCAGGTTTGAGCCTTCGAACGCTTCAAGGACATTGAGAACGCAGGCAGAGAAAACAAGCAAAGCCTTGGAAACCGAACGGAATCGTTGGACGCAATTCATCGCCGGCGCCCGTATCTGTTCAGATTTGCGCATCAATAGTTATTTTCTGCCCAGTAATAGTGACTTTTCATCAAAAAGTGAAACGTAAGTCGGCGGGAGGGACTGGGTGTGAAAATACGTATGAAGCAGCTGACGCCCAGGGGAACTGCGTCACGAGACCTGCTCGCGCGCCTCCCCGACCCGCATAATGCATTGATTTCCGTCAGATGACACCTCTTCGCGTTCCCAAAAACAGCGGCGGAAGACACACAGCTCGCCGTAAGAAACGGCCGCGGCGTTTTGTATTTATCCCGAAAATTCGGCACTTGTAACTCACGTTAACGGCTTCTCTCCAAGACATCGAATTTGTCACTTACATCAATTCCATTTGAAAAATAATGGACTCGGGAGGAGAGCAGACGCCACGCTGCATGCGACCATACGCAGGTTCTCAATAAATGTGTCTGCGTCCTTCTTATCGGCTTCAAATTATTCTGCTTGCCCAGAAGTGGGCATTTATTCTTACGCCGCACTTTGAGGAATGAGTTTACTCTGCAGCAGCAACTTCTTGGACGATTTGGCCGTTCAAACTTTCCAGCTTTGCCCACAGCGAGAACGTCCACGTCCCTCAGCCCTTGGCTGGGCTTCGTATCGCGCCTCCCTCTTTGCCCATCTCAGCCCTGGGCGAACAGGGCTGATGTGGTTAACGCATCCGTGACGGAACCCTCACAAACCGCGATGCTGAGACCCCCTCCCCCCCGACCTCAATCTGGAACCTCCCAGGTGGGTCCTGGGAGAAGCTCAACGTGTAGAACCGCGCAGCTCACGACTGGTTGTCGTGATGCTTATCTGGTTGCTTAGGTCACAATATCTATGATCTCATAAGAACTTCTACAGGCACATGAAGAAAAAAAGGTGCAAAAAGACTCATCCCAAAGTGTGCAAAGTCCCCCGAAATGTTTCCTTCTTCTGAATTCAGTCTATGTGACATGTTTTGTGAGAACATATTATTTTAATGTACAGATTTTTACAGTCCCTCAGAAGAGGTCATGAACTTCTTTAGGCGAGGAATGAAGGAATCCTCATGCCAACCAAATTATTAGCAACACATGACCCAACTAGTCAAATATGCTTATTTTTCAGCGCAGAAAAAAATGAAATAAATCACTAACTTGTTCATTCTTGTCTGCCACCTGCAGAATATACGGCTTGCGGCCAGACACGCTGGTTTTCTAGTCGCATATTCACCCTTACGGAGCCACTGGCATCAGTTCGAGATGCGTGTAAAACTGGGAGAATTGAGAAAGTTTGATAAATAATTTGAAGTTCTTTTTTTGTTTGTTTCTTAACTGAAACAAGGACATGAAAACAGCATCAATCATGGCAGGAGGTGCTTCACCTTCTGAGGACCTGGCTCTGGTGTCAAGCGAAGACGGGGTTTATAAATCTTTCATTAAGGACACCTGTCGGGGGGGAGGGGGGGGTGTTACAGTGATTACATCTGTAGAGGAAAATTTGTACAGGGGGGTCAATGCAAGTACATGAATACGGCAGAGGAGAAGCGTCAGGTAACACAGGCCTGGTCTTGGGGGAGGTTTGCTCCTGCGTTGCTCGTGAGCCACACGGCTTCAGCGGATTACGTTTCAAGGGCACCTCTAATATTCCGTCCCCGCCGGGGGCCGCTCATCTCTGCCCCCGAGCCATCATTTACGTAATGGCGACGGTGCGACGTAAAGGCTAACGTTAAAGAAGTGGAGTCAAAGGAGAAGCGTCGCGCAAATGAATACGTGCAAAAAAATGGGTTGAGAAGTACATTTCTCAACGTTTAACTGCAGTGGGCGGCGGCTGTTCTTTCGCTGCCGCGGAGCTCCGGCACACCTTCGAATAAGCGCTGTCGCATCAGGTCGTACAGATTCTTCACACGACAACCGGATGCACTTAATTCAGATAAATTAAAAATCCAACGTGTGATGTACTGCGAGACATTTATAAAGCAGAATCGAAATTTGACATTTACCCGCAAGACTGAGAGGGTAAGAATTAACTCTAAATATGTTATATGTATTGACTAAGCAAATATTACTGCAATTCTTTCACCGATATGGTGTTTAAAGACAATTATATCCATAATTACATTAAAAGTGACAGCAATTACATGGTTTCTGGCAGCAGTTTTACTACATGACCCTTTTAATTATTCAACTGTTCAAATGTCAGCTATTCGGAGAATGCTGAGAATTTGCAGGTAAGACTGCAGTCATACATGCACAGTTGAGAGTAATAAATATTGTGGCCGGAATAATTAAGTCGCTGAGTTATTTGCTTGTTGGATGAACATTGTATGTAGGTTTCCTCCAGGCGCTCTGGTTCCCTCCCACAGTCCAAAGACGTGTCTCAGGTGAACCAGAGTCTTTACAGTGGATTTGTATTACATTCCGTGCGTGAGATTGTGCTCTGACGTTGGAGACGGAACAAACGGTTATTGTTTCTTGGTTTGGGGTCTTATTTTGAATTGTAAAAGCGGAAAACCGGGACTTTTCCACCATAACGTCATCGTTGTATTTAAGATGCAAATAATCCTCCAGTCTTGTGAAAGTGGGTCATTTTTATGTAGTGAATTAAAAGTGAGACAGATCATTAAATGGATCCACACCATCAAAAAAGTAGTCAACGGCGGAGAACCATAAACAAGATGACGTTCAGGAAAATCCTTCAATTACCTACGGAAGCGACTGTATTCAGCTCTTCGCTGCACACAACTCCATTGACTGAGGGAAGGCACAAGGCTTGAGAGAACTAAACACTCCCCTCCTCTTCCTTCTGCCAACTCACTCACCCGGTCCTCCTCATTTCTGGGGTGCTGAAGTTCCTCTCTCTGTGAAGAACGCAAATTCTTCCACTCAAACTGGGTCACATCCTGAACTTGCCGTTCAGACGCGGCCATCTAAGGCGGTTGGTAAACTGGGCTCATATAAAAAGGTATCGAGGCAGCCACAGATCCCCCGTGGGATCTTCTCAGCCAAAGCCAGCAACCCCAGCAGAGGCTTTATAGACTCCTCACGTGCTACACGGAGCCTGAAGACATGAACTTCATGTAAAGTAGCTGACAGCCACTGCTCTTCCAGCACTAAGAAATCCCTGCAGTCCAACAAGTGTCCCCACTGAGACAATCCCAGATCTGTCTGAAGTGGGTGCATTATGACTAGAGAAGCTTGAGGGATTATGAGGGCTGTGTGGTGCACATATAGACCCTGACATGTAGCACACATGCTGCTCTCCCCCATGATGGGCTTGTTAGGTAACCACAGCGACTGCCTGCGAAAGCAGAGTCTCCACGCAGAAGCTGCTGCAGCCCAAAACACGTCTCTGTCCTCCGAATCCTGAACAGAAAACAAGTGGAGGCCCAACTAACTGCTTCGGAACCAACAGCCCTCGTGAACCCACGTTCCGTAGCACCGGCTCTTCTGTTCCTTCCGCTTTTTCCACAGGGAAAAATAACACAACATAAATACAACCCCCCCCCCCCCCCNCTCTTCTGTTCCTTCCCCTTTTTCCCCAGGGAAAAAAAACACAACAAAAATACAACCCCCCCCCCCCCCCCACCCTGGAGCTTCAAATGACTTGCATACCTCACCTCTCACTTCTGGGCCTCATCGCTTGTTCACATCAGTAAGAAACAGGGAGAGAAGAAGAATCTAATAGAGTCATTTGGCATCTGACAGAAACATTCTGAGGTTTGCAGTGTGGAGAAATGCCAGCGTTCTCTGACTGGGACGGAGGAGAGTTGACGGAAACCGGTCAGCCATGGGATGCAGATGAAAACGTCAGCCATTAGAAGGCAGTACTGAGGAGATAACCCCCCCATCCCCCCACCCCCAGGGGCAGTGGCGCTGCTGGTTTGCCATTTCTTGGCAGTTCGCTTACCGGCTCACAGCTGTCCGAAAGAACGGCTGCTGTTTCTCGGTGGGGTTGTCTTGTTTATTTTACTAAATCCTGCCAAAAAGATGTGCGTTGTGTCCTCTACTCCTACAGAAACATCGACTAACAAAACTGGAAGAGCTAAGGAAAACTGCCATGGGGGCTCTGTCTTGGAGGAGCATTTCGCAATATGGCTCAAGTGTAACCCTTAAACAACAACAACTGCAGCAATAATAATAACAACAACAATAATAATAATAATAATAATAATAATAATAATAATAATAATAATAATAATAATGAGACCATCGCTTTCCTAACAGTCAACATTTTTTCAACAATCAAATGAAAACAAAACCTGCTATAAAAATACAGAAGACAAATAATTGAAAATATACTTTCAAAGGCATCTGGAGGACGTCCTCAGAAGATAACAATAAGGGTTTCTGTACTAATCTATACAATTAATATATTTGTACCTGTACAGCCCCAACAAGGACGTCACCGCACTTATCCGTGGGGGAGACGCTCTTTCTCCAAAGACACAACGCACGATATTGGCCAGTTTTTGGCTCGTTCCTTCGTCCAAAGTGAAGAAATATTAAAATTCCTACAGCTGTGCATTTGTACGACACCCACGCCGGGTTCGAACCCACGTCTGGGTGGCGCAGCGCCTCGCGACCCACTGCGCCACCCGCTACAGGAGCGCAGCATTAATATGGAACAGGTGTGACTTCGCCGCGTTTCTCTCGCTGTCGCTGGGCTGTGCGCAGCTCCCCAAACGGCCCTCCGCGTCCCCGGCGCGCATGGGCTCGGGGTCGGTTTGGCGCACGGATACTGCGCCTTGCGAGTGTGTGTGTAGTTTTTGATGTTGACCTAGGATTGCGGCAAAAGCCACAACTGCTTAATGCTGAGGGCAAATGTTGAAAATGTGAATCTGCCGTTAGATCCCCGCAGTTTGCGGCCGCAGTAGATCTATGGTGACACGCACGGCCGTTGACCGAATAACGGCAGAATCATTTATCAGCGAAGACCGTTGAAGGCGGCCGATCTCACGGGGGGGGGGGGGTCTTACAGTGTCAATAACCGAGAAAAAAACACGCTTCACATTGCGGCAGTAAACAAACCAAGAAGGGTGGGGGTGGGGGTGGGGGTGGGGGGGGCGAAATCTGGAATTCATCTTCGGTAAAAGTAGTTTGAAGGAATAACCGATTAGTAACGGTAACGGCGTAATAAGGTCACCGGGAAAAATGCGCCTCAAAATGACGGAATTATGGAGATGAGCGAGGTTTATTTCCCGTTACTCTTATTTCATATTCAGCCGGTGGTTTTTTTTTATTGTGTTGTCTCTGGAAAACGTTATTTAAAAGGTTTTTTTAATCAGTTATATTATAAGGTGCCCCCCCCCCACCCAGCCCTCCCAAACCCACCTAATAAAAAGTGTTACGGTCGTTTTAATGTATTGCTTTTCACATCCACGCGCTGGCGTGGAACTCCGGCGCTGCAGGAAAGCGCCTCGGTGCCTCCTGTTGGAAAACGGGCTCCGTTTATCGTTCTCAGCGTTTTCCTCTAAATCTAAAGCGCTTGACGAAGACTAGATTGTGACGAATCTGAGGAGATGTTTGCAGTTTGCGGGACGTTGCGGTTCTGCCGTCGGCGTGTGTTGAATTGTGTCCGTTTGCGCCCGGTGCGTAAAGGCGCAGCTCGTCAACTTTTCATGTGGTCATTTTCGCCGCCACGTTCGGGCTGCCTGCGCTTCCAAAGTAAGGCGTGGGGCTAAAACTGAGCGATCCACGCTTCGGCGTGTCGCGTTTCTGTCACAGTGAGGTAACACACGGGTGAAACGAGAAAAGTGCCACAGGACCGCAACAGTGTTCGCCCGATCACGTCCACACCACCGCACACGTTCACTCGAAAGACACCCGCGGGGTATCTGTTAATCGTCCAGGTAAATTTCAGGGGAGGAGGAGGAGGAGGGGGGGGGGAAGGTGCCGAGGAGCTACTTACCGAGGAAGACGAGCTGAAGCAGGTAAATTCCCACAACGTCCATCCTGACGCGCGTCGACCGATTCGCGCGTCGCCAAATTCGTCAACAATCCCAAACGGGCGCAGGTATTCGCGCGTCTTCTTCCCAAAAACGAGCCACCAAAAATGAAATTATTGGGCAACTGTTACCGACTGTCTTCCCGCAAATGTACAGTCCGCAATCCCACATACGGCTTCCCAAAAGACACTGTCCAGGAACATGAGCTGCGCTGTTCCACGACCAAGTCCCACAGTACTTATATAACCGCGCGAATACAGGACGGATAAAAGCTCTAACGTCGGTCCGTCGACGTTATTCGCGCGGAATTCGACCGAAAAGTGAAATTCGCGCCGGCGAACGACGACGAGCGTCAGTATCTGACGGGAACGAACCCGTTAAAAGTTTATATGGCGGGGCGAGCGTCGCGCGCCGGTCCGGGGGAGGCTGTCGGTCAGTCGGAAGCTCCCCGCCACTTTAAGGGGGGGTGGGGGGGGAGGAATCCAGGCAGCATCTCGAACGTGACGCCGCCGAATCGCTGCTCCGCTGCCGGGACCGAGCGCCGAACGAGCCGGGCCGCCGCCGCCGCCGCCGCGCGCCAGTGACGGCAGAGGGGAAGCCCGCTGACGCGCGTGGAATCGTCCGCGCGCACCAAGTGTGAGCATCGCTCACGTTCCCTTCACCCCCCCCCGCCCCCCACGCGTGGCCGTGATCATCGCGACAGCGGGACGATTCCACTCGTAAAAGGCGCAAACAACCAGCGTGGGATTCAAAAATAACGCGCATTTTTGCACATTTTTTTGTTTATTTGGTGTGGGGAGGGGAGGGGGGGGGGTTAGACCCCACTGCTTCGCTTAGAATAACAACTGCGCTGTTTTTTTTCTTAATCAGTCATGTTGGAATTTAAGTGTTTAATAATAAAGTGTTTATTTAAGAGCTGCAGTGAGAGTTAAAGCGAGAAGCCCGAAATGACGCGGCTGAGAAGAACCGCCATCGGTCTTAAACGCAGTTTAGCGCCTGTTTGCATCGTCCTGCGCTTCATGACCAAAGCAGGACCGTCCAGAAGCTCCAGCATGTTAACTCCTTCTTATCAGCTTTAACTCCTCCAGGCTTGTGTGGCCAGGAGGTCTGCGCACAAACTGTGTGTGTGTGTGTGTGGGTGAGCGCGCGGACCCGTCCTGCTTCCAGGATGGACTGTGGACCACCAGGAAAAGTGTGAAAAGTTCTTATTTAAACAGTCTCTCCATCACCGTAATCTGACAGCCCTGCTTAGGAGGTGTGGGGGGGGTCTAACCGGTTTCTATTTTTCGTCTCGACTTACGATTAACCCATTTATTCGAGGCCAGTACCTCACTCAGGTGCTACAGCAGGAAGTGGGGGTGAATCCCAGATGCTTAAGGTGGACCCAGCTCCTGCTGCCCCCTTCCAACGTGTCTTCTCTTGTAGCCGTCATATAACGAAAGCCGTCTTCCCGACTGATGCCTTGTTGACGTGGCCAGCAGGTCCTGCAGTGATCATTCGAAGAACCCAGCTACAAACTATGAGCTCCAGCTCACGTTTACGTCCCCTGGTGGTGCAGCATGTAAAGCGGGTGGTTTGCAGCACCTGGGGTGGAGTGTTTGGATGTTGGTTGAGATCCAGCTTGGCCTGTGGAGTTCACATGCCCTCCCTGTGTTTCCAGTGCAAAGACACACGGAAGAACATTACGTTTAAATATTAGTATGGAACATTTGGCCGTATCACAAACCCCACTTGACACACCTGCATTACTCAGCATAATGAGATGCGGATTTTGGCTGTACGTTTGCGGCAGGAAGACAGCGCTCGACGTGCGTGAGGGAAACATCTAGTATTCCATGCGCAGTCTGCAAAAGGAACGGGCACATTTCTTCATCACAATTCCATTTTCCAAGGATTAACCCACTCCTTCGCAGCGCAGAAAGCGAAACAAGGTTTCTCAGCGCCTATGAGCACGTTTCAGAGCACGTGGAGCAAAGCGTCACTTTCCACACCGTCCACGTTAGCTGGGTGTTTCTCACAAGGCAGCTGCAACACTGGGCTTTTTCAGCATAAATGAATCAGAGAGATCAAGGACACGGGCAAATTTGCGAGACTGAGCACGTATCCCGACACAGGCAGGGAAACTTCCGGGCAAGACCACCTGGATCTCCGTCCCGTGGGTCCTCCGAAACTTCTAGAAGAGACAACAGTTTCTCACGGGATAAATCGTTCCCAAGAACAAGAGAAACTCCACCAACTGGTCGTACTCCCACTTCCACACCACCGGCGACCAGCTCCGTCTGAGGCCTTTGGTACTTTTTCTCTCCGCCTGAACCTACCTGGCCAACTGACCTGCAGTGGAACCTTCACTGGCCACCCACCAAATATATAAGCAGTGAGGACACCTGAACAGGAGCGACCGCCTCTGGTGTTGCTGCAGATGAAACCGTCCAGCTTATGTGATGGTTCCCACTCGCCAGCAGTGAAAGTGATGTGGAAACTTTGCAAACTGCCTTTCCGACCCTGTTAATATCTGTAAATATCAAGCAACCACCAGAAAAGGCCCATTTTCTCTTGTACAGGTTTTCTCCTAGACTTTTACTGTAGACACCGAGTCCCGGCGGGACGCTGCATTTTTGTTTGTTAGTCAACTTGACGCAAAAAGGGTCGAGGTATTTGGGTTTGCTGCGTTCTTCTCACCCCTGGAGGTAAGGCTTTGGTGATGGGGTTGCACTGGTAAAAGAAAACAGAAAAACGTAACCTGTGTGTGAGGGTGAGAGTTGCAGGTTCTTTTTAGCCGCGTTGGTTCTCTCTACATTCCCTGTGTTACGTCTCATACCCTAGACTGGCCCAAAATGATGTGTCCTACACAGTGGAATTTGATCCTTTGCATTACCAGACAGTGACACTAACCCCACCCAGGATGAATGGACCAGTAGTACCCGGAGTCACGATCTCACGTTGAAGTCGTACCAGAACTACGCTCGGTTCGATTTAAACATTTTTCCTCTTAAGAGCCGTACAGTCAACAAGTATGTGACCAACCTTGTGAAAAAAGGCATTTGTGTTCTTTTGTCTGTGCTGAGGGTAGAACAGCCTGGCTGTCAGTCTTGTCTACGGCCGAACTATTGGCTCCGTGTCGGGGTCAGGGGACAGGTTATGAACCAAAACTGAGAACATTCCAGTGAGTTAGCACTCAGCAGCTTTAGACAAGGATTTAACCTTTTGCTCATTGAGATGCAAAACTACACATTTGGACAAACCTCTCAAAGTGTTAAGGAGAACCAATCTAAGCAGAGACATTACGAGCAGATAACAAGGATATCTATCAAAGATAATTTTTCCCTTGCAAGTTCAGTGAATATTTCATTTTGGGACTTCGGAATGGTTTCTGAATTTTTCCCAGGAAGCTTCTGGAACAAGTTCATATGGCTTAACCTTGTCATACTGCAAGACAGCATCCAAAGGTGGTGCTGAGTAAACCTCTGGAGCCTCTTCACTTAATTTGCATTGCAGCAGTGAAGACCAAACTTAGGCCATTTGCAAGGAACTTTGCAGCATGTTCAACAACACCGAGAAATGAGTCAACAGCTGTTTCTCCAAATGTGGGAGCAAAGAAGTATAACGTTGTTAATATGAAAAGTGGTAAACGCGGTGGGAAATGAATGTGTCTTTGTTCGCATACCAGTGGATTGGGAGGGATGAGCTGCGGTCTCACTCTTCAAGTCTCCTTCTCGGGTCGAATCGCCGCCATGCAGTCCTCCACTTTCTTTGGCTCAAGTGCCTGCCGATGCTCCTCTACTTTAGATCTGGCCAGACAAACCTTTCAGTGATCCAGGTCCAGTCCACCGCCACACACAATGAGCACAGGTGAGTATGGGCTAATAGACGAAACCTGGGATTTGACCTCATCCTCAGCTTCAGCCAAATCTGAATCCATCTGGCAAACATCTTCCATGCTTCCAGGCAACACAGCTTAAATCACTCTGAACAGGAATGACAAAGATCTGCAGTTTTCAGTAGCTCATCTTCATGAACTTTTGTCAAATTGCTCAAGCACAAGGTGAGCAGAGAACTTCTGCAGATCAACCAAAGCCATGTGATCTGCAAAGCAATACTGTCTCACGAAATATCACAAATACGGCACCTACAGGCCCACAAAGCAACAATCACTGCACCAAACCACACTAGTCCACTCAACACAAATAACTGGTGCATCAACCAGGAGATCTTGGATGAGCCCCCAGGTATGTTTCCACTCCAAGGCTGTGCGGGGTTGTGGTGGGGTGTAAAAAACTGTACTGAAGGACAGAACAACAGACAAACAATTGCATGTGCTTAACAGCGACAGTTCAGTAAATAACCAAACTCCAGAAGTCACAATAAAAGAAAACAAAAAGAAACCTGACTACCCTAAACCATGAACTTTCCAGTTGTGATTCTCATTTTGCTCCGAGTGCAGTTCAGCACTGGCCTGGGGTCACTCTCAGCACAGCTACAGGACCGTGTTGACCAGCCCCTGTGTGAGAGATCGCTGCAGTCTCAGCTGTGCCACGTCCAGAATGTTCTGGAGTTACCGAAGGAACAGTTGGGACAGCATCCCCGATCCAGTGCTCGGTCAGCGGTGCCAGAACTGCGGCGCGGTCACTGCAGTCAGCAGAGGAGCAGCGTCCATGTGCCCTCTGCGGTCCCTGAACAAGCGGACGTCCCGGTTTCGGCGAGGTCACCGGAGACGCGGTCCACAAGTCACCAGAGAATGAACACAGAAGTGGATTTTGCAGGTGTCCTAAGTAACGTGCCGATTCGCTCCGATTCCCTGCAAAATTGTGTACGAAAGGATAGCAGGTTTCTGTAAAAGGCCAAGTGATCCAGATTAGAAATGAATGTCAGCTTGGCGGCGTTGTGGGTGGCACCGGTGCCTCAAGTTATGTCCGACGACAAGAATCAGGAATTGAAGTCTGGTGTTGCATTATTCTGAACCTCAGAGGCTGGGGGGGAAAGTGGATCAGGACAAGGTTCCTCTTCTCTGTCTCACTCCAGAAAAAATGCCTGTTATTGTGTGTAGGAGGGGCTTAAACAAAGGTCTCGTGACAACCAGATGTTTAAGGTTTGTAACTAGGCTGTTAGGTGTCAGGTTTGGCATGGTGTCCAGTGGATGTATCCAGGTGTTGATGTGTAAAAGCTGCAATTCTGAAGGCCACAAGCATGTGAGATTTTGAACTGAAGCCCACGTGTCTGTGTTTTCACTCTCCCTGAGATACCAGGCAGGTTTTCGATATTTTATTTTAACAATAATACGGTATTTTTCACATACCGAGTTCCCTAAATTGGAAAAAAATGGTCTGTTAATATGAGCACAAGATAACTTGGCATATGTGACCGGGTTATTATAGCAGCAGCCAACCAGACCATTAACTGCAACGATGATGGTGAAAATGCCACAGCAAAGCGTTAAATGCGTAAGCAGAGAAAGCGTTTAACATGTTGGTGAGACGAATCGTCCGATTCGCGGAGTGAAAACAAACGGGGCAAGCGTCACGAGAGAGAGGGGCTCCGCTGGTGGTCGCGCTTTCCAGCAGGGGGAATTTCTCAGATTTGGCATGTGTGACGTCATACTCCCACAGAAAGTCCATTTCAGCTCGCACCACCTTTGAACGTGACAAATGAATAGACAGTGACCATGACTGGATATTGTGCGCGCCACATTTTTTAAAATTTTATTACACGGAGCAGTGCTGACTTGAATGGTTTCGAGGAGGGAGAATGATGCAAACTTGTGGGCCGAGGCTTCGCTTCCCCCACCGCACCTTGCGCAAGCGCTGCTGCCGAATTTCAGTGCCTCTTACATCAGACACCCACTGGCTGATGCTGCATTTCCATAAGGTGATATTTGCATTTTAGTTTGATAACGCCCACTTCTTGTCTGATCCCTTCAGATGACCTTTTTATCCGAGCCGCAAACTACCATTAAAAAACGATCTACGTTAAAAACGCCGAGGCTGTTCCAAGCACCTGCGGTTCAGAAACGTGACTGAGACGTCCCTCGTTCTTAACTTTTCAACCAGTAACTTCGAAATCGCTTACAGCGGCAAAAAGATCCACTGAACTTATCGTTGGCAAACAAAGTGTGTATCTACAACCCAAAAAACCCAAAACCATCCAGAAATGAGTAAAAATGAGAATAGCTGTCCTCGTAAAACGCTATGTTTCCCACATGAATAAAAATGAAGCTATCCGTCTTCCGTTAACTGCAACAGAGTTATGTTTTACAGACACCGGTCTTACCTGAAAGGTACTTTAACCTTTCGTCTTCCGTACACCTCTGAAGTGAAGCGAGACGTATAGAAGAGGCTCAGTCTTTGACACGGTTAAAAGTTCATTTGTTATCTTTCATAATGTGCTGCACGACAGCGGAGTTAAAAGCATTAAAATTCTACCAAGTTGCCTTATTGTTTGTTTCCTTTCATCTGATTCAAACAAGAAGCAAAACTAGTTTGCTCCCCCACCCACTTTCCGCGTGGACTCTCCCTGCTGGTGTTCAGTGGACTCAAATACCCACAATCCCCCGTCGGCCACAATGGCCATCATGCTGTCACTTTATCCATCGGTAGCTTGTGGGTTGTTTTCCACGTCTAAAGCCGTTATGTCTTTTCTGTAAATATGTTCACAGTCGCCACCTGCATCCATTTGTACGCATTGATGTCTGTTTCACGCCTGTATTTAAGCACAAAAGTGGTATTTTGCACAACTACTTACAACTTTACCGTGTCCACGTTCACCGGGGTCCTTTTTATCGCATCATCACAGGTCCTTTAAACTAGTACTAGTTAGTACCTGTAGATGTAGTTCCTGCATCATCCAGGACCTCTTGTGTGCAGCTTGTCAAGAACACACACACCCACACACACACTGCTGGAAACGTGACTTTGGTCCGTGGAAGCAGAACATGCAGAAGCCAGATGTGTTGAGCAGGATTTTATAGATTTTCTTTCATTGTAATTATGCTTTTTTATTCTGTCTTATTTTATTTTTATTATTATTATTATTACTATTATCATCTTATTATGTTATTTATGTTTTTCTCTGACATCTACAGATAAACTTTCCAAGTGTTTACTGACTCGTCCTGTTTTCTTGTGTTTGCTTTGCTAAGGAGTTCACAGATGTGGCGTGTATTGTTAAACAGTGACTCAAATTTTATAACAGATGCTTCTGCTGCAGAGTGAAGTAAGAAATTTAAGAAATAACGTCTCGAGTCACCAGCCGCAGGTAAGTAAACCGTCCAGGAGGTACCGAATATCGCACAGGTCTTCACTGTATGAAGCTTCTGATGCCGAATCTTAAGAAAAAGGTGCAAAAACAGAAAACTGGGGGGGGGGGCACTTTTTCACAGAAAAGTCCAGCCCTTTTCTGGGGAACGTCGTTGCACCGCTTTGCCCCCCGAAGAGAACGTGGAAACACGGTGGTCCAGGTTCGGATTGAGGACCGCAACTGTGCTTCTCCACGTCTGTTATGTCCGCGGATGAAACCCGCAGCTTGTAGAGAAACCGTGAAGGTGGCTCCAGCACATATGGTGGAGGTGTACAGGTCCTATAAAAAGTTTCCAACTCCCGTCCTCCGCATTTTTTCATGTTTTATTGTTTTATAACAGCGAATCAATATGGATTTAATATGGCTTTTTGACACTGGTCAACAGAAATATATTTAACTCTCGGAACACAGTTAAACCGGTCATAAAAAAACGAAGGAATACGACACAATCGAGACCTCCTTCTACAGGTTGCCCTCTAATAGACATTGGATAGCTGGTCATGTCTAAAATGGGAAGGGAAGGGAGCACTTGAACTTTTTGCAGAAATGATCTACCTTCCCACTATGTTTAAATGTCTTTTTTATGAATTAGTGACCACAGACTCGAATGGATGGCTTCACCTGCTGGCCAGAGTCATCTGGGCACGAAGAGGACCCCGCAGGCCCCGGAGTGGTACGTGGAATATCGGCCTTTTAATACTCGCCTCCTCCGGAGCCCCACCTCTAATCCAGCAGACCTACAGCACAGCTGGTGTTTTATTTATTCTCTTTCATGATAAATCCATGGCTCTCCACATATCCTGACATCAATCCAGACAGCTGGAGTCTTATTTCACAGTAAGAACGTGGCAGAATTGAACCAACACTTTACGAGAAACTTTCTCCAGCAGTGGGTAGGGAACCGATCTTCTTGTGTAGATGGATTTCGATCTTGGGGGCTTGGAAGACCTCACAACGGCTTCTGGTGGCTCTTTACGGCCCTTGTAACTGCCTACTGCATCTTCTGGATGAAGTTAAAGAGACGAGACACCTGAAGCACTGAGGGTGTCTAGCTTTTTCAGAGCTTCACGGGTTCAGGTCTTCACAGCTCTATTCAGGGCGGTTGCTGAGAAAACAGGTGATGGAATTGGACCTTATTCCTGCTTTTACCCACTGCAGCAGAAGTAAATACATCCTCTGTTAGATGGTGGATTTTGCTGCTTCTATTTACTCGGCTGCTGCAGTTGAACACGTGTTCGGAAAGATACGGATGGTGTCTTGTGTTGTCTAAATGTTAAGGTGCAGGTAAATAACAGAGTCTTGAGCAGATGAGTAATGGCAGAACCAGACAGAGTTAAGCCTCAGGGTACTTTTCTTCTGCATTTCCCAACGTGTAAGTTCTGGTTACACCTTTCATGTTTGACGTGGTTTTTGTATTTTACAGCGTTTTACTTTTGGTCGATTTGCTACTGTTCAGAGCTGAAAGAGACGGGAAAACGTTGCCGGTTTCTGTCACGTGCCGAAGTGCTAGTCGCTCCCTGCAAGCTGTCACACAAAGTATTTGACGGCTAATGACTCGGATGTGTAAAAATTTATGTGGCCGTTGTATTTTTTAATAAAGGGACAAAGTGTGAAGAGGGTGACGCGTGAAGGGACTATAAATCGGGAAGGGAAGAAGCGAAAATCGCTGTTTTTCGCTCCAGTACAAGAGCAGAGCGTAACCAGTCCCTTATGTAGCAGGCCTAACTAGTGGACCGGGAACTTCGATCGACTCATTTACATTTACACATCATTGGAACACGTGCGACACGGGGTCTAAGAATTTCGGACACTAGTATACGACACAAATATTACATATCGGATTAACGCCGCAAGTTTTCCGCCCCAAACGGCCGGGAACAAGAGAGGAAGCCCATGTTTTGCCTGGCAGGTTGTTGGACGGGTGATTGATGCCGCTGTCCTCCTCGGTCCCGGGCGAAATGCACAACACATCTCCTTCCCCAGCGTTTGCATTCAGTCCGATGGGTTTCCCGCCGGGTCCGGAATCTGTCAGACTTTGGCAGTGATGATAGACGGCCATTTATAAAAGAGGGACTTTACAGATAAGGTGCTGGGAGTTTTACTCTTATGTGACTGTGATCAATGTATTAATTCGCAGATTTAAGTCGTCCACAAACCGAGATAAAGTGCTAGTTCCGGGGGTTTTCGAAGGATCGGTTAGAACCACGTTTTCCTTCCGGTGGCAGTTGCAGCTTTGCAAAAGTGGTCCAGTATCCAGTGGCCGGGGTTCCTCCGTTTTGGCTACCTCTGCCCCTCGGAGCAGCTGAATCCCTTTCAAAACTCAGCAAGCGTCTCAAAGCACATCTCTTTCGGTGCCGTTTCTCTCCTGATCTCCAAACTGCTCCGTTGATTTGCATCACGCCATCTGTCACCATCACCCCTGTATTTCTATTAATTCTCTACGCAGCTGGTGTAAGACGACAAAAAAAAAAAAGACGCCGAATCGGACAAACTGAATATGCTTCCAGAATCTCGCGTCAGTGTCTGTGGAGAAATGCAGCCGTTTACTCTGACCCGTTTGTCCCTTTCTGAGAAAAGCATCTGTCAGATAAATTTAATAGTAACGTAAACCTCCAGACTAGTTACGTTACAGCAATAATTAAACCTCGGACCCCAGCGGAGCCGTCACAGGAACCGCAAGGGTTCGGGTTCTGCGAATAAAGCGGGTTTATTGAGTCAGCGGGGAGACGGGGTGATTTTAATGAAGAAGCGGCAACCCCTGCTGTAAACGGTATAAAAACAAGTAAACAATTTGGACTAGACACATAATACAGGCGAAAGCCAGACCGCGATTTAAACCGGCAGCGTTCTGCGGTGTGTTTGGACAGTTTTAACCGTCGCTTTTTTGGAACAGGACAAGATTATGTCAGGATTTGTGTTTATATTTATTAAATTCGCCGATGCTTCTCTCCAAAGTCGCTTAGAGCGTCGCCCTTTGGTGACTGACTGCCGGGTAGTTATTATCGCCGCAGTTTTGGTAAAACAGTTTGGTTAAGGGGACTGAGATTCGAAGCCGGGTTCCGGTCTCCCGACACGCCGCTCTTAAATGGAGAATTATTCTTAATATAACTTAATATGTCGACTGGGGTATGATGGGGCAACGGGCGAGGATGGTGGAATAAATAACATTTGTTGTAAAGCGCTGTTAGACTTGGTTTATTTTTTACATCAGCTCCTTCCTTCGCAAACGTCCACCCTCCCTCAACCATCAGATGTGGGAAGAATTAAAGGACATGATGTGAATTGTATCGGTTTATGAAACCCAGGCAGTTCTAAGACAGATTCTTCAAATAAACACGCGTGTTATGCAAGACACGCTTGTGCACCTTGTTCTCTTATTTCTCACGTTTGACTAAATCGCTGCGGTGAAAAGTCAGCGAGAAATATCACATTTTTGCTTGGTAGCCAGATCGGAAGGTGGGCAACAGGTCTGCACTGAAAGTGGTTCTTTTAATTCTTCCCATCGCTTTCTTACGTGCCCTCGACTGCTGCTTTCGACCTTCTTTTTGACCTCATCCGCTATTAAATGTGCATTTTGTTTGTTACCCTCCTGTGGCCTCTTTGCATTTCCGACTCTTTCTTAACTCCCCTGAGGACGATAGAACCAAACCGGGTCGAGAAGGGTACCCCCGCTTGTGTTTAAAATTAGGGTTTAAAGTTTAGGAGGTGCTTTGTGTAAAACAGACTTAAAGCATATGCTAAGACTGCAGTGAGCGAAGGGTGTCTGCGTGCGTGTTTTTTTGTTTGTTTGATGTTGCCGTTTATTGGTCCAACCCTTTTTTTTTTTTTTGTAAAACCAAACGGTAAAAAAAAAAGTAGCGATGACAGGCGGCCGGTGTGAGCTCAGGATAACGTCGCCGCCGTCGGGGGCCTCCGCTGCGCATCTGCCGCAAACCATTTTGGGCGTCATTCTGACATCCGATTAAACAAAGTGCCTAAAATATTCAGCGGTTTCTCTTTGCGATTTATTATTAAAAGGGCCAACATTAATACTTACGCGTGGAAGCACAGCGCGGCAAAGCCGCACCGGCGTACGGCGACGTATTTTTAAAAAAAAAAATTTTTTACCCTTTTTTTTTCAAAATTCAGTCCTTTTAGAAATGATGTGATTAAATTATTCAGTCACAGTGCTGAGAAACACTTCCAGCAGAGCTATGAATCACTACGTTGACTGACACTGTATTGCCAGCACACGCACAATGGGACCCCGCATGAAAAAAAAACACGTATCTGCATGAATACAAACACACACACACACACACACACACACACACACACACACACACACACACTTATTAGTGGAGCCCCTTGGCTACAAAACACTGCTATTGAAACGTATACCCCAGGCTAGGCCTGAAACACAGTAGCAGCCACCGCCAATGCACACACACACACACACACACACACACACACACACGATAAGTTAGACCCCAGGCTGACAAAACACTGCATTGCTGGTACAACCAACAGTTCCCAGAAGAAGCGGTGAAGATCACCATGAGTGAGTCAACACTGCGATGCACGTGGTGGGCTGGCAGATGAACGCTGTTAAGTCATTTTCAGGCCGCTGGCGTTGCCCGACTCTCCCCGCCAGCCGGCACAGATGCCAGCTTCTGCTGACTCCGCTGCGTCTCTGTAATCGCGCCCAGCAGGGGACGCCGTGGCAGAACATGCAAACAGGCAGGGCCCACCCCAGCGACCGGCAGGCCGTTTGAGGAGATCATGGCCGGATGCTTGTCAGCGGCGGGCAAAGTGTGAGGTGGCTCTTTCCCGAGATGCAATCCAGAAGAATGCTCAGAGCCCGCTGAGAATTGTGCGCGCTTCAGGACGGTCTTTCAGCAGGAGATGAGGTTTCCCACACCGGTCGTATCTGGACGCTTGTCTGTGTTGTAATCCAGAGATGCAGGTCCAGATGCGGTGGTGAGATCTTCCTGAGAACTCCTCCCTTCTGTTAAGTCTCATTCCTCCCAAAGGCCTTTGGCTGGGTGAACCCTCTACGTCTGTTTCAGTCAAGTTTCACCCATTTACAACCTTTTATTATCAAACATCCGGTTTGCTTTATCTGACCGACATTTGCGCCACGACGCCGTCCACACCAGGCATCTGGACGTGTCGTTTCGCGCGGCTCCTTACTCTTTCAACATCGGCGGTGTGTTCGGTCAGATCAGGGAGTGGAAAAACAACAGCTGAGAGTGTAATAAAGAGCAAAGGGCATCAAAAGCAGAACTGAGGAACACATCTACACACAGGCGGCATCATCCATCCTTTCTTCATTTATAACTTAATCCTGAGAGGGGATGCAGTGGCCCAGAACCACCCGGTTCTAGGCTGTGAGACTACTCCTGGAAGGATGGTGGTCTATCATAGGATGACCGACCCCACACACACACACACACACACACACACACACACACACACACTCACTGTGGACGATTTGTTTTCACTACGGAAGGAAACCCATGCAGACAGTCGAACTCCACACACACCGGACTGGATTTGAACCCGAACAGCTCGGTGCCATTTCTGGTGAATGAGATCCACAGATCACAAAACCCACAGAGAAGCTTAGAACTTGTGACACTAACTGGGAACGAAATTGGTCAACAGGTGCAACACATGAGCTGATTTTCATGTTTTATAGCTGCTGCATAAACAAGTATAACCGACCGACACCCCTATCAAAAACAGAAATCCGTCTCCTCACACAACCAGGGGGGTTTAATGTTCTCCTGAAACAGCCGCCGTTTTGTACTTGGGTGCAGAATAACTGTCACAGAAAACAATAAGGGGGCCCAGTTTCCATTTCAACCAGGTCTTGCTCTGCTCAGACTAAAGCTGAACCCATGGGGATCAATAGTGAAATGCTCCTTTCTTTGGCCCCACTCCAATGCAGGATAAAGCAAATTCTAATGCGGACAAACCTCATGTTTAATAACACGAGACAGGGAACTGATACCACGTGCCGAGCGGTTGGTGGGACCATCTTTTCCAGCTGTTCCTAACGTGACGTCAGCGTCACGAATCCCATCGCTTGTTTTCTCTCATCAGCTCGGATTAGGAATTATTCGTATTTTGACACGTTTTACTTCCAGGATATGCAGCTATTGAAGTGTAGTTCTAAAGCCCAAATTTTAGTTTATGCATTTTTGAACACCTCTCGCACATGGATGCTTGAACTAATTTGTCGCTGCAAATCTATCTGCGAAGAAGACATTTTCATTTTAAAGGCGAATCCAGTCCTGGTATTAATGAAATCAGAATCGATGCGTTATTTTATTCATGGATTTTGCTGCAGAGGAATGAACTGCAGGTTCAGTGGGGTCCAGACTCAGATCGCTTGGCGAGTCCCCCATTTCGACAAGCTATGACAGCGCAGGCGGTCTTCTGCCCCCGAGTGAACGCTCCAATTACGCAAATTTACGACCACGCGCGGTTCGCTCCGTGAAATCTGCCCGAACCATCGGCTCACGCTTATGAGAGCAGGAATTCGAAATGGGATCCTTGGAGGTGCTGGCTTCTGCAGAAGATGAGAGGCCTCCCCACTCGTACACCCTTGTTGTCTTGTAGGACAAATATCGTGACTTTTTATAGTCCGATTTAATAATCTAATTTATTTGTACAGAGGCTTCTTCTCACGCAGCGACTCGGAGCCGAACAGCAGATCGGGATGATGGAACAGAGAACGGGTGTGTAGTGACGCTATAGATGGAGGTTAGATGCTAAGGAGAACAACTATACGGGGTATCGGTGTAATACGATAAACCTGCCAGCAACTGAGGAGAAGAAAACAAAAAGCTCCCAACCGGGAGGTGAGGGAGGGAAATGAACCTCTGGGGGTCCGAGTGCCGGCGGCTCTCCCCCTGCTGGGCTTCTACACATGTAAAATAGAGGCAGTAGTAGCAGCTGAGGAAGGTTTTACTGCTGAGGACAACACTGTGTAGGACAGTGAGCTGAATCCAGTGATGTTGAGGAGCAGGAGAGCTGATGACATCATCAAGGCAGGGGGTCCTCAGCTCCCAGTGAAATGGATTGTTGGTCTCCCCACTGGTCGCGTCTGGCAAAACCACCATTTATTGTAATTATGAGTCTGAAAAAAAAGCTAAAACTTTTCCGTTTTGCGTTTTTGACAAGTTTCAGCATTTTTTTTTTTTTGTTTTCGTGGTGGTTTTGCACCACCCTTAGATACCAGTTTTTGAAAAATCAAATTAAAAGTTATTCTCTCTGCCCCCAGCTTTAAGAAGACTTTCAAAGCTTCGCGTCCAACACGCATCCCATTTCCCGGGTAGCCGAAGATATGCAGGCAAACAGAAACATTCCGCCGTTCAGGAAGGCTTCCAATAAGCTTTGAGAAAAGCAATATGCAGCAGAACAATCCACAGCCGGGCCCTGTAATTTCCCCCGACTGCGTACAGCTACTTAGTTATTCCCCCCTAAGGACTAACAAGGTTAAGAACCACTGTCGGCCCTCAGGATGTGTCCATGACAGCGAGAAAGAGAGAAAAAGTGGGCGAGCGATAAATTACCATCATTTCAAATCGCTGCCGACACTTGTCCAAAGCGGCTCATCAGCACAGGTACAGGTACTGGTTAGTACCCTCCTGTCGGGTAGTAAAACACAACCGGCATCAGACTAGCTGCCCTCGACCGCTGTGCGAACTCCTCTCTCAGATACAGTACGAACGATACGTTCAATAATGCACATATTTGTCCAAATGTCCTTTTCCACTTCTTAGGCCGTGATTTCAAAAACGAACGATTAACTCTGACTGTACGTGTGCTTCACGTGTGAAGTCGTTCTTCAGCGCTTTCCGGTGCCGTCCTGCGACGGCTAGTCAGCTTTTTATTCGACTGCCGTTCCGACTGCCGAGATACGCAGACAAAGACCTACCAACTGCTCGAGCCGCGCGGTCCGGCTCAGTCGTGACTCACCGAGCCCGATCGCTTCAAGCGTGTCTTTGTGGCCCCCGGCGGAACGCCAGTCGCCAGCGTTTGATGTTAAAAATAAAAGCGTCCCAACGCGTGCCGCGGCAACCCCGGATCGTCGCGCTCGAACCTGAATGAAGAAGAACCTCGTGAAAATCTTACATCTTTTTTATTTGTTTTGCCAAAAATACATCAGTCACATCCTAAGGTGGTCACGCTGCCGTTTTGCGGCGGCAGGTAAAGATGAGGTAAAACCCTGAATCTGAACGTTCATTTTCTTCTCGTAGCTGAAGAACTGCGTCGGGGACGTTTGGTTGAATAAATATTTTATTTAGGAATTTCCACAGGCGGGAAACGCAGCGAAAGGTCGAAGCACACAATATGGAAATGAAATAAGAAATATATTCCTGATTTATTACATCTCATGCATGAAATTTAGAGGGAATACGTTTCGCGAGGGAGTTTAATTTATTGTTACGGCTTTCGCGTTCTTCCCGAACGTGTCTATCATTCACGCGTGTGAATAATTTTAAGATAACTTGACAAACTCTGGCCATTGTTTTGAATCTTCTTATATATGATCTTTCCTGTTAAAAATTCATCCTGTGTGCGTGACCAGGATCTGCGCCTTTGTTGAGCTAAAAAAACCATTTGCTTCCCACCAACACCGCAGGTTGATACGATATAAAATCGTGCTGTAACCACATTTTCACCCCCGGTGAAATCTGTGATTTACTCTGTATGACGCAAAATATCACTTGCAATTCAATAGCTAAACAAGAAACGTCGAGGCGACGTTAATATCTGTGACATTTACATGTGGCTGCTTCCAATTCCGAGGAACCTGTGAAAAACTATATTTCAGTTTGTTTCACATATTCTGACGCAAATTGTTAACCCACCGTCGTCTTTGCTTTTTGCCGAATCTGTAAAGGTCCTTTAATGTGACACAGATCTGATGAACAGTGTTTTGGACCAAGAATCAAATAGAAAAAAATGAAAGAACGAACGTTAGGAAGACAAATTGGGGCCCAGAGGCGAAAAACCTGCTATGAAAGAGAAAATGTTGGACATAGAAACGGTTCAGAATGACTTCACTTGAAAATTTTTGCACTAAACAAATGAATAAAGGTCAAGAATTGAATGTGAGCAAAAGATTATCTCCCATGTTTTTAGAATGTTTGTATTTTGTGTGAATAACATTGAAGCTTAAACACAAACGTGGTTTTTTAGAAGCAAGACGGTAAAGCCAAAGCAAGAATTTATTGTACTTCTTTATGTATTTGCCTGGTTCTGCCGATTGTTGAAATTATTACATTTCTCCGCCTAAATCATGAATGTTGGGATTTTTTTTTTTTAATATCAGTCAGCTTTAGAAATTTCCCCCACTCTGTTGTGAAGTTTAAATTATATTTTCTCCTGAAGTCTATCCAGCTTCCGGGTTACGACTCTTGCAAAATGCAGACAGTGAGGTCATTGTGATGGATCCACAAAAGCTGCTTCACCACCACACGTGGCACCCTGAGCTGTGCCACAGTTCAGCATGAGTTATAGAGCAACTTAGTTTAGAGCAGCAGGGATCTCCGGTGCCGCCTGATCCATCATTTGTTTTAATAAATGTTAACAGACTGGCTGCACACAAAGTCTCCACAGGTTTGAAAGTGTGAACATGTTTTATCCATTAAAGCTGATGAGGGGCAGTTAGTGGCCAGAACGATATAACATTTCTTCACGATCGTGCAGCAATCCTTCGGTATCTGAACTCCCTACACGCAAATTTTCTCCGTTACGACTGTTGAAAATGAATACCTATATATCAGTGTCCGAATGGAAACTTTTGGTGTAAAGAATTTTTGTCTGAAGCTTACCCTTAATGAAAAAATCTATGGCAGTAAAAATCAATAAAACAATCTACAAATAAATACAGTAGCGTACAGTATAGTGTAATAAAACAATGCTGTATGTATTGTAATAAACTCTATGTTTAGGAATTTACCGGAAGCCAGACGTGCTGCACGGTGTTATCAGCTGCTTCCACCTGTTTCACTGTGTCTGAACACGTTTGCACTGCATCACCGCATTCATTACACATTTCATTTTTTTAAATAAACCTATTTATTTAAATGCGAGTTATTTTGTGAAACCCGGGCCCGGCGGCAGGTCACTTCAGTCAACACGTCGTATGACTGGAGTGTGGCAGCGACCCTCTCACCTCCCATGTGTAAAGCAACGACTGACATGCGAGATGCTCTGTACTGTACACACTTGACCGCGGTATAAACACCGCATTAGTGACAACATTAAGTGTTTTCTAATGAGCCAACTGGTGTTTACAGTGTTTATGGGCTGGGAGCTCATTATTTATTTATTTTCCCCCCATTTAAAATAACGGGAAACAGACAGTCGGTATCAGAATGTTTTCAGTTACAAATTATATTCGGACGCTGAGGGATCCCGGCAGGTCGATTATAATTCACTAAACATAACTTCCTGCAAAAAAAACACTGACAGATGTTGCTTGCTTTGTGCACACTTGTATGCGATGAGGAAATTTCTCAGACGCACCGCGCAGCGTCGAAACGGTGCACTGACACTTCCCTTATTCATTTTTACGATAAGCTTAACTTGCCGATAGATTTTTGAGGAGGTTGACTCGCCTTCCCTGGAGGAAGTGAGCACTAGGGAACATAGTACAGCCAGCATTTTACTGCAAGTCCCCATTCTCCACCGCTGATTCTGCACATCACGGTGTGATGTCTGGAAATGCTTGATAACCGCTTGTTTAACGGTTTTCTACAGGCAAAGGATGGAGCCGATGAAGACGTTGCTGTGGGGTTTCGCCAGAAGTTGATGGAGTTTTTTTTTCCATGTGTCCTTGCTCATTATGTTGTGCAGTAAATTCTTTTAGAACCTTGACACTAAAGGCATCGGTCCTGTCATCTATGTATAATTATAGTCAGCATGGTGTTTTTTATGGGTCCAGTTTGATAGTTTGCTTTATTTACCACGGAAAGCTGTGAGGTTTGGAACGACGGGAAGAAATTAGCACCATTCCCTTCTTGCTGTGTGAGGAATGTTCACCCCGCTTTAGTTTATGAGGCATTTCGAATTCGTTCTCAGCGCCCCACTGACGTTGGACAATGGGATTGTTTGACCTTTGGTCGACCGTCTGCAGTCAGCGGTCGGTTCGGGGGGTTCCCCGCGTTTCCTCTGCTAACTAGTCCCGGTTCATTCAAGAAAAAGGAGCAAATGCCGAAAAACTGGGTGACAAAATTATTTCTTGGTTGGGAAAAATTCACGTCCGCAAAGCCCAATACCAAGCTTATCCCAAAGTCTTAGGAGCACCCGACATCATGTGGAAAAACTGAACCACATTAAAATAGTTAATAGAAAATAATAAAATGATACTGTATGAGAAGTTCAAAAGGTCATTTTCAAAGTAAAATCCGCAAGATGTTCCGTGCAGACCGGCTTAAGGAAGACGTAGGCTAGGGGTCTCATTTAAACAAGCAAACAAACAAACAAACAGAGAATATGACAGCCCCATGGTGCAAAATGGAAGCCCTAGACACACTGAGAGAACACACCTAAGAACACACCAGACCGTGATCCAGAGTGTGGGTACGCAGTTCCCACAATGCCTTGCATCTTACTGTCTGTCTAACATGGTAGCGTTCACACGTAGCATCACTTTATTGTGCCGGACTGGATGTTGAACTCTTTTCCAGCATCTCTTTGTAAAGACTGTCCGGTACGTGTCGGGGGTCCCGGTTATGGTCATGTTCCCGCGGCTGTGTTCTCCTTCCTGTTTCTAGAAGGTTGTCTCACCAGGTGCTACTCCTGGATTCACGAAATCACTGCTCATGTTTGCTCTTCCCCAAACAGCAATACACTTCTGGCTTGGTGATTTCTTTGGTTTGACTTTATTTTACTTTATGCAGTCTGGGTCAAGTGTGAACAAGAGTAAATAAATATTCTGCCTCAATATATTGCGTGGTCAATGTGATAAAAACGGAGGCTCAATAAAGAAGGCGTTGGAGCTCCAGCGGTGGAGAAGCACAATTTTACAGAGCCATCAGCAGTTTGATGGCCATCGCTCGATGAGATTTTGGAGAGGAAGCAAAGGATCCAGCTGAGGGAACCTCTCGCTAGGCTGCCAGGAACATTCCGGCATGCATGAATCGCAAAGATACATTAAATTTGAGGGGAGTCTCTGGATCAGTGATGAAAAAATTGGAAAACCCTGATCTCCAGATTTCAAACAATTTTATAAAATCTCTCGCAAGTGGTTCCCTGGGACTGACAGAAGGTGCTGTTTTTAGCTTCTGAGTCGAGTCTTCTAGCTTAATTTTGTTAGCCTCAATATGGTATAAAATGCGAAATGACTCAAGTGATCAAACATCTGGGTTAAATGAATTTTTTTTTTGCCAAATTGACAGTTAGACGTTCAGCTTTATACTAGAAAAAAGATAAAGTGCGATTCATCACGACAGACTCTGCACGTGAGTTTTACCGTTTTGTTAGTTTAGGCAAAAAGGTTCAAATTCCGATAAATTTTCAGCTTGAAAGCTTCGAATGCGAACGCTTAGCTTTGCCGCGGTTGCGAACAGTGCCGGGTTCTTCTAAAGTTATATACGGTATCAGTGGGCACGGGGGGGTTGTTGTGTGTTCTGACCGTTTAGGAATCTCTTGGGGATTACGAGTCCAACCGTTGAGATGAAGGAGGAACGAAATAAACAATCGAACTGTGGATTAAAGCCGAAAGAAACGCGGCAAAAACTCCGCAGAAGTAGACGGTGAAAATCACACGGAACCGGCGGGTTTCCCTCAGCGCGTTGAACGTCGGAGCACATTTACCCCCGGAGGTCTTCATCGTAGACTTGAAATGCTCGAACGTACAATTTTACAGCACCGGATACAGCGATCTGTGTTGGAGTTGATAAAATCCAGAGTAGTTTCGCAGCCTCGGGCCCAGCGGCTGCGCGATACGCCCCGGACTGCCGCGACCCTCGCCGGGGTGAAGAGGTAAACGCGTGGATGGATGCAGTAATGGAGCGCAAAACGTTTGAAAATTACAATCCAACACTGTGTCTCCATTTTATTAATCCAATTTTCCACACTTTTGACTACAAATTGCAGCGCATTACTTTGTTAACAGACAAAAGCATGTTTCATATTCAGGGACCCCCTCAAACCCGCGACGCATATTGATCAGTGGATATCGATTTTCCTGCCGTATTTTCCAAAGGCTGTCGGACACCTCGCGTAAATCGCATCTTGAAGGGAAGTTAAGTTGAGGAAATTAGTTTTGATGGGATCTTCTATTGCTCAACAATGCTTAATAGAATATGGAACTGGAAGTGTAGCTGCTCCGAATGCTGTTAAAGGTTGACTTTATTATCCAGCCGCCAGCTGCACTGGTGCCCCATCGGGTTCCGAACTGCTAACTGAGATGTGCTTTTCCTGGCTCTCCAGGTCCAGCTCGGTGGGACCGTATAAACGCGGTTCACACTTAGGCGAATAATCCGGACGGACGCCACACGTTATTTGTCTCTATATCCATAAAGCAAAGCCTCCATCTGGCTCTTGGTTTTTTATTTGCATGCTTTGTTTTTCAGGCCACAGGCCTGAAATTTGGCACACAGGTACTTCTCACCCTAAGTGAGGTTTGAGCATAGTTATAGACACACACACACACACACACACACACACACACACACACACGGGTTTAATTTGTGTCTAACCTCCGAATCCTGAACACATACTGAGAGTGTTGATACGATAAAAAAAAAGATCATTTCAACTTCAGATCTGACTTTTCTCGCTGAGTCTGTGTTGGCAGGACTGATGGAAAGAGCTGCAGTCTTTCTTCTTGCTTCTATTTTTTAATCAGTAAACTTGGACGTGACAGCACAGAGCTGATGGAACAGCGGATTTCTCACATACATGCGACTCTTTCTTACTTACAAGCCTCGGATAACAGATTAATAGGTTAACAATCTGTGGACAAACATATAACATGGCTAAAAAAGCCTTCAAAATTTTCCTCTCTCTATGTTTTTGAATGGAAACTCATTCAGAACTTTTGCTGCGAGACTTGTTTTGTTCTTCCACACGAGCTGACCTTTTAGGAGCTCAGGATGTGAAAGACCTTCACAACCTTTTATGTGGCAGCTCTATGTTGCTATCGTGGTATATCTGTACAGCTGGATGGAACCGCAGGCTGCCAGGTACTTTGATATGAAGGTACAGGTTATTGTTTAAGAAAAACTCTTTAAGTGAGTCTACCAAGACAAACAGAAGTGTCACTGATGTGGTTCTGAATTTCTTTGTTCAAGGTGCTGTTATTGATAGTTCTGCTGACGCTGAGGATTGAAAGGAGGTCACCTTAGGGCTTGTTCTATGAAAAGCTATATTTTTAGTTGGTTATCCAAAGTCTATCTGTCCACCTGATCTTTACGTTCCAGTTTACGTCCATTCTTTTGTACACTGTAGCAGCAGCTGGGAACTTCTAGAACAATAAGCGCTGCCAGAGTACTTCTGAGTCTGACGGTGGTCTAGTCTTCTAAACATGGACATGAATCACGAAGTTTAAAATCTACACTGATCTCTGCCTGTCCCCGTCTCTTAGTGCCACGACCCGGAAAGGAAAGATGTTGAGTCTACAAGCTATTATGTGGCCTTGTCTGGTTGCTTGGGCCATCATTCTTGTATGGATTTCTCAAAGGATATTCAACATTTTTGGTGGACAAATTTTAAAAGATCAACTGACAGCAGTTCTGTCAAAGGCAGATGTGCAGCTGTAGCAAATCTGTTTTAAGATCGTTGCCAGAATTTGTCTCCCGTTGTGAACTTTGCAAATGTCAGCAGCTGATCCCAGTTACCAAAGCTAAATCTTTGTTGGAGCTTCTCCATATGTGCTTTTTGGTCTGCTTGAGCATAAACGTGATATAGAGAATGCAAAAGTCCCACCACCCCTAATGTCATTTTAGAGGAGCTGACTGCGCTGCTACGTCGACTACTAACACTAAAACGGCAAGAAAACGCTGGAAATCCAGTTTGTTGCGAAGCCAACTCAAGACTTGCCTCCAGCGCTTGTTTATGTTTCAACTGTAACTCCCCAGATTCTGCTCTCCCAGACCTACGCAGAAGGCAGAAGGTAGTGAGTAATAGGTGCCACAGCACAGTAAGATCAGCTTACTTGCCCCACTTTTGGCCGCACTCCTGAACTAAGATGTCTTGGAAAGTTTTCCCCAAGGTGCAAAACCTCGGTGTCTCTTTGTCAGTAACGTGTTATATTTACTGTGTTTCATATTCCTGGTTAAAATTTCTCGAGATATTTTCAGAAGTTTAAGAGGAATTACCTTAAGATGTCTTAGAAACAAAATGAGTTACACACAGATTCCTTGTCCCAAATGTGTTCGTAGGCTGAGGGCTCAAATATACCCCACTTGTAGATGCAGAAATCTCACATTTCTCAAGCAGAAAGCTCTGAATTTTTTGCCGAAATCTAATGGGATTTGATCAAGACCAGAGAAATGAAGTCCTCCTCGCTTCCTCAACAACGGCATTTACCCCATGTGTATCAACCCCCCACAAAGCCTGAAACACCCTTCTTTCTCGCTTTTACATCTCTTTCCTGACACTTCAATGGAAATCCATCCATCCATCCACCCACCCATTATCATTACCTGCTCTATCCTGATTCCAGAACCTACTTCAAAGCAAATCTCAGGCAATATTCAAACCTATATGCAGATGAAAACATAAATGTACAAAGAAATTTTACTCTAAAATTCATAGTTCACATCAATGGCTTCCCTTGAAAACAGTCGTGAAATATGTGCACAAAGTTTAACCGTGAACCTGATTTTGACAAAACATGAGAAAACACCTTATTAGGCAGAAAACACACACACACACACACACACACACAAATACAAGTCATTTGAGAGTTTTCACACACCGAGTACAAGTAGTGACTAATGCAGTCCTCAGTGAGCAATGTGAACTTTCTCATTTTAGAAATGATTCAAATGAGATGCAGGAGCCCAAGGAGCAAGTGAGGGATTTACAAACTGCCCGTTTCCCTCAGGGTGTTGCAGAGCAGACATTGTAAACCCTCTCACATGGTTACTAAAATAGGCCTATAAATAATAAGCCAAGATGCCTGCACTTTCATCTCCCAGTTCTTTCCGTCAGCCTGAAAATACTGTTCCTCCTTGATGTTGCTACTCTCGCCAATACCTGCGTGAAACTTCACCTTACCGCTGATATATGAACTGCATTCACAACAGCTTTTCATGGGGAGATGGCGATGAATGTGATGAGCAAATAATACGAAGTCATTTCGTGGATTCCTGGGGGATTTTGAATCGTATTCATCAAATAACACCATGCAAGCATTTTAATGGGCCTTATTTTTGGCATGGATGAAAAAGAAAAATCTCCGAGTTGTAAAAGTACGCATAACATCGTCGTGGCTGTAGAAACAAAACTCTTTGACGTATCCTGGTAACCAGGAGAAGCGGAACAGTCAACGCTGGTGTATATGATTCGAGGTCAACACTGACACTGCATCCTAAAGTCCTAGGAACCATAAGGTCCCTGCTGATGATCCAGTCCCACAAACTAGTCAAGCGTACCTTCGTGGGCTTGTATCCGTCTTAAGGGTCACTTGAATGGGAGACACACTTTGATTTAACTAGTCGGTAACTTTCCATTGAATTGGTGTTACATCCCGATCTGTGTTTTGCTACCTTGAGTGGATTGTTCACCTGCTGACAGATTCCTGGCTACATGTGGTCCATCATTATGCCGATCACCATCAACCGTGATATCATAACCACCTTCCTGGCCGACAGAATGCTCACGGGCATGATTTAAATAAGCTGGTGGCTCTAGCTTTGCTTTCACTTGTTGCTGCTTGTTTTTGTTTCTTGTTTCACTTTGTTTTTGTTGATACCTGTATGTCCAGGTGTTTCCTGTTCCGGTGCTTCACCTGTGTTATTCGCTGGAACTCCTGGTTGACTGCGACTTGGGGAAAGTGAACATGTAAGGTGACCTGACACACTTGCAGACATTGTTTTGTTTCACACCAGGTAAGCAGCGGGTGCCATCTGTGTATTTTGGTTCGGGTGGGTCCCGTAGGTTAGTTAGGTTGTCGGCAGACGCTGAAGATTTTTCTTTTGGTTTGTGTTTAACTAAGTTTGCAAAGCTTGCACTACATCAGCTAGTTTGAGTTTCGACCCTTCCTCCATCTGCCTTTGTGTTTTTGTGTGTTTCATACATGATGTATTTGCACTATTACCCACTTTCACTTGTAAATAGTTAACCACTTTTGGACCAAATGCTCCGTCTTTTTCGCTTTCTCTCCATCCCCCATCCTAAACCCAGCTAAGGTTACCCCCTCGTACTCCGAGACGCTTGGGGTCGTATCAGTGGGATGGCTGTCAAGTCAAATTTTAATTTGTATTGTTAAAAACTTACATTTGGATACATCATCTTAACAGTTTTATGCGACTGTATTATTTCTGTTATTTTTTTTTTTGGCCTTCACACATTCTGCGCACTTGTTGCAAGTTATTCCTTCACTTGTCGGCAGTCGTGTTATTTTTTCTCGGCGAGCTCCATTGTTATTGCAAGAAAGGCTCGTGACAAGGTCCGTTTCTTTGAAATCTACTGCAACGTTTCCCGGGGCCCTTAAAGCAGCACGCCTACAGAAGCACCGAGAAGCACGGAAGTAAAGCGAAGCGTTAATGCGTGTTGCGATTTTTCCGGTGGACGTTACACTGAAAGGAGGGAAAATACCCCCCCCCCCCGCCCCCCCGCGTTTCACATCTGGTGTGTTTTACAGAAGAACCGTGGAACTCGACTCATTAATCGTGTTATTTTTTCAATTACTGATTACAAATCGCTCGACAGACTGATTTTCGCAATCGGCGCCGATGTGAATAATTACGAAATGTCAGCGGTTGCGAGCAGCCACTTCACCTGCTGCTACGTGACTAGCTGCGAGGGCAAAGCGGGCTGTTGAGAACGAGCCTCCGCGAAGGCCTATTAATCTTTCCCTGCCACCATTTTCTTGTGCTTCCCGCCACGTCGTGTTTGACTCCTTACTCAGTCCTATCGTGCCTCAGCCGCCTCGTTCTTCTCGCGTAGCAAACAGGAATTTCCGAGTGGAACCATCGACGTTTTCAAGCGCTTTTTAATGATGTTCTCTTTGACCTGCTTTATCTGATGGTATTCTTGATGATGGTCGACAGGCAACGTTAACCTCAGCGGCCGGGACTGTGGCGAGTTGAGCGGGAAATTTCAGGCGGGATACTAATTTTTTCGAAGGATGGGGGTGGGGGGGGGCGAGACATTCGCGTCTTGCGCGAATCGAGTTTCCTGGCGGGGGGCTCTCGGCCCGGTCGTGAGGACCGCCGCTAGTTAGAATTCCTCGCGCCGTCACAGACGGAACGTGGCGTGACCCTTCAGCCCAGCACCACGTGCATATTCGTGAATCTCGGCACCTTGCTTTTGTAAAACATCCCGGCGATTTTCCCCCTTGTTTTACATCGATGCCTGAAGGGTGCAAACTTTGCCATTTGATACTTGTTTGTGCACAAATCAAATATGTTCAAACCCAGAGCCATCCTGCAGTGTTGCGCCCCAATGCCCGTGGCACAACTCGCCCCCCCCCGCTTTCCGAAAGCCAATGAGCATGTAAAGCATGTTCTGGAATCTCACGCTTGCATCGCGTGTGCCGAGCTATTCGATCCCTCGGGGAGTCATCTTCATCTCTGGAGGCAGCGGAATAGAACCATCTTGCTCCAGTCGCACGGTCTTGCAGAGGTTCTTCGCCTGAGTGGAGGTGCACCATATAAACAAAGCTGGGCGCCAATAAAAAAAGACATTAGGAAAGAAACATCCACAGCCTGTTCTGTATTGCTAAAGAGTTTAAGACAGTGTGTCGCACAAGTGATATCTGGGACTCTGGCCTAATGTGGCCCAAATTGATTTAGCGTGCAAAATTAAACATAGTGTTACTTCCTAGATGCAAACTGGACTTACTGGACCCCAGGCACAGACCACACACAATGGCATACATATATCGCTGAGTCAGAGGGGGCTCATAAATTATTCCCGCTCTCTATGCCCTGTCTGGAAAACTCAGTTTATTGCTTCCAGTGCATCTAATTGATTAGGCAGGGGGTCTCGGTGTGAATGCGAGGGGTCAAGCAGGAGGAATGTCCTCTCCGTCTGTAATTCAGCGGCTTCCTTCCTCAGCGGCCTGCGAGCTGCCCGAGTCCTCGTCTGCCCACATCTCCAGTTCCTGCTGTCTTTTTTTTGCTTTATCTCATTTCATATGTTTCTTTCCCTTCAAAACTCTTCATTATTTTGATTGACTGTGGCAGTGATGGAAGAAGTTCTGGAAACGTCTGGACAAAGCAGCCCCGTAACCGGAGAACTTTCCACAAACAGGGGGATGCGGCTTGAAGATCTTAGATGGGTCTTGTTTCGATAACATATTGGGAAGAAATAGGTGTGAGGGTGCATTAAAACAGCAGAACGGGGATGAGCAGATACACACGTGCACACACACCTACCCCGGCTTGAAAAGCGCACCGTGTGTGAGCTGGACGGTTGTCCAAGTGCAGAGGAAACCCTGTGCTGTTTAGAACTGTGTCAAGGAGCAGCACAGAAATGGAGGTTGAGGAGGAGCTGAGACGTAGGTCCAGAATTCATTCAAGGCTGCCAGACCTCGGTTTTTTGGATACCAGGTGCCTTTTTCCCAATATTTCAAAACGGGAAAAATATCGGAAAACAACCCAAGATTTCAACATGAAAAACACCTCAATACTGTCCCATCAAAGAAGAGGTTTCAAGATCACAGGGCTGCTCTTCTTAGCTACAAAACTGTATATACTAACCAGGTTTACACATTTGTTTAGTTTTGAAGTTATTTGGGACAACTCTCCTCAACAGGGAGCACAGGGACCAAACCTAAAAGAGACTCTCTAACACTCCACACTCTACACCTATGGTTTCACATCTTTGCAGAGCTGGTAGTTGGCAAGTTACAGCTCCATCTGACTGCTCCGCCTGGCATTTTGAATAAATCAGCCATGGTCCTTGAGAGAGAAGTACTTTTCAGCCCCTTCAGTACCTCACCGTTGAATCTCCAGACAAACCATGACTTGTCCAGAAAGACCAGTTCCAACATAAGCTAACATGCTCCAGCTCAATTCTAAAAGGTGAAATCCACCCTTGAGGAGGTTTCTATCAAGAAGGATGCACTTTGCTAGAAATCAAAGATTTGCATGTTTACGGGGTCTTACTTTAGTACTGTGAGAACTAAGTAAGAGGATGTTTTAAGTAAATGTAATATCTAGGCAGTCTGTCTGCCTTCAACTTGACTTTCAAGTTATTCACCTGACAAAGTCAAATGGCCCTGATGGGTCTACAGTCTTACATTGACCAGGGAGAGATTTGCTCTACCAGTCTGACCTCTGAGTGAGAACATTCTTGCTCACCCTGTGCTTCCCTGCCTTCTTCTCTTTGTTCTAAAAGTAACATGTACAGAGCGAGGCCTTAGTGGTCAGGGAACCAGGGGTGTAGGAAGAAATGGCCACCCAGGACACAGTAGTCATCATCCTGTAGTGTGTAGACAGCTAACAAAATGGGTTTACAGTGTATCAGCAGGCAGGACCTTTGTTACACACTGAGAAACATGAATAAGTCACAGCGCTGCACTCTATGAATTACCGCAAACTGTCCGTCTCCCGAAATTCAAATGACGTTCGTGATGTTATTCTCTTTGCTGTAAATGGTGATCTTTCATTTTGCCCACTTTTGCATGTGCAACAGTGCCATCGGTTAAGATTCTGTGATGCTTTGATCCAGGATTCTTGTTTTGTCATAGCCTGCACTGATTTTTAGTGGACCTTAACGCTTGAATTTTTGCAGTTATTTCTTAAGTCAGTAAGAGAAGCTACATTTCTTTGTTCCCATAAAGGCGCTACGTAGATTAAAAAGGAATGGGTGACTCATGACTGGAAAGTCGGCAGAATGTGTAAGACTCAATTTTCAGTTCAGATACAAACCTGACTCAGGTATAACATAAGCTATATTCTCCTGAGTACCATACAATAAGTGTGAACTACATTTTATGTGAGGAAAGTTCCGTTTGTCCTACATATGTATATCTTTCTACTGTGTCATGCGCAAGCATTTTTGCATTTGGAATTTTGCCGCTTTGCCAGCTCTTTGTTTCTCTTGTACAACTTAGTTTGGGTGTCCTTTGTTATTTCAGGATGTCTTTGACTAGAAATCCTCTATACCTTTAGATTATTTTCTAACTTGTCCCAAATTCCCCTCATTCTCTCATTTCTCATGCAATGATTTGTTTTTCCTTGAGAAACAAAGAAAGTGGGTCCAAAAAGACACCGTCCCAAGGGGGGGGGGCTCACTCACTCCTACTCTCAGGGGGAATACTGTCAACGTGCTGAGGGAGGGGATTTGATACTTCGACATAGATATGATGTATTTATGTCAAACTTATGATGCTGTTAAACTTTAGCGTCTGGTTTTACTTTAGTTATCCCCCGGTATCCGGATCTAATCCGTCCCCAAATACGCATCGGATACCGGATTTTTCAGTTCCGAGTGTCTGTTTTCTACTTTTTTAAAAAGGGGAAAATAAAGAAATAATGTGCTGCCAGCCTATTGGAAAATACCTGTGAGTTCAGCACGATAAACAACGCAAACACCAGTCACCTCATCAGAAAAGACTAAATGTTGTCACGAATGTGCATGTTTACAATGTATGGTATAGTACAGGACATTTTAGCGCCTTCACTGCCGTCATGTCCACAGGCACCGCCATGGGAGATGACAGCACGCACGCGTGGGCTTTGGAGTGTGAGTTCAGTGACGTTAAATAAAGGGAATAAAGACGTGTGTCAGAATAACCCGTCGTCCGCCTCTTTGTTTCACACAACGACCAGCATTTAAACAAGCAGGTTTTCTTTAAAAAATGAAACGTGTAATAAATGCGGTGATGCGGCGCCAAACAGGCAGAAACAGCTGATAACACCTGTGCGGCGCGTCTGGCTTCCAATAAATTCATAACAGTTCATTTTATTACAACGCATGGATTATTGTGTTATTACAGCACATTGTACAGCACTGTACTGTATTCATTAGTTGTTTTTTTACATTTATTTTAATTTTCCTTCACATTTAGATTTCACCATTGCGATTGATTTGTAATAGTAAATGTTTCCTTTCAGATACCGACGTACAGGTATTAATTTTCAGCTGTTACAGCGAAAATGAGCATATAGAGAGTTCAGATACCAAGGGGCTGCTGCACATTGTCCTGCAATACTCTCAGAATGAACCATATGCACAGTACTTTGTTTGCATCAGCTGCACTGTGTACTGCACTTTCCATTCTGTGTTGCTGTTCTTGTTGTGACCTGCTGGTTATTATTATTATTATTATTATTATTATTATTATTATTATTATTATTATGCACGGTAGGCCTCACAAGAACTGCAATTACTTCGCTTTGTGCTTTAAATATGTGATGGGGAGCTGGTAAAGGGTGCTTTCAACGTGTAGTGAGAATCTGGAGACACAGTTTTCACACAGAGTTTCTTAGGGAATAATGTTATTTTAATACATGAATAAAAATGTGAACATACATATATAAAAGAGAATCTAGCTGTAATGACCTAAATTGGTGCTGCCCCTCCTTCTGCTATGACCTTGGTAGCTGCACAGGAGTCCTGCAGAGCATCTAATGGCCAGAGGCTACGTGTCATTAATGGAAAGGTGTGTGTTCATCCGGAGAGGTTCCTGTGGACACAAAATAAATGGAATAATATATGAAAAACATTGCACTGAAAGGATGCATTTTTGGTTTATTTTCTCCCGGTCGATGCGGTGATGAAAACCACCGTGAGGGAGCTATTATAACTCGGATTTTAACTTATCAAGGCCTACAGACGGATTATATCTTGCCGAATAAAGAGAATTATGCAGATTTTTCAAGGCAGTCCGGGACAGAGGCAACATTTTACGGGGAGTCTGAAGCGGCCACAACTTGTCAGACACAACAAACATGTTTCTGGACCTCAAAATATGAAAAAAGATGAAGATTAATGGTGTGTCTTTCAGATCTTTTGGCTCACATGAGCAATAAGTACCATCAGTATTAACACAAAACATCCCCGTTTAACATGCTGAGCTGGAGAAGCATATTTTGTACACAATTCAAATGGATTGACCATGGAAATCCAGTAGCACAGTTGAAATTTAGATAACATAAAGTGGGTCATAAAGGAAATACAAATTCAGCCTTCTAAGTTTCAGTAGAATTTCTGTTATCGTGCCGGGACACACGGAAAATTAAAAGCTGAAAATTAAAACGCAAAAGCTGTTTGATACGTCGCTTTCAAAAGACTTGCCAACAAATGTGGGGCATTAATCCGGTGGATGCATGCAGAACGCACCAAAAGAACGGATAGTTATTTTTCCCTTTGTGTGTGCGTAACTCAAGGTACAAAGTGTAAACCCGGCAACTGAATTAATGTTGTTGTTTTGTTTCTTTCATGTTCACTCACAGCTGGAAAAACCGAGGACAGAAGAGCAAAACGTAGCCGTGGCACAGTTTCCAGGTTTCGGTTTGCAGCAAACTTGCACCGTGAGAATGAAATTTAGAAGGAACAGGCCGATGACACTAAAGAACGTTTTGAACGTGAATTCAGACTTTGTTCGCGGCGACGGCGGTGCGGACTTCTGAGTGAGATGAATCTTCAGAGGAAAGATGAGAAGAGGAGCACAGAAGAGGAATCGGGGCTGTACGGAAACACTGGGACAGGTGCGACAGGAGTGGATCGCGGGAACTTTGTTGGCACAGCTGAGCAAACAAGGCTCCACAAAGGGCCGCTTCTGTCAGCTCACTTTTCAAGGAAGTCCCAGTTAGACGGCCGAAGACATTTGTGCAGGGTTGTTGCTTGATCTCCGGGGAGGGCGACCTTACCTGATGTGAGAGTTACGTCCCAATATGTGTTTTGCTGTCTTTGTTTGAGTGTTTATCTGCTTACTGATTCCCGGTTACCAGGGGTCCGTCATTCTACCAGCATACTGTTCCAGTTTGTCACCTGTTTCATGCATATGAACTTGTGGTAGACCTTGACTTGGGAGAAGTGAACAAGTAAGGTCCCATGACTCACCTGCACACCAGGTGTGCTTCTCTGTCTATCACACCTGGTAAGGAGCAAGTTGTCTGCGTATTTTGGTTCGGGTAGGTAGTGTAGGTTAGTTAGGGTGTCGGTAGACGCTGAAGATGTTTATCTCAGTTTGTGTTTATTTATCTTAGCTAGCTTGGCTTGCATTGGGTCAGCTAGTTCATTTGGTTCTTTCTTCTCACGTTCCTTCCCTGTGCGCCTTTGTGTTTTTCAGTTATATACAATCTATTTGCATTATTACCCACTTTCACTCGTAAATATTAAATCATCCATCCCCCATCCTAAAGCCAGCATTCCAAACAGTTCACGTCACCCCCCGTACCTCAAGACACTTGAGGTCATAACATCAAGTGTTTGATGGACAGAACAATACAGGATGCTGTGGTTGGAGGTGTTGATATTATATGTTAAGATTCAACTGGCCCAACATTTTATGACAAAGTTTTTTATGACAAAGTATCCTATTGTGTCCAATTCTGCAAAGTAGCTGAGACAACAACTTGGAATCTAAAAGGGAATGGATGCAAATGAACCTTCAGTGTCAAGCAGGAGGAGATCATGAGTTAAATTCAAATCAAATATAACGTACTTTAATGGAGTGCTCTTCTCAATAGGTGACACATAGAACTGAGCAAAGTCCCAGGGGAAGAAAAACAGGAACGAAATGACATAACATTTGCTGTGAAATCATGCAGAGAGTTGTGGATCAAGTTGTAGGTAGTAAGTGAAAGGGTAGTGGCTGGTAGAGGACCATTGGTTGTCTTCAGTCAGCATCCAATGTCTGAGATTTAATGGATTACCTCTGAAAGTGAGATGACCACCAGCCCTCCTCACATGTCCTGGACCAGTGATGCACAGCTGGAGTATCATTCGGTTCTGCCTGAACCAGATTCTGTGACCCTTGTGACTCTTTATTAACCTGAGGGTGGTAACCAGAAGTTAGGCTGGTAGATAACCTTAACGGGAACAAAAAGCCTTCCAAAACCCTTAACGCAGAATGGAGATGCTGATCCGATGCAATGCCTTCAAGTATCTGGTCGTACCTGAACACAAGCGAGGAGTTAGTCTCTATTTTCATGACTGTGGGTAAACCTCTGGGGGCATCATGTGGCAGACCTTCAAAAAGCAGTGAATTCTTGTGATCTTGGTGATCTTGGCAAGTCTGTTACTAAGTACTGTGAGATGTGAGCCTGGAGTCTGCAGGGAATAGGAAGGGGTTCCAGTCCTGCCTGCAGTTGCCTAGAGGATTTTAACTGGGTGCCTATAACACAAGTTAAATTCTTTTTATGTTCCACCTACATAGTAGGTGGCCACAAAGGCTTCTGTAAGAATAAAGAGTTGTGCAGTTTTACCCAACCCTGCATGGCTGGTGAGGAACTATGGACTCAGTTCAGCAGCTCAAGCTGCACTAAAAAAATATTTGTTTTTTCTTTGAACTTTTACTGGGTCTTCGGACGGGGTCTCCCTGACGTTGTCCATACATACATACGACGTATTTGGGTCAAATATGAGCAGGCAACCAAGTGTATTTTGCAGAGAACTGCTTAAAGAAGCTTCATAAAGTTTGCAGAAGATGTCAGCCTTTCAGTGACGCTGAAACTAAACTTAGTCAAACAACAAGGGCCACTGACACCTTTGTAGATTTGAGTTGTTGGGGTTTTGCGATATAAAAAGCTCAGTTCACATCAGTGTCTGATTTTTTTTTTTCAGAGAAGAGGCCAAGTTTGATCGAGGCCCCATGACCTTCTTCGTAGCAAACAAACAAATTAAAATCAAGAATCAAACAATTAATTGTTTCTGTACTTATGTCTTCTCGCGAGAGAACAAAAAAGCCGGCAGATGTAGAGGGCAAAAGCAGAGTAGAACATATCATGTCCTCAATATGTTCTCGCCAACACACATCAAGTTACGGAGCAAGTTGAAAAAAAGATTTATGAGGCTGAGTAGATAGTAGGATAGAGGAGAGAATGAGGGTCACCCAGTCAACAGGGGGAGAGCTCTGGTATGGAACAGTCACTTAATCTTCATATGCTTTATAGACTCTCCACCGATGCCATCTGTAGTCAGGACCCGGAGGAAAACAATTCATACCAAACACCACCAGGGGCTCAGAACAACAAATGTGACAGGAAGGTATGGCAGACAGGTCAGGTATATTTAGAAAACTGCCAGCCAATGTCCCTCCAAAAGAAGCAGCTGTAACATTACTTTGCTGCTCGAAAGGTGGTCAACGCTGCTGTTTACGTATGCGTGATCTGCCTGCGCATAACGTTTGGAGATGGAACACATCTCGGAGCCTTTTATCATATTTTCTTTCAGCTGTGAAAAAATGTTGAAATTGCATGTAACTCTCCAAGCTGTGAAACTGTGCAGTTTCCTTTAGCGTTAATGCAGTTTTTATTTATCTAATCGTACTTTCACAGAAAGAATACAATCCAGCATCATTCAGGGGAAATTACATTATTCCTATTCTATTTCGTCTGCACTGAACCCTCAACTTTGTGCAGAAACAGAATCTGGTGGTAAAATATGGCTAATTCTTCACAGTTTTTATGTTTCACCACCTTTCATTTTATCCTGACCCGGAAGTTCATGTGATGACCTACAAATGTCCCCTGAAAAGAACTGAGAGAAGGTCACCCACTGAGCAGACAGGGGTCATCAGGACAACCACTCGTACGGTTCAATGTGAGGGACCCCAAGGGGGCTGGACAGCCAGTTAGCCTTGGATCCCAGGAGTTTGCTAATCCCATAATAGCTTCTAGAGCTTTGTTCCTCTCTCCTTTTGTTGTATAACATTTTCCCACACTTGTTTTTACCTGTTTGCGAGATGGTGGGATCATGGGGGCGGGGGTGAGCTTAATGGACAGCTCTCCATCGCCACTTCTGCTTTAAAGGGGGTTTGTATCCAGTTTTTAAAACATGTTTTTCAGAAAAAAAGCATTATTTTGAGAAAAGAATCCGTTTTATTCCCACTGTACGCACTGGCGGAATACAACTGGGGGAACACATGCTTTACAGTAGACAGGTTAGAGCTTCGGTAAGCTCAAGTGCTGGTTTAGTGACAGGCAGGGCTGGATGCCAAAGACAGTGTGTCAGATGGACCTGAAGCCACATTTCCACAGGAAATGGGGAGAATAAGGTGAGAGGCGGAGGCCTGTAGTAACCCTGTGTGAAAGAAATAAAACAGCGAGCAGAAAGTCAACTGCAAAATGTCTAAACATATAACACATCTATTTGTGTCTTTCTTTTGGACATCATTTAATTTTTTCAAAAGTACATATTACTCAGCATTTGCAGTTAAGACAGCGATTCCTCAGTATCCGAATTTTTGCTATAATGGCTCTTGGAAATTAACACCTTTATATTGATATCTGAGCGGAAACTTTTGCTGCAGCAAATTTTTCATCCAAAGCTTATCCATAATAAAAAAGTGCATAAAAATCTACAAATAAATATGGTACAGTAATGTACAGTCTAGTGTACTAAAATAATACTGTATGTATTGTAAGTAAGTAAGTACTTACATTGTAAGTGTTTTGTTAGGAGTTTACCGGAAGCCAGACGTGCTGCACGGAAGGCAGACATGCTGCACGGTGTTATCAGCTGTTTCCCACTGTCTCAACACGTTTGCGCTGCATCACAACATTTATTACACATTTCATTTTGTAAATAAATCTATCTATTTAAACGTGGTTGTTGTGCGAAACAGAGGTGACGCCGGGTCGCTGTGACACTCGCCTTTAGTCCCTTTATTCAACACGTTGTAAGACTGAAGTGGGGCTGCGGACCACACAGTGACTGACGTGAGATGTGCTGTACTGTACACACTTCACTTTGATATAAACACCACATTAGTGGCAACATTAATTGTTTTCCAGTGATTTATCCTGCTCAACTCGAGGGGTTCATAGTTACACCGGTGTTTTCCGATAGGCTGGGAGCGCATTATTTATTTATTTTCCCCCATTTAAAATTACCGGAAATAGACACTCGGTATGTGAGAAATTCGGTATGACATGCGTTTCGGAACCAATTGGTTTCGGACAGTGCGGCAGTTGCAGTCTGCTTTGCAAGCAGAAATAGTCCTAAGGTGGAATTTGGAAAGATTGCAGCTTAAGTAAAGTCAATTATTGTTGGGCTGTTAAACATCTTGCAAACCTAACAGACATCCATCCATCCAGGCAACTTTCTTTTGCTTGCTTACAAGTGATGAGTGAACATCTCAGCAGCACACAATCGACGGGATGAAATGCTTCGCATGGAGGCTGGGCAGGGGCTTTCCCATCAATCCTGAGCCCAGACTGGTCCATGCCTTGGCAGACCATGTGACTCCCACACAGGCTGTTTGCCTGCTTGGCCAGTCGGTGATGAGCAGTCCCCACATCTCTATACATCATGTTTAGAAGGTCTGTTGGTTTAAGTTTGCTTACCTAAGTGCTGCTCAATAGACCCATGAACTGGTCACAGTCCTGGTTCAGATCCACACAATTGTGAAGAATCCTGCGCTTGAAATAAGCAGGAAGGCTGTATCACAGGAACGGCCTTGTTGCTATTTGAGCTTTCGTTCCTGAGAAGCTGCAAAAAGTCAAACGTAATGGGAGGTACAAAGATTCTGCAAGATTTTTTTCCAAATGTTTACTTACCTTAATGCTTCCTTTCAATGGTGAAATATTAACCATGGCATTTTGCTGATTTACTATGTTGGAATTCCTAGTCTTACACGACTTGCCTTTTCTCCTTTTCTGCCGCTCTTTTAGTCAAGCATCTGGGTGACTTTTTCACTGCATACGGTCTCCTCCTTGTTGTTGACCTATTGTGTAATATCCTCAGCCTGTCGAGCCATGCGGACCACCACTCCGACAGTGACATCTGTCATCAGCTGCGTCACGCTGCCGAGAGGAGACCTCTGTTAAAAATAACCAAAAAAAAGGCTGTTGATTTTTCAAACGTCCTTGTGCCAGATGTTTTCAGCAGGTCTTTCTCCAAAACGGTCATTCTGATTTGCACTTTTCCGTGGGGCTGGTGGGTCTCTGTATTTCTTTGAATCATCGTTTATTGTTCCAACAAACCACAGCAGGAGGTGGCACTCAAGCCCGGGTCCTTCTGTTAGAAAGCAGCGACTGTAACCGCTGCCCCACTGTTTAACCATCGAGACCGTCCTTTGAACGGAGAAAGTTAATTTTCACAGCCCCTGTCAGGGAGAGAGTACTTACTTCTGGTACTGTATCTATCGGATTTCTGAGGTCTGCCCGATGTCATGTGAGTCTCATCTCATTCCCTGCCGTGACGTCCAGCCCTGTTTTCTCTGGACCAGATACTGCGGGACGCCTCATTGTCCCTCTGGGCCACACGATCCACTGGAGAGAAGCTATCGGTATAAAACACGTAGGCTCCACAGACGTAGATATTTCAGTCTAACATCAATCATTTTGTGAATTATTTTTCTCTCTGTGAAGTACTTTGGATTTCTGGCGGCACTTTCTGAATAACTTTTGACCTTATTCTTTCACGATCTACCTTCTTGCTTGTCTGTCCTGCCATCTTTTCTTCCACATTGAACCGCTTTATTGTTGTAATGACCTCTTTCTAGCAGGTTGCCTCCAAAAATGTGACACCATAGTACTCATACGGTACCTATAAAAAGTATTCATCCCCTTGGACTTCATGTTTTGCTTTACGACTTTGAAAGGATTTATGTGACACGCCGGGGCGTGTCGAGCTCGACTAGGTAAAGACCACTGGCGGATGCATTTGTATGGAATTTTATACCATTTTCCCGTAATTTTTAAATAACAGCAAGCAATGGAACCCAAACGCCTCTTCATAAATAAACATCCAGTTCGATTCAAACAAAAGTGAAACGCACAGGACATAAACACATCCAGCGCTCACGAACTTCATCATAAAGTTCTCAAATTCGATCAGACTCAATATGGGACAATTCAGCTTTCAAACTTGTATCAAACAGAATCTTCAGTCTCGCTCTCCAAGAGTTCGTGTTCCCAGTGGCTGCGGCTGGTGAGTCTGAGTCCCGGAAGGGGGGGGGGGTTGATATAAATCCATTTACCTCTTTTTGTCAACAACCGACAGGAGAAAAAGTTCTGAATGAAGACCAGTGGCTGCCGGTGGTCCGAAACCCATCCCGGAAACACAGGGCGCTACACTGTTACTCCCAGTCCATTCCTGGGTGTCAAACATTTAAATTTACCCTATATTACGTGCATGTATAATTACAAAAATATATATATAATATTTTATTTTTTTCCTGAAATATTTTTCGCAACTGTCCTTTAAATCCAATATTCGCAAAATCGAGGACATCCTGTGAAACACGCAGACAACGAAAATACGGGAGGAAAAACGGCTCCTTTAAGTCCTCCTCTGCTTAATGTCGCCTTTGCTAAAATGTGCGAATGAGATGGAGCTAACTGTTTATCTTCTGATACAGAAAGTGTTGACATGTAGTCCACGATCTGCGGGTGCCAGCAGGATGGGAAAAAGAGTCCGTTCGCCGCCGCCGAACGACAGCTGAACCTCGCCTGGTCAGCAGTGGTTCAGACTTCATAATAAATTCATTTTTTTACAGCACAATTAAAGCGGAACTTCGGGCTCCGGTCATTTCAGCGACCAGGTAATTTCGTCTGGACTTGTTCTGACCTTTTTGTCTTCTTCCAACTTTGACACTCAATAGTTTCATTCATTTGGCCCCCAAAAGCAAGAGAAGGAAAAAAATAACAGACCCCGGTAAAGGTCAGTCAGATGACCGGTCTTGAAATAGTTTCTAAGTGTGTAGGAACAGGAACTGAACCCAGAGCCAGGTTCCATCTGCGCAACGATAGTGAATATCGCATACCGGACCCCGGTTTGTTCCTCGTGCTCTTCTGAGACTTTGACCGTCTCGCTCTCTTCTGAGTCAGTTTGTCAAGGGCAGCCAAGAAAGAAAGAGGTTTAATATTTAGTGTGTTGTAGCTTTGCACGGACATGGGTCTCCTTTCAACTTCTGCTGCTCGACAGGCTGGAGCCCAGCTTGGTGAACCTCTTGTCCATGGTAGACCAACACTTTTACCGCGAGGACGGTAAGGAGTCGGCCCTGCGATGCTGTCGAGGCCATTGAATGGGAAGTTCTGGGTTGGTCGCGTGGGGAGCGTTCAGACAGGCTGGTTCCAGTCTGGCATTTTGCTCCTCTGGACCCCCCACGCAGCCACAGCCCCAGGTCGCCCTTCCCTCCAGTCCAAACTTCCACACGCGTCCTCCTTCACCGAACAACCCGAAGGCTTCAAGAACGGCTCTGAAAATAAATGCCGAAACAGAAGCGCGAAAAAAAAACTTATAAAGCCAGACGGCATAAATATGACATTTCTTTTTAGCGCTTATTTCAATTGCTTTGTTTTATTAATAGTGTTTCTCCCCTTTCTTCTTCTTGTAATTGTTTTCCTTCAGACCCACTATGTCTGCGGTTGCTGTCAGCCTGTCTCTCGACGTGCTAAATAATGATACGAACTAAAAAAAGGAGAAGAATAATTTTGAAACACATCTACTTAACATAAACTCCTCCGAATGCCAAACCTGGTCAGAAAGGCTTTGGTTTCAGAGGACCAGTTCGGTCCAGTTATTGCAGCAGAATGAGAGAAGGTACATCCAGAACCCTTTACGGTTTTTTTCCAAAACGACTTACAGTTACGCACCGTTGTTTACCCATTTATACAGTAAACCCAGGGTAAATGCCCTAAGAAGGGCGCTACAGGAAGAGGCGGGATTCAAACCTGCATCCTTCGGAATCCAAAGAACAAGGTCTTTCTTTCAGCGACGAAGTGAGACCCGGAGAACCCGGACCAGCCCTGCAGGGGGAGGAACGTCACCGACTTACGCCATCGATCGGCCCCAATCCTTCCGTCACGCCGAGAGACACATCGCGCCAGAGAGAAATGATGGCGCCATCCGCCACAAAGGACAACTTCTTCTCTGTCAGGACTTCTGAGTGCTGTAAATCTCTCTCAAGGCTCCGGCGCACTCTCACGCGGTGCGGGGAGCAGGATTTATAACCCCGCGTGTGAAGGATTGAGCCCTTTTGCATTCACTTTTACCCTTTGCCATAATTTATGACTTTGCCGCCACAATCGTGCGGTTCGCCAGGCCCCGCGATCGACTATAACAGCTCCCTTTTTAACAGTATCTCGCAGTAGTAAATACGAGCCGCGCTCGGGCCATTTTTCGCCATTAGCATTGTGATGGTGTTTTATGCCATTTATTGATCTGTTTTCCATCTGCGCCGTTTAGATGTAACCGGTAATGATTGAAACGGCCGCGAAGCTTCGGAGGCCTTGAAGCGGCCGCTGTCAAAAACAAGCCAGCGTGTGTTTGTCTCTGTCGAGAAGTGGCCGGGGTTTACTGTAGCGCCCCCCCCCCCCCCCC